>VYXB01008227.1:118831-158929 GCA_013397135.1 Pachyramphus minor | reverse complement strand
AATTCTTTGTGTGTTTTGGATGCAACATGAGAATAATGTGGGTAATACAGTTTTAGTTATTGCTCAGTAGTGTTCACCCTGAGTCTGGGACTTTGGAGTTTCTCATGCTCTACCAGCAAGGAACCAGGAGAGAGCATGGCCAGGACATAATTTTCTCGTATCAACTAGACATCTATAATTTGTTCACCTGGATTTGTTCACTAAGCTCCTTTCTGTTACCATGCATTTTGTTTTTTAATTCCCAAAATATAAGTACTAAAACAAAGGCCAGAGACTGTGTTCCTTCCCCACAAATAGAAAATTTAAAGAGAAGTCATGTGAAATAGTGGCAACACTGCACTGAAAACAGCACAGAGGAAAAAAAAAAGTCAAACTCAGAAACAAGACCCAAAGATTCTCAAAAAAGCCACTAAACTAATAGTACCTCAAAAGACGGATTATGAGATGTACTGGGAAAGTGAGATAGGTAAACCAGCCAACTGATGAAGGAGGTACTGACTTAGCTGTTCTCACTGAAGGTTGCAGTCTGTGTGACTGAGCATGCAGTTTCCAGTGCTGTCAGTATTAAGATTTTTTTTGTAGTTTAGAAGGAAAAAATGTAATTCAAATCATATCAAAGATGGGAGAAGTTATTTTAAGACTTGATAATCATATCTAAAGAGAAGCACACCAAGGGAGCAAATATTAGTCATGTCAATGACAAGTGATCACAGTCTGTAGACAGTCCTTCTTACAGTAACAAATAGTGCTTTAACAAGGATTATTTCAAATGGCTGAAAAAAATGTCTCAGCAACTAAAAAAAAATGAACAGAAAAGCTAAATGAAAATGTTATGAATGAAACCATTTTGAACACTAAAATGTGAGCTTCTGATGTTTAATACTGCAATTTAGTGGAAACAGGGACAAAGTTCTTAAGGTCATAAATGTATGCAAGATAAACAGAAAAACAGGGAATCTGGTAATGGACACTAAGAAAACTAGGACTTATTTGAAACTTAGGTGAGTTAAGAGTCAAAGCATAAAAGGGAAAATGCTGCAATACGCAGTATGTTTTATTTCCCATTCTGCAATGCACCTTATGGTGTGCTCTTTCTTGTCCTAGATTTTATTTGTTTCAATTGATATTATTTATATATATACATTTTATATTATTTATATATTATTTATATTTTTTGTCTTCTTAAAAACACTGAAACAGAAAGCAAGATAGAATGAAAAATTTGGAATGACAGAAGGTGCCTTGTCTTTCTTTTATTTTTTTCTCTTGTACCACCTGCTCACAATTAAAACTTTATCTCCTCCAGATGACACAGAAAAGGTAGGCAGGATCTTAGAAGCAGCTAGTAGATGATTGTAGCAAGAGGATGTCTGAATTTAACTGCTATCCTGCAATGTAACTTTCATAAACAATTGTTAAATCCTCCTGTAGTTCAGTGCTGGTAGAACTCCATGGTCCTTTCCTCAGAAATACCAATGTTCCTGCTTTCAGCACCTGGCACTGTTAGTTATTAACATCTTTAGTTCTCAGTCAGCTTACTGCTGGTAAAGGACACACTAAACCTGGCAAACAGTTCACAGCAGGGCTATCAGAGTGTACTGAAACTGGTCAGTTTTGGTTTACATGGGTTGGATTTATATTTGCAATAAATGTGGTCTGTTTATTCCACTTGACCTTTGCTCTGCATCCTAAAATTGAAGGATGTGACCCAGTTTAGGAATACTTTTCTGTAACAAAATGATGCAAAGGGTATCAGGCTAGAGCAGAATCATATGAATCATATGACAAACTGCATTGTCCTTTAAATGACCATCTTATATCACCTACTTAATGAAAACCACAGGATACTATTAAAAGCTGAGCAATGTGTTTGCACAATATAGGTCTCACTACTGAGTAATTTCAGCGCAGCTCTTGTCAAGCACAGATCTGGAAAACAAATTTATTTTAGTCTTAACTTTGTTGTTGTTGTTGTTGTTAATGATAGCTATTTCCAGAGATTAATTTTAAAAAGCCCAAAAAATGAAAGAAAGGAAAAAAACCCACATAGTCTTGTCATCAACCAGTTGGAACTAGAATAGTAACCTTTAGGATGTGTGATTCTTGGGAAAAGTTATCCTCTGTCTTTTGGTACAAAAAAGTTCCTTCTGAGGTTAAGCCCAAAAGAAAAGAGAATGGGGGGAAAAAAATTCTCTTTAGAATTTCCTTCACAGTTTCTTTTCATTTGCTCTTTTGGCTTGACATCGATGCAATAGACTTTTTGTGTACCATTTATAGTGCATAAATACAGAGAATGTATTTAATGAAAAATAAAAATAGGTTAG
Source organism: Pachyramphus minor (assembly GCA_013397135.1). Classification (NCBI taxonomy): domain Eukaryota; kingdom Metazoa; phylum Chordata; class Aves; order Passeriformes; family Tyrannidae; genus Pachyramphus; species Pachyramphus minor. The sequence continues at coordinate 156,605 of VYXB01008227.1, read as the reverse complement.
CTTTCCTGACAAAGATGACGTATTAACTTTTGAGAAACACTTTTGCTTAAATTAGATACTTTTAAAAAAAGTGAAATACTGAAAACTCATGAAAAAAACAACACTGTTCTTAAGTGCTCTTGCAGGGCTGAAAAACCTCTCTTTTGGCTTGAAAGGTTTTTCTTCAATTCAGAATTCTTATTTGGCTTGTTATTTACCCCCTGAATCTGTTTCTTATGTCTCATTCCTGGATAATTTATTTTGGTTCCTGCTGTTGTGCCAAAAGTATGATACACAAATATTCTGAAATTCGTCTTCAGCAGTTTTTGCTGAAACTTGAACATACATAAATCTGTCGTGACATTCACTCTTATGCTTCATTTTATGTTCTCAAGAGTTCTTACAGTCTTTTATGTCTTTGTTTTTTCATTTACTGCTTTTGGATTTGTTGTAAAGATTAAATAAATATAATCCATATTTCAAGGTGCCATTCCTAATTCTTTGGTCCTGTATATAGTTAAAAAAATGCCAGGCTGATATGAAAAGTTTTGGTGGAATGAAACAAAAATTGTAAATTACAGTATTGACAGAACGTCATGGTCCATGTTCTACTATTTACTCTGTAGATATATGGGTTTACAACATAAACTTTGGAAAGTTATTTCATTGCTGTTACATGTGCAAAGAATTTAACTGCATTTTGAATTTTGAAATATTGCATCTCAATATATGATTACATGATTTATTTTTGCAAGAATGTACTTAGCATACCTACAGTTTTTCCATTCCAAACTATCAATCCCTCAGCTCCACAAATGATTTTTGAATAAATGATGCATGTTAGAGCAGATGACTGTTTCAGGGTATTATATAACTTTCCAAAAAAAATCATCTAAACAATTCGTACCTTTTCTGTTATGTAGTTAAGTGCACCTCATGGTGGAGATATCTGTGTGCTGATACCACAGTCTGGTGGAGGTTGTCAGTAATGACAAGGACCCTGCATAGTTTTTGGAAATAAAGAACAGTCTGCCATGTTCTGGTTAATTATTTATCTGGAGAGGAGGCCAGATGATTAACATTACACATTTGCACTGCATTAAGGCAACAACCTCTATCAGTCTGTTCATTTATAAAATGGAAGGGCATATGTGAAATTAGAGAGCCTTAACTAGAATAGAAACTGTTGCTGTTTGAGGAGACCTAATCCATTTGTCTCTGAAAAAAGTCTTCATAGCACTTGTTCAGCCATTAATTTCCTGAATTTAATCCATCCATGCAGGTAGGATTCTTGTCAACACAACTTCTTTCCCAAAGCCACATCTGGCTTATTATAGAAAGTAATCTGTTTGCTAGTCATATGCCAGAACAAAAACCAGCCATTTCAATCTCTTACCTCCCCAGTGTTGGTTCCATTATCTAGAGGGGAAGCATAACCTTAATCTAGGTAACAAAATCCACTTAAGACATGTTTATTATATAGAATATATATATATTTACATACCAATAAAGTGTCCTGTACAGTAGCAAACAACTCCTTAAACATGAAATTTCTGGATTTTATAGGAGGTGAAAATCTAAGTGAAAACAACTACTGCACTTCTTGAATGATAACCTCACAAGTGGTTTGTTTGAATTTTACATGTATTGAATTCTTGGTTCTCTAAGACTCTGTATGAGGTTGGAGAAGGCCTAGGCTTTATTGATAAGTATTTAGCTGTTTGTAGGTTGTCAAAACGGATGTGCTATGGATTTCGAAGTGTAAATTAAAAGTTCAGAGAAATCAAAGAAAATAAAACCTGGGGCAAAATACATCAGTTTATGTAAAAAACATAACTCACTAGCAGCATAGCTCTCACTATGCCACGTAACAAAGGTAGCTTAGAACAGTGGAAGAACATACATACTACAGAATTCATGTGGAACATTAGGAGCAGAAGTGTTCAGATCCTAAACCTGAAATTATTGCCCATAATTGCTTTAAGTCTGTGTAACAGTTACTCTAGAAGTTTAATTATTTACTCATGTATAACTGAGTAGCAACAGTACTCACATTCTAAATTACAGCAAATATTAATGAAACAATAAGTTTGTCAAGGATGTCTGAAAAGCATTCCTGAGATGGAAAACCACTCAGAGTCACCTGATCCATGAAGAACTATATGACCCTACTTCTTTATGGACACCAAATACTCAAAAGTTATCAGACTTTTTACATCAAATTACATGACATTTACAAAAAATTATGGGAAAAAAAGGATAAAATAGTTGAATATCAGGCAATTACAAATTTACCAAAGTTGCTTATATAACCACATTTCCATCCTCTAGTGAATTAAACTTGGGACAGAATATACATAACAATGTCATTCACAAATATACATAACAATGTCATTCACCATTATTGATTGTAAGGAGCACTCATGGGTGCATTGCTAATTGTTCATCAGGCTTTATAATGACTGTTTTATGAAATTAATTTTAATCAATGTATTTATTTATTGGGAGAACTGAAAAGATACCATTTTTCTAAAAGGTTGTCCTAAAAAGGAAAAGTTAGGTGCTATTGCAGCAAACCTGCACCATCAATGACGTTTGAAACCTGAGTTTGGCATGGCAAGACATAGCATTCTGTTTGACCTAGTAACTGGAAAAGATCAAACCTGTTGAATATGATCCCAATTATATGGTTCTTTGCCTCATTTCGAGATAGAGTATGGATGTGACTCAGGGCAGCACAGACACTTTGGCTGTTGTCTGTTGGAGCTTGGATCGATTTCTTGCAGAAACTGTATAATGATGGTGGAGTCACCATCCCTGGAAGGATTGAAAAGATGCCTTCCTCCTATTTAAGTGGTCTAAGTTATATCCATAATAGCATCTGTGTGAAAATGTGCTGGGAACGGGAATAGCTGCTGCACAGGTTGGAGCCTTAGTAAGATCTTGTGAGGGTCCTTCATCAAGCAGAGAAATTTAATTTCCATTTAACTTTCAGTTCAAGAAACAAACTGAAAAATTATGGATGGATTTTTTCTGCAGAGATAAAGAAATACTAACCACACCTTCTGTATAAAAAATAGTCATGCTGATAGTTTTAACAAGTGTGTAAGAAAAATATTTAATTTTCAGAAAAATTTTAATATCAAAGCAGGATTATTTTGAAAATAAAATTTTACTGTATTTATCAGAAATAGGTATTATTTATAATTTTCTCAGTTCACTGCTAAGATAATTGTATGAGCACTCCCTATAAATAATTCTTTTAAATAAAAAGATGCTTCTCAAAATTTGTAGTTGCTCTATAATGTGTCTTCTAGCCCATAACATAAACTGGATGTTATGTTAGGATCTGTGAGGGTAATAAAGCTGATGCATTTTTGATTGGGTATAATGGCCAAGTGTACTCATCCTGGAGCAACTCACAAAGGACTGCAGATTTATGGTCTATACCCGTGTCTTTTCATGTATTTTAGGTGATCTAATAAACAAGCACCAAAGGAGAGAAAAGGTCCTTGAGCAACGCTAACTGGGAACAGTCTGACTCCAACTCCAAAGTGGTGAATGGAAGCCAGGAGTATTTGCTTAGCATGTGTCTAAAGTTGCATTATTTTCAGAGAGAGTTTTATACTTTTAGAACAATTCTTGGTTTGTCATTCAGGTTTATGTCTCAACAGTATTGAGATACACCCTCCTTGCTTTGTGACATTGACATTTTCACATATTGTTTCTCACCTTACGGATGTGTGAACTGGATGGGGTGACTGGACACTAACAGGGAGAACACTCTTTAGTTCAAAAGTCGTAGTATCTCCTACAGGAGATATATGTTCCTGAGCTTTCTAGTCCTGTCAGTTATAACTAAGCCATTAAGTTAATCATGTTGAATTCAGAAAAAAGGTGCTACCCAAAATCTGTCAAGGTAATTGTTCTTCTTTATTCTCTGAGACAGGAATGCTTGGTGTCAAATAAACATTTTTTAAGTGTTCTACCATAACTTTCTCTTCATCTTCAAGATCTGCATCTTCTTTCATCTCCCACCTGAAAGAAAAATAACTTTTTATTAATTTTTTTATGTGTTTTAAACCAGTCGTTAGAATAAGCCAATAAATACAGAACTTGTTACTATCAATTCATTGCCCTCCCTAGCAGTGGGTTACACCAGTTGAGGTTACTGAATCATTCAAAATACAACCCCCCAAAATCTTGCTACATACACCTTGGCATGGCCATGAGGATATTGACACGAAATGTCAAAGCTACCACATAATCTTACTTATATTTATTGCAAGAGTGCTCTTTTTTTTTCTTTTTCTGTTTTATATCACACACACACATGTAGAGGTGGAAGCCTAGTCAAACTAGGAGAGAAAAAGTGGAAAAGTTAACACATGCTTTGGAAGTTAAGCAGATATTCTCATTACTCCTTAAATTGGCAATGAAAGGTGACCACGTGATGTCCAACCAAATATTTAATGTGATTGTCATAATTCTCTGGCAGTGATGGTACCATATTACAAAATATCACAAAACTGACAGGCTCTTTGTTTCTTAAACCATCAGGTATAACTATCACAAACAGAAATAAATTACATCAGATTCTTCTTTCCCCATGTGAATATTCATTTCTAGTTTAAGTCCTAATACCATTACAACTGTAAAAGTGAAAGAATATGAAATTTTTTCCTTTTTTTCCCAGTAATTTAATATAGAACCTTAAAAGTAATGCAGTATTCCCTTGAAGAAAACTGGGATAATAAACTCAGGATTAGTGCTGATATGTAGTCATCTAAATTTTGTAACGCTGAGATTATGCCTACACAATGCTCAGTTATGTGGCTCCATCTCTTCTGCAAGTTTTGTGGATATTTCAGAATTTGACATCCCTTTAATATTTATCACTTTTTGTTCTAAGTAGACAATGAAGTGTAGCCTCACAGTTCAGACCAGCTGAAGACAAAAGGTAAAGCATGAATACTAGATACAGAAATCAGATTTTCAAGTATTAAATCCAATAGGTTATAAATGAGCCATAAGATGCTGCTGAGAAGTAGGAGACATGGAGAGAAGCAGCAGAACAAAGACTGCTTTTAGGAAACTAATTTCAAGAGCAATACTTTAATCCTGTCTTCACACTTCTTAGGTCCTCGTTCAGACTGCAAAAAACAGAACCTAAACTATACAAGTTTAAATTGGTAAATAAATGAAATATAATACAGAATGGTGGGAGAACAGCATTCTTCATATATGCAAGAGGAGAACAGTCATTATTGGCAATAGAGCATGGTGTACACTTCTTGTAACTATTTAAAAGCTTTCTACAGCTAGAAAGAGAACAAGTGCTCTGTAGTACAATCTCATTGTTAAAAAACAGCTGGGAAAAATATGCTCAATGAACATGTATAAATTAGCATATATCCATCACACCTTTACCTTAAAAATTGAATCTGACAACCCATATTACTGCCTGAAGAAGTATCAGAACAAGCAAAGCATACTATGAATAAAATTGAGAGCAATGAACACCTATCAAAGTTTTGCAATAATTAACTTCCTATTACTCCACTCATATATAACTCCTATCGTATTTAAACTTATGTGAATATTTACATTAGGTACAATTAATTGCTATGTCTGTCTGCTTCATTCTCCAGTTTATGATATATTTATAGAATGAATGAGCCTTCAGTTCGGTTACTTTTGCAAGCATCCCCAGTGAATGCAGTTTAAAAGGGTAACTAGTTTACCTTTTTTCCTTTTGCTAATGTACCTTGTCTTCAAACTTAGGAAGAAGTTCTGCAAGCCTTAATTTGAATTTATGGTCCTCAGAGTCATTCAGAAACACCATTATACCAATGAAATTTATTAATTTTAATTTATTTGATTTGTTGGGTATTTTTAAGTAGAGGACCTATTTGCTTAGAAGGAGAAGAACTGAAAATGCTTGATGGAACAAATTCTAAACCATTAATGCTGGAGGTACATTACAGAAATCTAGAAGTTTTGGCTAATGGAAGCTTAACAATAAATCAGCAGATTACTTTTAAAGATAGTGACTTCATACTTGTCAGCACATTTAATTGAACCTTAAACATTACTGTTGGTAAAAATCTTCAATGTCATCCAGTTTGGCCTTTCTTTAGTGTTAACGTTATAGCAAGTTATTCTAATACATTACATTATCATTTTGTCCAAAACTAGTCTATTTTTAAAGCATTTAAGCAGATCCAAGAAGGATAATGCCTTCTATGCATTTGCTTAACAATATCCATGAATTAAAGAACTATGAAATCAGCTTGAAAACCACTTGGTTCCTCATCTAATTTAGAAACTTTTCCACTTTCATCCTTAAAGTCTGGGTACAAAATAGGTTTTTAAAAGACTACTGGACAGTAAGGAAGAAGGCCACAACACATCTTTATTGTTCTAAACAGGATGAGAAATTAGCTGTTAGTTTTGTGTTTAAGTGGAAAAAGTCAACATTTACTAGTCAAAAATTTCCAAAATAGATGTCTTTACTAGCATATCAAAAATGTGTCACAATTGTTTTGGCAATAGTAATTGCCATAAATCCAGCTATCCAGTTCAAGTAATATGAATATGAATAAAATTACCATCATGAATTACTTTCAAAATGCAAGATTCATCAGTTGAACAGCCAACCTGAAGACTTGTGTTGTTTCAAATCATTAGCTCATTTCAAAACATAGCTCTTAGAAAAAAATTCCAAATTCAAAGGTGACATATGTTTTATTTCAGTCTGGCTATATCTTGGAACATTAAATAAAATCAGCATTTGAAAAGGATACTGGAGTTAGTTGAATCAATCCATCATATCACCACCTCCATTCTGCTTAGATTTCATATAACCGTAAAAAAGATGAGTTCAAGTGTCCAGAAAGCCCGAGTTTCACTATATTCTTCATTTTTTAAAGAAAGCATATGTTAAGAAGAAAATGCCATCATCTTTGTAATCTTTAGGGTAGCACCAGAAGTTTTCAAGCCAATAATACTTGTGTACTTAGGAGAATTAAAAATTTTAAATGTTTTTAAAATACACTGAAATATCAAATAATGTAGATGACATACTGTGTGCACCTGATGTGAATCACTGAAACACTTTGCTGTTCTTTTCTGTGTTGCATGTGGCTAATTAAGGGGGGCGGAGGGGGAAGTAGTATATTTTTGCCGATATGGCAAAACACATCAGCACAAATAAATATAGGAATTACTGAAGTTTTCTGTTGGTCAGCTTAGACCTTAGATCACGAGGTCAAGGAGTATGACTAGCACTGCGAGGGATTTTGTTTCTCCTCAGGAATAGGATGCAAGAGAGGAAGAAGTCTTGAGTGGCACATCCATAAGCTAACAGAAAAAGTGCAAGGGGGGAACTATTCAGTGACCCAGGAAGATCCAGTGATCCCAGCTCAGGTTTCCTTAGTGGAAACATTTCATGGAAAAACATTTCCTTAGTGAAAACATTCAACACATTTCATCCATGTGCTATCCTTGCATATAAATAACATCAATGTACCTATTTATATACTATTTATATACTTTCATTTCTCCACTTACTGAATTACAGGAAGCAAAGAAATCTTCTGTGAACCTATTAAGCATGCTGGACATTGCAGTAGGGCTGGACACATGGTGATACAGTGGCTGCTTTGATTTTCTGTTGCAGTATTGCACATATTTTGTAAATTGTAGATATATTCCTATGAAGGCACTTTCTAAAAACCATAACAGGGATTATATATTACATTTAGGAGCTTGCTACAGATAAAGACTAAGTACATGCAGTTGATACCAAAGCAGCAGTATATGAAATCAGAAATAAAATATATGAAGTAGTATGCAATAGGGATTACCAAAAGTGACAGGAATTTTACCCACAGCAAACTGCCACATTTTAAGAGGTTTTGCTATGAACTTCACATTAATAAATACTCTTTGATTAGGTCCTAGGTTTGTTTACAATAGTTGATTAGTTACAACAAGTGTGTAAATGTTAGAGGGAAAATATGTAAAATGTTAAAAGCAAGAATAAACATGAACAAAATTTAAATGAAATGTAAGAATACTTTTCAACATAGACATATTTTCAACTTTGAAAAATGTCCTCCTTACTTGTATCAGAGTATATAACCATTTCATTTTCGAAAGCTTATACAAGCCAATGGCTAAAAAGTGAACAATTTATAGAAAGGGTCACACTAATATAAATTTATAGTGGCATTTTATGCATTGCTAACAACACTTATCTAGTATTTTGCTATCTATTGAATTTCTTAATGTATTGGAAAAAGTTGCCTCACATAATTCTACAGAAGGAATTATAATAAAAAAAAGAAAACAATGACACCACTGTTATTTCCTATGCAAAACCTAATATCTCCTCTTGTAGGGAATTGCTGGCAAATGTAGAAACATTAACTTTACAGCTGCCCATTAAATAGCTCTAAATATGGATCTCTATATTAAATAATAGTTATGCCTAATAGTCAATATGTATCAAAAAAGAGAAATGAGCTAAAAAGATAACATAATTGACATCTAATCTAAATCAGACACAAACAGTGCCACTCAAGCATCCTAACATAGGTAAATATTCAGACCGCAAGCTCTTAAGCTTATCTTTTGTTAATGTAGTGGATTACAAACAGAAACAGTGAGCACAAGTAGTGGAGGTCTTTTTGTGCCACGTACTATGTAAGAAAGCAAGAGTGGAGGGGGAAAAAACCAAACTAAAAAAGACGCTTAAAGTTAACTGACATTCCCTTTTATCTTTGTGATATAAGAGTAATTCCATGTAATCCACATGAAAATATTTTCCACATATTTACCTTCAATTTCTCCAACAAGCTGTTTTGGTGTAATTTTCCGACTTTCATCTAAATGCATTTATTTACAAATAACACTATAAGTGGAAGGAGGCAAAAGAAAGCAATAGTTTGTCCATAAACATTTAATTGATGCAATTTTGTGAAATTGATATGAAGCTCTTCTTATTGTTTAATAGGTGCAGATTTTCTGCAAGTGACTTAGCCTTATGATGTGCTGCCAGCTGTGGCAGATTCTCTTACAACATGTTCATGCAGCTGTGGAGCCCTCCCAGTTCAGTTGGTCCTCTGGTCCTGTTCCATTTAAAGAGTATTTTTCATGTGCAAGTACTCCTGTAGCCTTTTAAACTTGAACAGATGTGAAATGATTAATTGTATTTTCTCCAACAGGGATTTTCATAATTGTCCTTACACTTGTTCCATATAAAATATAATTATGATAGATATTATTAGCAGCTTGCTGAAGATGAGACTGACTATTTTTTTTGTCAGCTGCTGACAAAGAAAGCGGAAAGTGACAAAGCAGGCATGAAGCAGAGACAGGTGTTTTGGTGTTTTGTTTTGCCTTTTGTAATTGCCACACTACTTACAAGCCATCTCCACATATCCTGCTCTTATAGCTGTACAGGACCTTTACTGAATTCAATCACCTTTGGTTGAGACAACCATTTATCCCTTTGTACCTTATTATACTGATATACTAACATGGAAAGTATGTGGCATTTTTGTACAATTCTTGAGATTTCTTATAGTAAATCAATGTACATGTTATTATTTATTTTAATCCAAAATAAAAGTATACATTTAAATTTATTAGAATACTGCCAATAAATTCAGTAGTGTTCTCTACACTAAACTGGAATGGGTAAAAAACCCATGCAAGTTAAAATGTAAAGACTTGCTACCAGCTCATGGAGCATTTTAATGAATCACCTTTTTTGTTTCCTGAAGTTTGTAAGAAACACAGCTGTGGGTTAAGCTTTTGCAGGCTGTGAAACAATTTCTTTTATCAATCTCTAACATGTTGTACTTCACCACAAGATAAGAAGTTTTAGCAAATGGTATCTTGATTGCCCATTTTTAAGTAATAGAAGAATACAAATCTCTGTAAGTTTCACTTCAATATTTCAGTTGTAAATACCCTTTCTGTAACAGGAGAAAACATAGACCATGAAATATATTTTACATCAATGTTATGCAGCCAACTAAATCCAGTGAATGTCCATAATCTCAAGTGCTGAAAAGTCTCAGTTCCCATATGGTTCAGTGTTTTATTTTTTTAATGGTAGTATTAAATTAAATTAAATTAAAAGGGAAGCCTCTGGATTGCATTTAGTTAAAATAATTTATTTAAGACTGTTACTAATATTTAAATTCCTAAACATTAACCATTCAAAAAAAATTTCTGCTTTGTTTCAGCCATTTATGTAATACTTTTCTCATATTTCTTAATATCTGTTTCATCCACATACTAAACACATACTCCCCTGAGGGACACAAAAAACCCAGAGAAGTGAACAGCCATTAAATACACAGAGGAACAATGCAATGTGTATAAAGGTTCTGGTGGTGATATTCTTCCTGAAATCAGACCAACTGGGACAACATTTCTATGTCTATCTAATGCAAAACATTCCTTCTTCATTGAAAATAAACAATAGCCCTCTGTAGTGGAAAGTTATATTGCTTTCAGGCCAATCTGTGTGAAAATCAGTGTCCTCCATCATATTCAGAAATAAATGAAACCTGAAAATTTTAATACAGTTTTGCCAAATTCCTCTGATACATATACACAAACATAATGAAAAATGTCCTTCCAGAATCTTTCTGATCAATAAAATAAATTCATTTATTTCTAGTAGATACAAAGGAAGACAGCATAAGAATTATTGTTTATGTTTTTAATTATCTATGTGCCACTAGAATGGGAACAAGGAGAAAAAAATTCTAGGAAGTCACAGCTATAAGGGATTAAGAGTTATGTTCCTACTTCCAAAGAGCAAATGAAGAGACTGTATTTCAAAGTACTCAAGAAAACAGTACATGTAGAACATTGTAGAAAGTATGTCATGAGCAAAGAAGAGAATAGAGCTCTGACTCACAGGTTAACCTATCCCAGCTATGAAGTTAAGACATTAGAAGGACATTTAAGAAGTTTTGAACTGAAATAGAAATTTCACAAGTGTTGAAATAAAATGATGAAAGACTCTTTCCCAGGGCAAGAACACACTATGAAGGATGTTGTTAAGGGCAGTGGAAGGCACACAGCAAAGATTTGAGAAGCTTTCCAGCTGAAATAAAAAAGGAGAGGTAGTATTTATCCACCACCCTGTTACTGGTGTTTGCTAGCCCACATCTTTGATACATGGTGAATAAAGCCACGAGCAGCACTGGGAACATATTGCAACAGGAGGAAACTTTTTTTTTTTTTTAAATTTGACCTTTTTCGTTCACATTTCTAGCAGAGAAGAAAAATGGAAAGAACTATATCCTCAACATTTCAGTTGTTTTTTTAAAAATCATTAAGTTAAATCTCCGTTTTTCAGCGCATTCTTACAACTCTTTCTTAACTGCATATCTTTAACTATAGGACATTTGAGAGAACTGGGATCATACTGCCCCAGCTTTGCTGAATCTGTCACCATCTTATTCTGAAGACATATTCTGTTTGTTAGGTTTCTGTGGAAACCTAATTTTCTGGTTTTCTTACATTTTCTATTTTATACACAATGTTTTAGAAATAAATTATTNGAAGATCATCTTGTTCTAAGCCCTCTGCCATGGGCTCCTTCGACTAGATCAGACCCTATCCAGCCTGGCCTTGAAATACTTGTAAAGTACTTTATATTTAACTCAAAGCACTTTTTTTTTTTTTTTTGTTGTTTTTTTTAAAATAAGTTTAATTAAAAGAAAACAAATTAAAAATGAAACAACTCTAATAATAGCAATTTATACAGCTTCAGTTTGCTGGACTTGTGTCTTACTCAGGCTTGGACCAAAACACATTTTCTCACTGCTTAGAATCTTAAGCAAAGATAATTCACCAAGGATAATTTCTCATAATGCCATTACAGAAATAATTGTGCTAGGATCACGTGTGCTTATTGCTTGCAAGTTGTATCATGTCCCCATTATTTTATTTCTTCTATAGACTATTCCCAAAACCTGTAGTGCATACATGAAGTTGCTCATCTGAATCTCTAAACCAAGAACATTGTGTGCTTGTGTAAATGCATATATTTCAAATATATATGCTTAAAGCATGCCTTTGTATACATACATACAGGTACTCATGCAAGTAACAGAATAATGATACAAGCATTCAAGAGGGCCAATTTTATGGAAGAATGGGATCAATAACACTACATGAAATGAATTTAATTATTTTGAGCATTACCATAAATTTTCAAGAAAATCCAGAGGCCTAAGGAAGTATCTTATGATCACAGTGCTAGCAATATTTTGATTTACCTGCATATGATTTACGTGCATATGATTACGTGATAGAAATGCACCTAGTAAAATTATCTTGCTCTTCACATCATGTTCTGCTTGTTCCCTCTCTTCACCCCTCCCCTTTTTCTTTCAATTTAAAAAGGCTTTCCATAATGAATGCTAAAAATCCAATGTAAATACTTTAATGGATCAAATTTTCAAATATGGTTACTGTGGCATATGTGTGTTCTGTAAATACAAACACAAGATATATCTGCTGAGAAATTATATTTGATAATTTGACAGCTTTGTGCCTTACGACTATAAAAAATTCATATTTTGTCAACAAGAAACTTCTTCCATTTGGTAAGAAGGGGCTACTATGATAGATAAAAAGCTTAATATTTTGAAAACATAAGATTATTATGGCAGTAGTATAATCCCCTTCTTAATGCTTTGAAATTTTTAAAAATATTAATTTTTTTTTTCTTTTAGAAGAATTCCACTCAGTTCATAACTTGCAATATAAGCCTAGGGGAGCCGGGAAGCTGACTTTTATTGGCAGGTTTTATTCAAATTTAAGCAAACAATGGGCTGCTAAAAAGTCTTGTTGATTCATGTTCACAACAAAGAAAAACCACTGCTGTCTGGCCTGTAGCCAGAATACCCCAGTTTTCTGTGAGAACCAAAGAAAAAGTGAATTCAACAATCCCAGAAGTCTAGCAGCTGCTTCCTATTCTATTTTCAAAAGTTGGTACCTGGTTGTTTAACCTGGTCTCACTCTCCCTGAGGATTACCAGGAACAGATTGAAAATGCAACAACCAATTGGAGCAGAGATACCATCTGAAAAAACAAAATAATCTGTAGATAAAAATTTACATGGCCCAACAAATCAATTTCAGACTAGCAAAGAGGTCAATAAAAAACCGGAGAGGGGATAAAGGTACATGTACAGGATCTCTGTTCACAGCACGCCTCATTGTTAAGTCATTCAGTCTTTCACTGCTGTACTGCAACTCTGTACAGAAAGGTTAATGTGAAATAAGTACAGAAAGAATTTGTTTATGCCTGGAACTGAAAAACTAGTAATTTGCCCTTGTTCATTCCAAACAAGATAGTATTATCTACATCAGTGTAACTAATATTTATATCCAGAAATGATAAAGTCACAAATGCTAAGAAGAGACAGGTTAGTGAAATGAGGACTGAGAATACTGGAAATCAGTCATGCAGCCCAACATCATGCAACCAAGGTAAGAGGTAAAAGAAATTCCCTGATAGCACTCCTGAATAAATTGGCAAAGAGCTTTACTTTCTCTGCTTAGCTCAAATTCACTATTTAAATTGTTAGCTGAAAAAAAGCTAATAAAGAAAGGCAAATTTCATCTGGTTTTGGGCCCACTACAAAGACTGGTGGCTCTATAGAACAGTTTGCTGAGCTCCGGAATGTAAAACTGACCTTGAAGAAAGCATCTATAAAAAGTTAACTTCAAAAAGCTGTGCATTAAATACATTTTAAAATCATGCTGATTAATTTACTCAACATGCATACACACGCAAAACTGTAAATAGTTTTTACTGTATTTCAAGATACATTATTACAGTAGTTTATAACAGGGGGTTGACTAAGCAGAAATATGATATGATGAAATGTCTTAATATACCTTATATTTATGATAGATTTTTTCCACTCCTTTTTGCTTTGGAAAGTTAAATACTACAGTGCAAATTTTTTTTAAAAAAATTATGAGGCTCTAGTTTTCAAATTAACCCAGTAGAAAAATTTAAATTGCAATATGTGCTTTACTAATGCAAGAAAGAATTGAGGAATTTTCTTCTACATAGTATAATTACAAAAGGAATTGACCTATTACATTCTTTTTCATTAATCTATTAGTCCTGCAATAGGCAAAAGCTTGTGGTATGGGAAGCAAAAAAGACACAGCTGTGCGAAAAAACTTACATGATCTGAGCACAATCTATCTAATATCAATTTTGTGGGTCCTCCAGTGAAGATTTAGTCAATGCTTAGCAGGCTAATGAAAATAATACTTGGCAAATTATTTGCCCAGCTTCCTGCTGACATTGTTTTGTAGGGTACATAAGCTAAGGATGGCATTTTTCAAGACATAAAGCAAAAAGACCGCTACAAAGCTTGTTGTGTAAGATGCACATGATGTCCGAAGTGGAAGTAACAAAGCAGGGAGGGTATGGATGCAAAAAAAGAGAACAGTAACACCATGGAAATAGTTGGTTGAGACATGTAGATTCAACTGAATCTACAGTAGTTCAACTGAACTGCACAGGTTTGTTGCTGCTATAATCTAAACAGTATTTATTCTCACTGGTGACGACACTCAAGATGATCTGCTCCATAACCTTGCCAGACACCGAGGTCAGGCTGACAGGCCTGTAGTTCCACAGATCCTCCTCCTACTCTTCTTGTGGATAGGCATCACATTTTCCAACCTCCAGTCATTTGGGACCCCCCCGGTTAGCCAGGACAGATGATAAACTATGGAGAATGACTTGGAGTTCACTGTCTGGAAGTCCAAAGTAGGGATTTTGCTGACCATCCAAATACTGCATACAAAATTTTGAAAGATGCCCAAAAAACCCCAGATACAGGTGGAGCCTACAGTATCTGGAAAATGACTATTACTTAATGCCATTTTCAGCATTTGAAACAGGAATGTGTAGCCTATTAACTTCTTTGCAGCTGCTTGCACATTTCAGAGAACATGCTGCTATGCAACAGCATTAGATTAATACTGATTAGGGCAGATCTGAGGTAGCAAAGAGATAAAAATTGTAAAAATTCATTGCCATATTTGAACTCCTGATAATGCACTTTGTTTTTCTAAAGATCAGAAATCAGCACAAAGTTCAGTGCTTTCAGAAAAAGAATAATTCCTTCACAGACACCAAATAAATAAATAAATAAATAAATCAAACCATGAAGCTAAAGTTAGTGCAGTGTTTCTCTTTTTTTTTTTTTTTAATTTTGATTTTCTCTATATTTCTGCTCAAGTCAAACAGCATTCTTACTACATAATTGTGGAGCACCACGTGCATTTTATTTTAGGATAAAAATATTGAAAGAATAAACTGTTGAAAATGTATTGAAATTGTTTTAATTATTCAGTATTTTTAACAAGCATAACAGATTCAGAAATGACAAAGAGCCTTAGGATCATAAAACCTACTGTATCTGCTGCAGTTGACACTTGCAATGTCTATTTCATCACAAACAGAAGTTTTTCTGATTCTGAAGTATCTGAAACAGCCACTGATATGGCTGAAGCCATGAAGATAGAAGTGGGCACTGTGTAAAAGTATTATTTTTTGTCTACTTACACAATTTTTTAGTGACTGAGTCACTTCACAGGAAGTGCTTGTATGATGAAGTGCTTGTAATGGCTACATAAAGATTCTTATGTACATAAGAACCTTTGACAGATGGCAGAATCCCAGAAGGGGCTCAAGTACTAATAGCCAGATGGCTGTGGAGCCAAACAAGGATTGTTGGTCATAACACGCCATGAGAAAGAACAAGAAATGGCTGGAGATGGGTCCATGCAAAGAGTCTTTATCTTGAGGGAATATACAGAGAAATATAAGTAAATTGAAAAAGTAAGTTATGCAATTATTTCAAAGATGAAAATATTTTTAAGACTAAAAGCATTTTGCTTCATGAAACCAGATGAAATAAAGAAAAAAAAAAAAGAAGGCATCAGGATAAAAGGAACAAGACCTATGTGCATAGAAAGTTGGATGAAATGAAAATATAAAAAGAGTAAAGAAGTTCCCAGGAAAGTTTACGAAGATGTTAAGGCTGTTTAAAATATGGTTTTGTCAATAATAAATAACCCCTCAAACATATGAAAGAAAATAAAGGATAAAATAATCAGTTTCTGATAATCGAATTTTAAGTATATTCATAGAAAGTTTTTAGCAATGATATTAATCAGCACACATTTATTTGTTTATGATAGAAGAAAATTATGTGCTGTTTCTAGATTAGAATTCTCAATATCCATAATGGTATTGCAGATCATAAAGCTGTTAAGCATGTAAAAATCAGTGTTTACGAGACATACACATCAACTATGGAAATTATTAAACTCAACAATTTTTCACAAAGGAAATATTAAGTCAAACTTTAAGCCACAATTAATAAGGTTTGTGGAAAAATCATATTAAAATATTTAAGTGTTCTTCAGTGTAAAGAAAAACAAAGAAAAAGTTATAGGAACACAGCTAGAACTCTATTTGGTACTACCAAGTTACACATTGGTGCATGGCAAAACAGAATTGGCACCTGCTACAAAGCTGTGTAGAAATCTGAGGCTACTTGACTTTGTAATAAATTATGTTCAAAGTAAGAGGTTAAATACTTAGAAGAAAAGTCTAATAGACATATTCTATGACAGAAATTAAAATAACTTAAGCGTTCCCATATGACACAGTACATATGTAAGATATGAAGATGACAGTACATACATGCAATTATACCAGTATCTACTTGCAAAGCATGTAGATACACTCAAAAGGTGGACAGTGAATGACATAAAAGTAATATAATAGAACAGAATAAATTTTCATATTCTTTTCCAAAAGGAGGAGGGAAATTTCTGAACCTAGCATTGCTGATACAAAAGAGGGTTTGTGTTAACTGCTAGTGAATGCTGCAAGGTGGAAATACCTGCACAGATCCATACAAAGCTTGGAACTATGACCTCAATTTGCTGGATGTAGGCCAGTATTTCAAGGATGCATCATTACATTTTTACCCTTCTTTTATATTCTCTCCTGGGTAAAATACTAAAACATTTTGCTGATCGGGAATGGCTACCTCATGGCCAGTGATTTACACGCCAAATGAGATCAAATCAGAGCATGCTATAATCAAGTATTTTTTACCTGAAGTACTCATTCAGTAAGCAAATATAAAGATCTGTGGACCACAGGGAAAGGTGAACCTCCTGGAGCTCTTCCGGAGAAGACATTTGACATTGGTCCTGAGAAATAATATTCTTGTTCACTGCTTTCTTTAGGTTCATTGTACTAATATTAGTTTCTGTATTAAAGACTCAATTTACTATAAGCTCAGTTTTCATTAACAAAAAACTTACCTAAAGGCATACAAAAAGAAAAAAATCAAAGTAACAATTAATTAGAAGTCAATGTGTACTGCTTCTGAACAACAAATTGTAAGGTCAATTAACTGGGACAGTTAATGGTCTTCATGTAGGTTATGTGATACAGCATACAATGCAATGACAAGCCCAGTTTTTCCCTTTTAACTGCTATTTCTATAACTTCCTTATTTTCCTAAATTTGCTGAGCCTCTCTCTTTCTTTATGTTGTGGTAGTGAAGCAGATTGCTGATACCGTAGTACCTAGAGAAACATATCTTCTGCAGAAATTTTGCAGGTAATTTCCTCAAGCACAACAGAGACAACACATATAGGACAGAGCTAATTTACTTCTGGATAACAAACCATCAATTTTGTCACTTCTCTAACAAAATCAAAATAATTGTCATCTCCCGGTTGATTTTTAACTTTGCTATTACAATATTATCCAATACTACTAGTATCATGCATATTTAATTTTATTTCAGAGATAAAACATTTTCTGGAAGGAAGAGGAGGATAAACTGACACAAAATGAAACAATTCTTCATTTTAAAGATACCCAGCATGAAAACTCAGTTGCGAGGAAGGTAAATTAAAACGTATGCATTTATCCAATCATTTTAAACACCATAATTACACTGACTGCTCATCAAAAGACTTTTAAGAGTCATTAAAATTATAAAACATTTCTCATTAAATATATATTTAAATAAAGATTCTGTAACATATCTACATGGTACTTTAAATCATACAAAAAAAATTCTGGTGAAAAATCTAGTTGAAGTTTAGGTAAGAATTACAGCTTCATGATGGGGTCACAGTGGTTAGTGGCTTTTAGTTAAAATTGAATATTACTGTGATGTATCCATCTTCAGCCTAAACTTGAGCATAAAATATTCAATCTTCATGATGTTGCACATGCCAAATATTATTGTAGGATATATTTTTTTCTGGAAATAGTAACTTTCCAATTTAACAACTGATGCAAGTGGCTTTTGGGGTTAACATCAGTCTCTATCTTCTGATCTGGCTTCAATATTTCTCAGTTTTACCAGCAGCATTGTTTTTACAATCTTACTAATAAAACTGCTCCTTTTATTCTTCCAAGTGGTGTCACTCTGGTGTGAGATTAACTGTCCACTAAAGCTCTTTATTGTCATTTTGAGCACTGGACCAATAGGAAATGTTAATGTTAATGGCCAGACTTCGCGAACGAAGATCTGTGGAAGGTCTTTGTACGCCTTCCAGCCTGCGCATTGGATTTATTTTAGGTGGGACACAGTGCGCGCAGAACTGAGCCCACCCTTTAATCCTAAGGTTCATCTGCCGGGGCCAAGCGAGCTTGGACAGTGGCAGCGAGGTCCTCAGGACGTAGGTGGATCGCCTTACAGGGCTAACGGGCTCCACCTGCCCGGGGAGTTTCCCCGACCGGGAATCGAACCCGGGCCTCGGCAGTTACAGTGCCGTATCCTTAACCACTAGACCACTAGACTTTCGCAAGTTTCCCAACCTGGTCTTCAAACAGGTTCCGTAGGTTAAAGCTGCTCAATACCATGTGCAAACATTCTCCGTTAGAGTCTCAAGACATTCACTGCTATTCACCATCAAAGTTGGAAGGCAGCTCTAGAAGAAATCTAGCCCAACCCTGCACTAAAACCAAGTGTAACTATATCAGTTTGCTCAGGTCCATGTCCAGTGAAGACTTGACTTTCTAAAGACAGAAAGTCCACAGCATCTTTGGGCAACTGCTCCAGTGTTTGATGACCCTCAAATCCAGCATAAATATATGTAGCTATCCCCACCTATTTGCAACCTTTGTTGGACTGCATATCATTGCTAACTATATATAGATTTGTTAACTAATTTTTTTTCAGATTGTAGATCTAGTTCTGGCAAACTAGGCAATATGAAGCTATGGAAGAGCTTTCTATGAGTAAAAAAGGAAAACATATAAAAGTGTGGCTTTTTCTTCATGTATTTTTGATGAACACATTGGTCATTTCGATGAGCAATTAAATCTGTAGCTTTGTTTAAGGATGCAGAAATCCAGTGTGGAAGTCCTCACTGTCATTTGGTGACACTCAGGAGTATGAAGACTCCCATCTGTAATCTGATGAAACAAGGGAAAACCCAGGAAGCAAATATAAACAAGGAGAAGCTTCCTTGCTATGTCTCACTTGCAGGAAGGTAAGGGAACGCCACCTGCAGGACAGGTAAAGATATCCTTTTGCAAAAAGAACCTATTCAAAAGAGGCTGAAACTTACAGAGCTCCAGGGGTATAGAAATAAAGCACATAGATAAGATGGTAAAAAAAGATGGACATGCAAACATGGAAAAGGAAGAAAGTTTGTAGGTAGGTAAGGGCAACGCTACATTGATATATGACAATGGGATGAGGAAACATATGTCTTTCTGTCTTTGAGGTACTCAGAGGAAGGAGATACAGTCAAAGGACTTCTAACTGTCTCTTTATAAGAGAATTGGCAATGCAGTTCTTTAGCTTTCTGTATGGAGATTTCCAGTGGCACAATAAATGCATACAGTCCATTTTTTAATATATTCTTCTCAGAGCAGCAAAACAGAGAAATGTATCTCTATTTAACAAAAAAACAAGACACAGAAAGATTACTGTGGCCCGGAGTTCACAGTCTTCTTAACTACTGCACTCTGGCTTTCACTGAAGAAGTGCAGTGGGTTTCTGTGGCTGGGTTTTGGTAGCAGGGGGAGCTACAGGCAGCTCTTAGAAGCTTCTAGAAGCTTCCCCTGTCCCATGGAGCCAATGCCAGCTGGCTCCAGGACGGAATTCCTGCTGCTGACCAAGGCTGAGCCTATCAGGAGTAACAGTAACCTCTGTGATAACATATTTAAGAACAGAAGGTTGTGGCACAGAAAGAATTCCAGCCAGCGAGTGAGAACATGGGAACAACAAGGTAGACACCAAGGTCAGTGCAGAAGAAGAGGCAGGAGGTGCTCCAGGCACTGGAGCTGAGGCCCTGCAGCCCGTGGTATGGCCCAGGGTGGAGCAGCTGTGCCCCTGCAGCCCATGGAGGAGCCCATGCTGGAGAAGGTGGATGCATGAAGGAGGCTGTAACCCTGTGGGAGGCCCAGGATGGAGCAGGGTCCTGCCAGAGACCTGCAGCCCATGGAGAGGAAAGCCCACACTGGGAGTAGGTTTCTCCTGGCTAGGACTTGTGGCCCCTGTGGAGGACCCATATCATTACAGCTCATTCATGAAGGACTGCACCCCATGGAGAGTGACCCACGGGACAGCAGATTGGTAAGAACTGCTGCCTGAGGGATGGACTCATGATGGAGAGGTCCATCAAGGACTGTCTCCCATGGGAGGCACACCATGGGAGCAGGGAAAGGACTCCTCTCTCTGGGCAGCAGCAGAAACAACAACTCACCATAACCCCCATTTCCCATCCCCCTGCACCTCTGGCGGGGAGGAGGGAGAACATGGAAGGAAGGAGGAGGAAGGGGCTTTTAAGACTGTTTTATTTGTCACTCTTTGGCTCTTGTCCTGTTAATAATAAATATAAATATTATCCCCACTTTGTGTCTGTTTTGCCCCTGAAAGTAATCAGCAAGTGACCTCTCCCATCTCTTATCTCTACTCATGAATCCTTAGCTGTTTTTTTTTCTCTCTCCTCTGTCCGATTGCAGAGGGAGAGTGATAGAGAGGCTTTAGTGGGTACCTGGCATCTGGCCAGGGTCAACCTACTACAAGAAGCAAAGGAACAAGATAATCCTTCAGCTCAGTTTTTATCTTGTGCTCTACCTGTTCTCTTTGCTGCAAGTGATTTCACTAGAAATACAAAGACATTAAATTAATAAAGATCCCTTTGGACAGTTTTACTCTATTCTAAAAGGGGTGACTAATGAGATGTTTCATCTAGCTTCTCCATCCCTCCTGGTCATAGTGTCAGGTGAGCTTCTCTAAAACTGCACAATACTTCAGTGGAGGAGAAAGTTGGTGTGGCAGAGATTCATTTCCAGAACTCAATTTCAAAAGCATAATTTTTAATAAGGAGTCTCAGCACATGGATATTTTGAGAGGTCACAAGTTTTCTCCAACTTTCCTGGCTCTTGAGTGCCTGTATTCCAGCATCAAGAGCTCTCCATCCAGTCTGAACAAAAGGAGGGATACTACCAAGCATATCTCATTAAATGGGCACTGACATAGCATTCAAAGCTATGAGATATGAGATAGCATTCAAAGTAAATCTTGAACTATTTTGTAGGGTTTTCACTCCACACTGTTTGCCAACTATGTGATTGTAGATTTCACAACGGGTGTTTGTTATTTTCCTTTCCTCAATGATCCATATTTGAAATTCACAGACTCATAGAATGGTTTGGGTTGGAAGGGACCTTAAAGATCATCTAATTCCAACCTCCCATCATGGGCAGGGACACCTTCCACTAGACTAGGTTGCTCAAAGTCCCAGCCATCAAATTGCTGCCCTTAACATTCCTTTTTTTAATCCTTTTTCCTCTCTTTCTCATCGGTCTTTTCTCCAAATGCTCAAGAAGCAAACAGCTAACAAGTTAGACCTGTCTCCCTCTATATACACCTTCTGTGTGTTCTTCCAAACAGAAGGGTAAAAATGGTACAGTTTAGCACAAAAAGAGCTATAGATCTGAAGAAACAAAAACGAGCTGCAGTTTTAGCAATTAGCACTTGTAATAGACTACATAAATTCTAATATTCAAAAAAATAACAAAACCATCTTGAACACTACCAGTGATTAATTAGAAAGTCTGTCTTACAGTTTTCTCTTGGGTGTAATAATCTTGTGGACCTTATCATTAAGGCTTAGTTAAGCTCAAACTGGTTGAGAGGCAGTGAAAAAGAGTGATGATCTTGGGTTTTACACAAGACAGTTATCCTGTCATGTTACCTTAGAGTACAAAACTATACCAAATAAAAGTAAATTTTTCAAGTGCCGGTATAATGAATTATTTACAAAAAATCATTACTATATTTCCAATATTAGTGCAACTTCCAGGAAGTGTAGAGCTGCATACAGGGTACACTATTTTCACACTATTTTTGGATTATCTGCACTAAAAATCGGAAACAAAAACATACAGAAAACCTACAAAAACTATTACCTAGTGTAAATAAACCACACATATTTTGTCATAATATGTCTGTATATTGAAAGATAATGTTACTTTTTTGCCTTTCAACCACTGTATTTTCAGTGTGCTTCTAAGGATCACTGTACGATACCTTAAAAAAGTAGGAAAGGCATATGTCCCTTTAGAGGAAGCTCAACAAAATTCAAAATTTACTGAGATAATTATTGCTTCTCACAGATTCCCTGCCACATTAAATGTTATATACTTGCCTCTGTATTGCACACAATATGATAATAAACCATTATAAACCTTAACTTTTTGTACACAAACCTCCTGATGTAATACACAAACAGGGAAGTCAATATTACCAAAAAGACATAACTCTAGTTCTGCCTTCTTTGTTTTATATTTTCTCAAATAAGTTATAATTTAACATGATTAGAAGACAAACAAATACAATGTGTAGATAGTTACAATGTCAAATTTGCTCATTACATTTGAGATAATTTAAACCATATTACCAGATGAGACCCTTGTACAGTTATGAGTAAATAAACAAACAATGTAATAGTTTAAATAGAACAATTTTTTAGAAGTGTAACACAGTAGGACCTTAATTCTGACATTTACATATCTTGCCATATACAATCCTTACTTGTAAAAGCACACATTATTTTTTCTATATTTAGGCAAGGGATGGGGCTACCATGGGAGATGTTGTTCCAGCACAAGCCAGACAGGAGAGATGCTTACTGTACAGCTTTTCTGTACAGACAAAAGCAACTTTGCCCCTCTGGTTGTTTCTTCCCTCTTTGCTCCCTCCAAGGCAATGGGCAATATGAAAAGAAAGTGCAAACCCCCACAACATGTGAAGCAAAGCTTAGCTTCCATTCCGAGGATCCAAGGATCTCTGCTTAAGAGAATATCTGACTTTAAGTAACAACAGCAAAATTTCTTAGGAACAAAAATCATACTGAAAAAAAAAAAAGTATGCAAACCCCTTACAGCCAGCCCTCTAAACAAAGTACTAAATAGTACTTTACATTTTTTCTATAGAGAAAAAAGATATAATTGATAAATTAACAGGACATGCTTTTCATATTCATCTGTATTCTGAAACAGCGTGAGATGTCAGACGCTAAGCACATCAGTGGACGTTGGCAAAAGTAAGTTTAAATAAGATATGTATCGTGTTATGCACTGGTAGGATGCATATACATAAATTTGACCTGTCAGCTGAAGTTGAAGGGGGTGTGCCCAAGCCTGAATAAAACCTCACTCTGCTCTTATTAGCTAAAATACATACTGATCTACCCCTACTGAAAGCACCCTTAATATTTCACTTAATTCTTCTTTCAATCTCTTTTCTGTACCTGGATTCCTGTGACGGAAATTATATCCCTTATTTCCTCATGTGACTGCATTTTAATCCTTTTTCTGTTGCAATCCACGTTTTGACAGCGCACAAATTTTGTAGGAAAATGCCTGGGCTGCTACTTTGAACCGATTCATCACCCACGTGGCTACATCTGGGCTAAATGAGCTGTGAAGTGCCTCATTTAGGGCCATCACCATGTTCCGTCATGTAGCCCCACAGTATGCAGCCACGGCTCCAAAAAATGATATGTCACCACCCATCAATAGAAAATAAAGTATTTCCATTCTCACTTGTCACTGGGCTTGTCTTCACTTTGGCTAGCCTACTGACTGGCAGCTCAAGGGGAACATTTCCAGCCTTTGTGGAGCATGATTATGACTGAGCACACTACTCCCCTATGCATCCTGGCCAGTAAAAACATGCAGGGAAAGCAAATTATTTCAATGTTTTGCACCAATGATTAGAACATTTGCTATGAATGCTAGAGAAGCTTACGTTTGACAGTCAAGACTTGTTCAGTTCTGACATTTATTCACTCATTTTTAATGCCATATGTAAGTGGCATTGAAGGTACAGCATTCATGTATGTGCAAGGAATGAATCCTAATGCTAAAATGCAAAAACATGAATGAGGAGAATGACCTTGGCAAGATCACAAATCCTAAAGGCAAAGAGGCAAACTATATTTAAGAGTGCAAATTTAATTTAAAATTGTTTTCATGGTTATTTTCTCAGACATGTAAATATGTCTGAACGAATATAGCTGCAAAACTGTTCAAATGGCAGCTTATTTGGAATTTTTCTGCTGAAATTAACAAGAAGCCGTAGCTGACCTCTTTGAATGAACACTGTAGCAACACATCAGCTTTTAAAAATCATTTTGTTTTCCTTAGGCCACAGAAAAGAGAATTAAATAGCTTAAACAGATGGTATTAATTTCAATTTTGAAATGCAAAGACACTGTGGGTCAGGAGGTAACTGCTCTAGGATGTAGGCAACAGCATAGATAGCATGTTCTCCATAATGGATACATCTGGATCACAGTGGCAAGAAGCCCAAAATGATCTGTTCTAATCTATAGTACACAAATAATCGGCTTGAGACCATACTCAATATTATTTTACATTCTGAATATTTTTTGTAAGAGATTGACTGGCAGCAGCATGAAGAAAAGCAGGAAAATTTTCTCCAGTTCATCTTAATAAAAAAGACACTCACATTCGTTAAAGATAAATTAGACAAAATAAGAAAGATTCTTAAAAAAATGTAAGTGTATTTTCAACAATGAGCACCTAAACTGCAGTTTAAAAAAGGGTGAGCATTCCAAGGTCAGTTAAGGAATCAAGCTTTGCTAATTGAGAATTTGGAACTGTTAAGGGGAAATCATTGTGTAAATGATGCACTTCATTGTTACTTGGGATATTTCAAAAAAATGGATGGGATTTTGTTTCTTCTAAAGGAAGCAATTCAGGTGAATGTTATCTCTTTACAATACAATCACAAAATATTTACTATTTTTGTTAAAACAGTGGTGCCAGCCTACAACCGATTAGCCAACAAGTGCCACAGAAGTAGGGCACAGAGCAGATGCTGGTCAAACTACTTGATCTATAACAAGGTATATGCAGCTCCCTGGCTCTTGCAACACCTGGGATATACTGGATCGGAGTCATGACTCTCATCCACAACAAACGGCATTAACTACCTGTTGTGGTTTAGGAATGGCATTCCCCATTTTACTGTTCCCACTGAAACACTCCAAACCAAGCACCAGTTGCTCGCTTCCCTGTCCTCCTCCCCTTCCCCCTGCAGTAGGACGGAGAGGAAAATTGCAGGCACAAAAGGTAAAGATCAGGCATTGAAATAAAAACAATTACACGGAAACACGAATGAAATAAGAAAATGAACAGTGACAGCAACAATATTAATAACACAGTGTACAACAGAAGCCAATGATTCACACGTGAGCTCTCACCACGCAGAACAGACACTACTCGACCACTCGCTCTGCTGCGCTACCCAACCAGAAGGAGCCCCGGAGCATGATGTGAGGTGGTACAGAATACCCTCTGTGTCCTAGCTATGCCCTCTCCTGGCTACTGCAAAAACTAACCCTGTCCTGGCTGGAACCAGGATACTACCACAGCAAAGTGTGAGTTGCTCATGGAATTTTGCTTCTTGGAGTGATGAGACTCTTACACTTTGCAGAAAAGGCTGAATCTGTGCAGGCTAGAGACTCAACAATAAGAAAACAAGTAAAAAGAAATTAAAATGAATTATTTCTTTAAATCTCAATATACTCAACTCTGCTTAGAATTTTACGTGAATTGGACGAAAAAAGGATATATAAAACCATTACAAAAAAGAAAATTATTTTGCATATCTGTTAAGACTGTACCATAATCTGCTGCAGAACTGGGCAATAAAACTGAGCCGTATTAAAGAATGAGACAAACATTACACAAAGAGGTATTTTCAAATACGTATCGACTCAACAATTTCAGTAATGTGAAGTTGTTGAAAACAAGCTATGGAGTCAGACAGAAACAGCTAGACAAAAGTTAAATTAAAGAGAAACGAAGTCCTTTTCCTATTTTACAAACACTTGCTGAACCACCAAGTCCAGAATATTCCGTATCCTGTTTTCAGTTCATTCTACAAAAGGCTAACTCATTTACAAGTGCTTCCCCCCTTATCTCCTATGATAATCACAGAATCCTAGAATAAGATGGGTTGGAAAGGACCTCTGAGATCATCAGGTCAAACCCTTGATCCACTATCACTGCAGTTTCTAGACCATAGCACTAAGTGCCACATCCAGTCTTTTCTTGAATTCCTCCAGGCATGGAGAATCCACCACCTCCCTGGGCAGCTCATTCCAGTGCCTGATTACCCTCTCTGTAAAGAACTTCCTCCTGATATCTAACCTAATGCTATAGCATAAACAGTCATGTAAAAATTCTCTCACAGCTAGAAAAATTTTCTTAAAAATTTTAAAGTCAGGTATGTAAAAAGTTTGAAAATACTGATATTAATGTTAACCATGAATTTTAACTATTAAGTTGCATATACCATTTTTCTACCTCCCCGTCTTTTTGGGGCACAGAATAGAGATAAACCTCTTATTTCAATATTGTATCTACTAATGGATGACCTTATCTCTAACTTAAGACACACTTCAAAGCCTGTATTGTTGTTTCACAAACATTAAGACAATATTTTAAAAATATTTAAAACAATATTTAAAACACTTTAAATACTTAAACCATTTAGAAAATATTTAGCTGACATCCTTTGATGAATAGAGACTACCCTATTTAATGTATCATCAAACCGGAGCAGGGATTAAAACCAAATTTGAGTTCCCAGTTTGAGATGCCTTTAATACACTATTGCAGAATACTTGGCACAACACAGTGGTTTCCTTTCTGAAAGAATCTCTCCCAGTGATTCAATCTACTGATGAATGCTCACATATGAATGCTCATGTCTACTCCAAGTAATATGTCATATTCTCCACTTTCAGTAACCTAATCTGCACCCTGCACAAACTCCATCCAAGAGCGGAAGAATTCAGCACACTCTTCAAGTGTTAGAATCCCATCTCCCTCTGCAGCAGCTTACCCCTTCACACATTCCAATCCCAGTAGTAAGGAAGCAGAGATAATTTCCATAGCACCTCTGTTCATTGTACAATTGCAGTCCAGCATAACCCAAGCTCTTCACAGAGTGAAGATGTAGTTATATGAAAAGAAGGACAAAGACTGAACCCTGTTAATTACAGCTTTCTACTGTAAGCAGAAAATGCTCATGTGTCAGAGTAACAGCTTTGCAATACTCTGGACAGATGGATGCATCTGAGGATAATACATTTTTCTTATGAGGATACCAAGGATATACCAAATATCTAATTGTATATTCAGGGGAGCATTTAACTTTAGAAGGTAATCAGATGGAGCTGAATTGGAAATTTATGGCTTCATATAGTAGAAATTTGTAAAACTCATCCAATACAATAGTTCTTACGTCTCTTGACATAACAAAATGTTAGATATTCTCTTCCCATTATAGTTTCTTAATACCTGCTATTGTCATCAGAAGCATAATAGAAAGACTTTACTGTGCATACATTATTTTCTTTTGATTAAACAGGTGCACTGGAATTTAAATCATTTTAAATCATAATTAAATGCCCCATTTTTTCATTGCCTTTCTTATAAACACATTTTGGCAATTAAATTCTGAAAGGAGAATTTTTTCCTCCTTCTTTTTTAAAGTTAGATTTCTAAACAATGAGAATAGACAGAGTTATTCATTCTGGAAAGTTGGAAGACCTTACCCGGAGTGATCTGGTTGCATTGTTCTTAAAGGGAATGACTCTTCCACATTATCCTTATTTTTACTTTACTCCTTCACAATACTTTTGAATTGCTTAAAGTTACTCATAATTTATAGGTTTCTAGATCAAATAAGAATGAAAGTTCTAAAACACTGAGGTGAAATGATAACAGATTAATATTTGACTCAGTAATATTAACATTATAAGGAAAGGGGTTTTTATGACAATTATGTGAGGAAAAAATTGGTAAAGTACAGCTAAATACTATTCGCGTAAGAAGTTGCTACAGTAGTTTAAAACAATTTAATATGAAAACAACCCAACATCCTCTATATTTGGAATTTATTGCAGATTTTAGAAATTCTAAATGCACTTCTAGAAGGTCTACATTCTGTGGTTAGATGCTCCACATAATTTTTCACAGGTTGGAAGTCAAGCCTTTTAGAAACAACTGGAGGATAACACAAAAAAAAAATCAACAGAAAGTATTACTCACATTTAAAGAACAGGGCAATACGACAGCAGTTTCACCACAAACAAAAGATGGGAGCATTCTCACATTTGGCATTAAGATCATACACATTGGCTCTACAGTGAGTTAATGCAACTAATGCTCAGATACTGTGTTCATAAGGATGCAGAGTTTAAACACTTGAACAGTCTGGCTGGCTTTTTAGTGCTATGACTTGTGCTATAAAAACATAAGAAGTTAAAAATGTAATAAACACCACTAAAGAAGTACATATCATAGTCCTATTGCACTTGTTTCAGTTAATGATAAATAACTTATATTTTTTATCACAAATAACGTGATCCACCTCCACCAAGAAATAGTTTTGGCTTTAACCTTTAGAGGAAGGCCATCATCTTAACTTCTCTGACAGCAAATGTTACTATTTCTGTGTCTGACTACACGTCAGAAATTTCATCCACCTGCCTTTGGGTAGAAGTCACTACTACCTTTTTCTAAAGCCCACTGGTTAGGCAAAAAATGAAAGAGATTAAACTTGAAAAAACCTGAATTACTTGCACTGGCAACAAAACAATACATCATGAGATTTTGTAGAACTGGCACGACAATTACAATAGGGATAAATACTTAAGCAAACTATTGCTCCCATAACCAGCCTGCAACAACATATTATAGGCTAGTAATGTGCATAAGCAATATCATATGATGAATATATGGCAATAAAATTCATCGGAAAGAAAGTACAGCAGGTTATTTAGGCATGAAAGAATCACCTTGAGAATGGCATTTACAGAGACACCAAAAATCATGAATTCACTGTAACATTTAAGTCTTTTGTTGAAAATTTCAAGTTATGAAAGGTGCAAGCATGTGTTTATGCAACAAAAACCTAAATTGTAAACAGTTAAAAAATTAAATTACAAGGATTTCTTCTTGCACTATTCAGATGCTTTTCAAATAAATAAGTCCTTGAAAAACAGTACATAATCCTAGATTATTCAACCTATCTATGTTTTCCTAAGAGTGATTTTAAAAAGGAACTGTTAAATTATTCTTTTCAATTTAATGGTGCCTGGATGCCAAATCCCTTACACCTCAATCTGAAGACAACTATGTTGATTAAATATACATCTCTTTACATGTAATACAAACATATGTTTGAAATTATATAACATTTACTTGTGAAAATACCTTGGGCAAGCAAGATCAAAGTTTTTATGATTTGAAAAGGTATCTATAGTGTTCTCAGTAGTTCTGAGCAAAAGCTCACATATTAAGACAAGACTTAATCACAAGTCTCTTTTAAAAGATAAAACTACCTTCTTTAATTATTACACTGAGGAATTTGTAATTCAACAATATAGTCCCACTAATAATTATGTCTAGAAGAAATTTGCATGTTTGAAATTGGAGACATTTTAAAACACCACAGTTAAATCCTGACTATAAGAGAAAGTTCTTTTTTAGATTTACTTCAGCTTCTATCAGGTGGCATTATTTTTTCAACAGTCACTAACTCCATAGACCTCATTTGAAGCAGCTATGTCCAACCTATAATTATTTTCTTCCTAGTAGAGTAATTCATGGTTAATTATTTGAAATGATTCTTCTTCAAAATCAAAGCCATTTCTTGCCATGGCAATTTTAAAATGCGTATTATAAATAAAATATTCCTCAATGCAAATTTTTGCAATAAGGAGTGCCTATTTTGCCTTCTTAAAATAGCATTAAGATCTTTGTACAGAAATAATGACTCTGAGAACACCAAAATCGTAGACAAAATTATGTGCTGCTGCATAAGAACATATATTCCGTTCATACAGGATCCTGCATAAGATCAGTGTCTTTAACCTGTAGTGACCAGGACAGAGTGTTTTTCTATGCATAAGACAGCTCCAACAGTGGAAAGGAGTATCATGAGACCTCAAAAGCACTGCAAGAACCCAGACTTCCCTACAGTCTTATGCAATATGTAATCAAATCTCATTTAACTATAGCTTTGCTTATTCAAAGCTGGTGTAAAGTTAATTCTATGTAATGCAGCCACACCTTACACGTTTCAGGCTCCAGAGAGACCTTATTGAGCATTAATGAAATATTGAAAGGGAACTTATAAGAATGATGGAGAGTTTTTATCATCAGTAATAGGACAAAGAGTAATGGCTTCAATCTCACAAAAAATATATTTATATTGAATACTAGGAAGAAATTCTTCACTGAGGATGGTGAAGAACTGGAACAAGGTGCCCAGAGAAGCAGTGGATGCCTCATCCCTGGAAGTGTTCAAGGCCAGGCTGGACAGGGCTCTGAGTAACCTGGTCTAGTGGAGGTGCCCCTTCCCATGGCAGGGGGGTTGGAATGAGATGAACCTTAAGGTCCCTTCCAACACAGACTGTTCTATAACTCTGATTTTCTGTTTGCATTTTGAAGTGTTACTGGAAGGTCTGAATAGTTACTCACTGTCTTTATAAGGATTCTCTTCTGACCACCCTTAAGAATGAAATGGTGAATGCACTGGTGAATGCACTGAAATTATTCCTTCATTTGGTTGTCCCAGTTGGTGAGTGCTGCTTGTCCTCCTCACTTGATGTGCACTACGAATACTCCTTTTTTTTCATGGCTAAGTCCACAAGATAAATTTGATTAAAACTAGCCAAGAGCTTCGGGAGCTCTGTCCGGCAGGTTTTAGTAATTAAATTATCAGCTCGAATTTTTTACTGTACCCCAGTGCATAGTCATATCTAAATTTACAAGGATCTCACCACTTATATCAAAAGATAAAATTAAGCACTGATTTAATAATCATGCTTTGAAACCCCACTGATTTAATAATCATGCTTTGAAAATCAATTGCATGCTACATTTCTGCAAATTATTTTTGGACTTCATGTTGCAAAGCAGTGTAATCTGCACGACCAAGGTTAAATTTGTTGAACACAGTTTAAAAAATGGGTACATAAAGCAGAAGATAAAAACTGCAAATCTGTGTCATGTTGCATTTAGTAAAATAACTTTTCTAACTGATTTTTTCTCAGACTGAATGTTTTATCACCAGTTCCAAAATCTTGAAGCAGCATGCTCTGAGGCCCTTTTGATATTGCATTTCTGCTTGTTTTACATTTCATTTCAGCTTCATCTCTCAAAGGGGATCAAATTAGTCGTCAAGGTGGAAGATCCAAATTTCAGTAACATATGGAACAGCATTATTACATGGATATTACATTATTACATGTATTTCTACAGGAACTCAGTAATTTAGATAGAAAATAAGATTATTTTTATCTTTTCAACTTTTCCTCTATAAAGAGAATGTTACAGGAAAACTACTTGTAGTAATTTGTTAGTGCAGTGACAACTGAGTTCAAGGAGCCATGGCTTGGTTTTCTGAAAATGTTAATGGTGTTTATAGTCTCACTGACCAAACCTAATATAATCACATAAAACTCCACACTCACAAGCACATACAACAAACCAAAGCACTACATTAACAAAAGATATGTAAGAAAAACAGTGTGTATTATTATCTAGTCAGAAACCTCCTGAATTTTTGGAGTTCATTTAGGGCTGCACAATAAAGCACTGTGATAAAGCAGTTCCACACATTTTCAAGAAAAACAGTCCATTTCTTGTCCCAGAATTCAAGTAAACCTGTGTTGTTTTTTCTTTTTTAACATGCATGAGTTATCTAGCATGTAAAAATATTACTAAGTCCCGTAAGAACCTGCTGCAGAATAGAGTTCACTGTATCTTTTTTGTTGGAGAAAACAGTAATTTTCATACTCTTAGTGGCAAAAATACAGTTAATTTCATTCTTAAACACCACACACACTGCAGCACAGTGTTTTAAAATTCACCTTACCCAAGAAATTACTTCTTGGCCCACTCAAGAACCTACCCAAAAATAAGACCAAAACATACAGAAAGCTGCCAGAAATTACCATAGTAATTACACTGGTAATCAGTATAATGTTTTCCTCCCAATGATGAAGCACAGATAAAAACAGGGCTTGTAAGTACTATATCCTATCTTAGAAATATTTCTTCTTAATGGTGCACACACAATGATGCATGCACCTGCCTTCTAATCTGGCCCTAATCCCTAGAAAAACCTAGTATACTTTTAGTAGCTATTGTAGAGTAGCTATTTAGTGTATCCAACTAAGAGGACCTGCTCGTTTCTGTCACTTCTTTCTGTGAGTTGTAGAGCCTCACAGTTTTCTTCCAGCCCCCAAAATGCTTGTCTTAGGCTTTTTCCAGTGAAAGATTGACAGTGACATGGCTTTTCCACAAAGATGGCCTTGCATAAGCAGCATATTTTAAATGAAGTTGTTTGAGTTTTTGTTACTACAGATCAAGTACTGTGGGAAAATAAAAATCACTTTGTAGAGTTTGTCTGCTTTCACCTCATGGCTCAATTATTTTCTATGTAGCAACTGAAACCCTTTCACTGCTATGCTGTGTATGTCATTGTTTCACATTTAGGCTCCCTGAGTAACACCTGTGACCCCTACCCAGCTGGCTAGACCCTTCAGGAACTCTAGACTGAGCCAGCCTCTAGAAGTCTGTGATCCTTATCGGGATCACATACTATGATACTAAAATGAAGGAAATTACCTGTGTCACTGATGAATCAACCAAAAAGAAGCAACACCAGGTATTTCCAGGGACAAGACACCAAGAGAAAATCTCCCAGAACTGTTGCTGTCAGATCTTATTAAATCCTGCTTGGAAAGAAAGTTCTGCAACCAAACACCTGGCGTTGTTCAGTATTGCTGGAGACTGGGCAGTTGTTTCGACTAGTGGGCTAACAAAACCCAGGTATACGAGAGCTGGCTATTTTCTGGTACTTATGACATCAGGTTGAAGTAGCATTTCTGTTTAACAAAATGTTCTTTTACTCCCACTGATCCACCTAAAATTCTGTCCTAACCAATCTTTCTCCAGTCCTGAAATCTTTTTATCCCTCTGTAGCACATATGAGCAGGGATATCTTGCTTTACACCGGCCTCTGATAAAGTTTTCTATCTTATCTTTCTGTTTAATATACCCTTTGGCTTCTCCAGCCAGGTTTCAACTTTCATATTGCCACCCCAGTGGTGGTCTCCTTGGTGTAAGAAATATCAGCAGAATCATATGTTCAGGCCTGCAATGAATCATTATATGTGATTAGTAATATTCACACTAAACAAGCCTCACAAGAGTGTTTTCAGCCCTTCTTTGTGCCGCTAATTGTCAAGAGTACTGCTGTTAACGGGTTTGGTAGTCAAAGGTGGTCAGGAAGACAACCCAGATGACTTCTCGACCAGTCTGTTTTTGCTATCAGTTAATCATTACTTCTCACACTCTGCCCTATATAGTACTAAGTGGTTAATAATGCAACTGCTCATCTGATGGATCCAAGAATTAATTGATACAATGAGTTTTGCTTATATAATAAGGTGGAATGGAAACAGTTCTCATTGAAATGCTGCATTTTAAGCAAAAAAATTCCAAGCAGATGAATGATAACATGAGCTCAGTTCCATGTAGGGGCCAAATGGTGGTCTCTTATGTGCTTGAGATTTTGTCCAGTCATAAATCTAAAAAAAAGCTTTACTTCGTTCTGAAAGATGAATAGGAACCAATGAAATCTGCATAAAATTCTCAGGATCTTATTTTCACTGTCTATGTACTCAAATAGATTGACTATGACTTTTAGTAATGATTGAAATCCTTGTATTACTCCATTGCAATTCCTACACCAGTAAAGTTTGATCTGGAAGAAACAAAAATCTGAGTCTAAACCAAGATGCCCTTCTGTTTTCACAGCACCTGGTAATGCTATAGTGTGGTCATGAGAAGCAGAGAGGTTCTGCGCTCTCCATTAAGAGGGGTTTTCAGGACCAGATTGGATAAAGCCCTGGTCTGACCTCACAGTTAACCTCCAGAGCCCCCTTCCACCCTGAATTATTCCACCAGTCTATGAGCATTCCAAGTGTGTCATTAATTATTGATAGCTTATATTAAATACATAATTTGCTATTTGACATTGCTAATTTTTCCTCTTCCCAGAAGTCTATATTTGACTTATTCTTGCCTTGAAAAGTACTTTTACCAAACAGAAGTCATGTCTTTCTATGTTAGCAACATTCACGGTCAAGTATTTGACAATGATCTTTAAATTTCTTCTATGCTAATTAGACCACATAATCCAATCCCAATTCCATGTGGTGGGTGTGGGAGATAATGGAATCACCATCGAAGGTTAAGACTATTTTTTCAGATAATTTGGCTTGCTCCTTTTAAAAGAAAGTTCAGGCACAACTAAAAATTGTTACCATTTTATAAGAAATATAAATAAGGAATAAATAATGTAGTCTCCAAATTGAATTTTAGGCTAGCAATAAACAACTGAAGAAAGATGTATTCAATTGAGTGTTGTGTCCAAAAATTTACTGCTTTTTCATGTCATGGTCCATGTTCAACTATTGCTTAGTGGAACAGATTATGTCCAATAATAGATAATTCTAGAGATTCTGCCTATTTTGCCAAATTCATATGTTAGGCACCTTTTAAATTTCTCAACTAAAATGGATAGCCAGTCAATTTACACCTTTAGTTTCTCTCTTAAAAATAATGTGTACCTCTGAGGTGGTATCCACTGTAAGTTTAATTTGTATTTAGATAAAATTAAAGCATCAACAGGCTGTATTATGTGTGACTTTTAAAACACTATGCCATTTTAGCGGTTTCAGCAATACTAGAATAAGGTTCTCAAGTTTGTAAAGGTATGCTATTTTAACATGTATTTTGACTGTTATGACCAAAAAGACTATCAGTGTTTCAAATGCAGTTCCAAATCCTACAACATTTTAGAAAGCTACTGCAATTTCTGTTTCTTACTGAAAATCACTCTGTACGAACTAATTTCACAATATTTGACATTTTGGTTTAGAGAAAGAAAACAACGGAGGTAGACACATCCCCCCCTTCCTTTTTATAAAAGATAATAATATAGACAACTGTTACAATTTCTATGACTTTCTAATCAACAGAATCAGTATACCTATTTCTTAAGAATATAACTTAAATTGCTCTTTATATTTACCACTACTTAATTACTTCACTTTGCTAAGAATAAAGGTCATAAAAATCATCTTGAATCTTGACCTACATTTCATGACTAACCTGCACGTTGTAAAACCTTTAACTATGTTCTATTTAATGCACTTAATAGATGTAAAAGCTCAAAAGTGGTGATATGAAGGATAATTTACGCTTGCAATGCATTTTTGTCCAATTAATAGATTGCCTGTGTGTTGCATACTTTGCATGACAAAAGAGCAGAATATTAAACTGCCATTTATGAATGCATGAAAATGCATTTTGCAAATTAGAAGTGCCGAAACAGAAATTTTTCACCCTGTTTAGGAAATAAACAGTCCTTAACCAATTAAACTGCATTGTAATAATTCTATGATTTATTGCAAGTTGTTTAACTTTCAAAACTCGGCTAACCCATATTAAGGTCACAATCCATCATGTCTTGCTTGGAAAGTCAGCAAATAATGGCTGTTGTATTAGCTGCCTTTGATGACAGTATGAAAGAAGTATTAGCACTTGTCAACAAAACTGCTTACAACTTAACATTAGCATGCATGGGCTGCTGTACCTATTTATTATTCTGGCAGCTTCACACATATTGTTACAAGCTTATAAAACATTTTGTCGGGTGGAAACTGAATGTATACTGTTTGGTTTTCTGATAGCCTGGCAGCATAAATGTCTGGGCTGACTTAGTTTAGTTTAAGTGTAAATAGAGACAAAATTCTTCAGCCTGCTCTCTTATTGATACTGAAAAGTATTGAATTATTCAGCATCCAACTCTTCTGTTTGTGTCTATCACAGTTATCAATTACCCATCAGTCTTCTTGTCAAAACAGAATGGATTAATCTGGCTGAAAACAAGACAAATAAGTGGATACTATAACAGAGGTGCATGGTTGCCAAACTGTCACAGGGAAATCCAGGCAGTGTTATTTGCCATCAAAAGTCAGATATCTGGCCTAAATGAGGACATCCCTTTACAAGCAAGGAATGCACTTAGCTCACTATAAGTAAAATAACTTGCCTATTTTGCCTACTAATCATTACCAACAGTGATAATCACAGTGATTTGTACTTATTGCTCAGATGCCTTTATAGCCCAATGCTTTGTGCACAAGTTGATAATTGAATATGAATATACACAAAACATTTTTTATAAATTGGAAGAGAATTACTTGAATATGTGAACTTTTTAGTGTGGTTACTTGTGTTAGTTTGATCCATTGTACACATCAGTCTCTAAGAGAGCAAGTAAATCTTTGAACAGTAAGCCTGTGGAATACACTCAACTTCTATTAAGTCTAAACATTCAATTTCCTCCCAAACTTTGATATCTTGCTTGGCAAACTCTTTAGGTCCATCTATTACTCTTGAAAAAGCACGCATGTGTTTTCATTTGCACCATTAAGATAAAATGTTAATAATACATTACCTGATTTGGAACAAAGGTTTGGCACCCACTGAGTCCATGTCTGGAATTCCTAACAGAGGTTTCTGATTTGTTTGTCCTTTTTTTTCCCCACTCTGCTTTAATACAGTCAGAAAAGACTTTTCTAAACTCTTTTACTAATCATCATTCATGTCTGGAACCTTGCAATCATGGCAGTAGACATCAAGAACTTTCTGTAAGCCAAATTTTTCTACTAATACTGCATTAAAAGCTTCTGTATTTATGTCGTGGGTTACCAGCCCCCCTGGGCTGAAATAGTCAGGTCCAGGTGGATTTCTGGAACAAAGCCAATCAAAAGTTTTAGTAACGCCTCTGCTAATGACATATTTAAGAAAAGGGAAGAGAAGGGGGATGGTGCAGAAGAAATTAAGGAGCCATGAAGTAGGAGGGAGGCAGCAGGCCTCCCAAGTGGGGGCCAGGCCCCCTCTCCCCTGGCTCTGGGCCAGGGGCAGGCATGGCACTGAAGCCCCCCAGCTGAGACAGGTAGCAGAGTGGAGAAGAAACTCCAGAGAGAAACTGCCCAGCTGAAACATGCTGCAGAAGGAATTCCAGCTCGGCAGAGAG
>VYXB01008227.1:76848-118660 GCA_013397135.1 Pachyramphus minor | reverse complement strand
TTCTCTGTAGCTGTGGCTGAAGACTATGGTGACACGAGTTGTCCCCTTGCAGCCCATAGAAGGGACCCCACAGGATCAGGGGAAAGGACTCAAAAACCATTATCCCTTATAACTGTGGTGCAGACCATGGTGCAGCAAGTGTCCCCTTGCAATCCATGGAAGACCTCATGGAGCCTGGGTGTGCCCCCCTGGCCTCTGGTCCTGGCCGGAATGGAGGAGGAACAGGCCCAATCCTAGAGTCGACTTGCAGCAGAGGGAGAGAGACAGAGAG
Source organism: Pachyramphus minor (assembly GCA_013397135.1). Classification (NCBI taxonomy): domain Eukaryota; kingdom Metazoa; phylum Chordata; class Aves; order Passeriformes; family Tyrannidae; genus Pachyramphus; species Pachyramphus minor. The sequence goes on along the minus strand of VYXB01008227.1, from coordinate 118,389 downwards.
AGAGAGAGAGAGAAAGAGAGGGAAATCTCCAACTATGACAAATTGGAGTTGTCGCCTTAAAGATAATAGAAGAGAAACTTTACAGTGCTGCAGAATTGCTGCAGAAAGAAGAGACTTTGTCCTCCTGGACTGATACGGTGGGGAGAGATGCTTTTGTAAATACCTAACATTTTCTACATAAGATAAGTAAGCTTAATTATAACTGTTGTATATATTGTATATATTACTCTTCCTTGCTAGTAATAAATCTTAATTCTCCCATGTCAAGCCTCTCTTTTGTCTGTATAAAACCTCTCTCAACTTGTAGCAATTGTGTGAGGGAGGAGTTTTGAAAAAAATTGGTCCTGAGTAAACCCTCAACAATTTAGTATATTTACACTTATTTTGGAGACTTGTCTGCTACCCAATTTTAATTCTTACACAGACATGTATCTTGAAGTATTATGTTCTGGTTTTTAAATGCATGTTATAAGTTGCCAGTATTTCCCCGTAGGTACAAAATAATACCAAGAAAGCAGATTATTCATAAAATCTTGGGATAAAACTTGCACTGTCTGTTAAACAGTTCAACAGAGCAAAAAATTTACATCCACACATTTCTACATTAATTATTGTAATGTCTTAAAAGTAAAAATAAGGTCAAGACTACCATAAGGTTAATAAATTTGCAAAAAAACCTCAAACCAAAACCAAACAAAAAACCCCCAAAACAACAAAAATCACCAATAAAACTCCATACAAATAAACAAAACAAAACAAAACCACAAAATAATCCAAAACACCAAAAAGTAACACCAAACAAACACAAACGAATACAAAACAACAAACTACCTGTCTACAACTCCCTGAGAGGAGGCTCTAGTCAGGTGGGGGTCGGTCTCTTCTCCCAGGCAATCAGCAGTAGGACAAGAGGGCACGGGCTTAAGCTCTGCCAGGGGAGGATTAGGATGGATATTGGTAAGAAGTTCTTTACAGAGAGAATGATGAGGCATTCGAACGGCCTGCCCAGAGAGGTGGTAGATTCACCATCCCTGGAGGTTTTTAAGATGAGGCTGGATGTGGCACTGAGTGCCATGATCTAGGAATTACAGCGGTAGTGGATCAAGGGTTGGACCTGATGATCTCAGAGGTCTCTTCCAACCCAGTTAATTCTATGATTCTATGAAACCAACAACAAAAAAACCCAACACAACAAACCCACAGAAATTAGCAAGGGTATTTAGAAATCATTTCTCCAACAGGCTTGACCCACTGTGGATCTCTCTGAATATTCATTTAAAATACAATTAAAACCAATATATGTCACATTATTTCAGTAAAGCGTAAAAGTGAAATTCAGTTGTTATATGTTAATCTTCAATTTTTTTTCATTTCTATTAAGCATGAACAGTACACAGCTGGCTCTGTTAATCACTCGATATTAAGCATAAGGATTTACTGACAGACATTTAACAGTCAAAAAAAGATTGCACTGGATCTGGTAGTTATTCAGACTGTATAATTCAGCATTGCTAGACATCTGCTCAGTTCTCTTGACTTTTAATAACTCTACAACTGTACTGTCAGAATTGATAATTAATATATATATTCTAATATTTCCTGCTCTTCTTTCAGAGATGTGCTCATTGTGATCGGTGACATATTTTGTAAAATTAGTGTCTGGTTCACATCTGATTTACCTCTTTAGATCAGTTCTAAGTGAAACAGTCTGAATAGATCTCAGGGCAACTTTCAGAAAGACCTAACCAGTTCCAACAAGGAAACAATATAAACCTATCTGTTACTTAATTCTTGACAAAACTGTTCTGCTCTCTAACAAATTAAGAAATTGGTTTTTCCCTGTAAGTGGTGAGAGCATCTATTATTATTATAAAAGATGTAAAATATTTTAAACAGAAGAAATTAGTTGCTTCATGTCAGAGGTTTTAAAAACTAGTGACAGAGATCAATCACTACAATGGAAAGAAAATTGCGTCAGAAACACTGCTTCTCCACTTTGGATATGTCAGAGAATAATTTTCATTTTAACATAAGTTTCTCTGTCTTGATTTTAAGACCCAGTGTATTTATTAGCTTGCCCAAGGAATTATTAATTATGGCTACTAGATCTATCTGAACCCTTGAAATGTGCCTAATTTTTTTCACACAATGCCCACTGGACTTCCAGCAAAAAGAACATAGAAGTTTCACTACCATCTGTCATATGAGAAAATAAGGAGAACAATAATGCTGACATTATCAATCTATTGAAACACCAGACAAGATTGAACATTCTTTTAAGGCAAAATTGCACTAGTTGACATCACTCTGATAACTTCCAAAGTTATTGGTTTCCTAACAAAGTTTCCTGTGGTAAATATCTTTCAATTCTAATCTCAATCTGTTTTTCCTGAAAGAAAGGCACATATCTGATGACTAAAAGGGTTGATTTTTTTTCTTCTAATACTTAATTCTATGAAGACTGCTGCTCATGAGGCATTATCTAGCTGTGAGTATGGGGCAACAAAATGGCTGTATCTGTTTAGCTTTTATTCTGCAATTCAGATAAAATAGTTAAACTAGAAGTAAATCTGTATTCAGAATCTCTGTCACTATTGTGCTTCTGCTATGGAAGCAGAAAACGCAGAATCGAGAGGTGCCTTCAGTGGCAGGAACTTCTGGACAACAAGGCTGTCGGAATTTCCTTTGAGGCAGTCAATAAACATGGCCTTAGCACCTAAACCGAGGATGAAGAGACCTGACTAACTCTCAATACCACCACGAAAACATGCAAGCAGTAAATATGTATCAGAGCAGTTGACAGTATAGTAACGTGCAATAAAGCACATCTCACTTGATGGTTTCTTCCACGGATTGTCAAAATGTAAGGTGAATTAATGCACACTTCATATAACTACAAAAGTAAAATCTAGCATATGTGTTATCAAGCAGCATTTGAGATCATCAAACTTTTAATATAGACACTGCAAAATCATATTTTGACAGTTTAGGTAAGATTATGCAAAAATAAAGAAGAGCATTTGTACTGTTTATCATGAGGTTTCAGAGGAATTTTCTGAGCATGAAAGATAAAACAAAACAGGAAACTGAGGTAATCCCAAACCTACCCACAGAACAAAAAAGGTTAGGATGCTGCTAAAGAATATTTTCAGAATCCTTAGGAACTATTTTTATCCCATTTTCAAAAACTAGGCAAAATGCTATTTTGGCAAACTGAATTATCATTCCATAGCTTGAAGTTTCAGTTAAGAGCTAGCTTCTCCAAAGAACTAAATTATTAAGTACTGGTTGTAATGTTAAAAAAAATCCTACAGTTATGAAAACTCCCCAATATGAAAGATGCCACAGTGTATAGACTTTATACTATTGCTTGATATTATTGCTATTTTATTACAGATGTAGCAGGTTAAGAAAGTGTTGGATTTCCTCAACTGCCCATCATATGTGGTCCTGTTACTAACCTGCTTGTTTCAATATGGCAGAATCTGTCCTGTTTAAAGCATTATGCTAAACAGAGTTAGTATCAACTAGTTGGCATTCGACAATGTTTGTGGACTCACAAGGCCAGATGACTTTTAAAAAAAATTTTAAGTACTTTATAGTTGTCTAATGCGTCACTTCAAGTGATGCATTTATATGCAATTATATGCATTTTCTGAGGAAAAAAAAATCCATTATTTAAAGAAAATAGAAAATAAATTATCATGGATTGGTACATTTCAACGGTGCTTTATTGAATGGAGTCTGTGTACTTCAGCCAAACCTTCAGACAGGTAATTTCCATTCTGAACCATCCATAAAAAGAGGACAAGGATGGGAACTCCCTCGTGATCATGGCTTATTCCAGTTTTCATCCTAAAACACTTATCTCTCACTCTTCAAAGTTTTTAGGGAAAGATAATTGCAAGGGTGGTCTAAAGAACCCCTTCCCAGACATACAACCTGTTATAAACGACACAAACAAGACCCTGGCTAAGAAAATAACATTCATAATTGCAGTTATAATGACATACATGAACTAAAATAACTTTTGAAAAATCAAACTGATTAACTGATCACAGAACTTTTATTTCAAGTCACGGTATGCTTTAAGGAAATGGTGGTAAGGAAAATTTCTCCTTCAACCCATAACAATATCTACCCAAAGAATGAGTTTTCTGCTGGGTATTGGAACTTTAGATTACTTTTCATCAGGAGCCCACATGGCTATTAATAGTGTGGGTTGCATTGAGTCAGTCACAAGTCTCTGGAACCACATCTTTCACAAACTCAATAGGAAGTCATTCTTTTGACTTCAAATATTTTGAGATGTTTTCTTGGCCAAGAGGGAAAATAAATACCGGTCTTTCTAATTAGCTCTAACTCTTTTGAGATTGAAGTGTCTGAGATAAGATCATCATTATGAGTAACTTGCTTACAGAACACACATATGGGTATAAGTATAAAGTAGTATAAGACGTCTACTTTTGCTAAAATATAAGTAAACGTTCATTTATCCACAGAAACATTCCAAATTTCTCTCAAAATGTCACAAAGAGTTGCTTAGAAAAGTATCACTGAAATTAATAACAAGCTAAAAATTACAATCATTTATGAAAATGAAAAACACTGATAAAATTAACCATAATTAATGAGTAGAGCTGACATGGAAATTTGTATATTGATGGGAAATGTTGTTTAAGCAAAAGGTAAGATCTCTACGGAAAATGTGTTTTCACTGAAATTTCTTATTTTTAAAGTGAAGAACAGAACCAAAAAAAGCCCATCCTATTTCTGTCCATAATTTTCATTAAATTGAACTTTCATCTCACATCAGCTCAGCAATAACGTAAGCTTATTTGAACTGCTCCGACACCTTAGGTGGGCTGTATATTTATCTCTCATTATTTTTTATGGGGAAGATTTTAATGCTAAAATCTTTGGGTTAGTGAGCAGGAGACTGAAATGCAATATAGTTAAAATGAACAAAACAAAACATTTCCATTTCATTCAAAATGGAACAGGAGCCATGCAAAGGTCAACTCAGAGATGTTCCATACTAAACTGTATTGAAGATGCTTCGAAATCTTCTGGTTTGGGAGATTTATTTTTATTGAGTTTTATTTCTCATTGTTGATAAAAATTATCTAAATATATACTATCGCAGATCAGAAAGATTAAGCAGGCACTTAAACAAATATATAAAAACTCAAATTGTTTTGCCCTCTGTGAACTGAGCTTTTTTTATCAATAGCTCATAGGCCGATAAAAAGCAGTCACATTGAATTTAGCAATATTATTACATTTATGACTATATATTAAAATTTTAAAGTATAATAGAGCTTTTTATTTGCTCTATTTACTTAGCATTGAACAACTGTACTTTCTTATCTTAAATTTGGTCTTATCAAGGAGAGGCTAGCAGGCAACAGTTAAAACCTATTAGTTAGATAAACTAGGCAGGGTTATTCTGAATTGAAGTGGTATCATGATAGATTAGTCAGAGGTGAACTAGATTTCAAATAGATAGCCTAAGTTTCAATAAAAACACAGTTATATAATTCTGGACCTTAGCAAGAAAGACAAAAAAACCCAAATACTTTTCAGTTTTGGAGAGGAGAAAAAAATAGATAGCAAGAGGTATGGAGAGAGCACTGGACTAACCAGCCACAGGCAACAGGCATGGTGCAAAGTTCTGCTCAGCAGGAATATATTTTAGAAGTTGCAAGAAAGAGGAGCTTCTTTTGCAAAAAGTTTTTCAGAAACCTTTTAAGAAGGAAAATTTAGAAGTCGGGCACACAAAACCAAATGTAGGATGTTGGCATCCCTTTCCACAAAATACTTTTCCCAGTCATTCCTAAGTTAGAACAGTGCAAGGCTATTTTTTATCTGCCCAGTTTGTCACTTCCTTAACAGTACCTATAAAAATGCACAGTTATGAAGAGGAAACTTTCTCCCTTACGAGACTTAACTTGCTTACTGGAAGCATTCTGTGGCAATTACCTTCTGGCTACTTTTATGTTGTATGAAAATATATTTTACACCTTTTAAGAATTTGCTGTCTTTCCATTTACCTTGTGTTCTTTTCAAATAGGAAAACAGAAGCTCTGTGTATAACCTATACATTAGCTGCACACACATTTCACTGTTTTCAGGTACAATATAAACTTTCTAACTTTGCACTACTATTTCTGAGCTCTCCCCAGCCTGCCACATCTGCCATCACAGGGGTATCCAACCATAGGAAATATCATTCAAAATGAGACAAAGCTTCTGAAATGATATTTCTGTATTATTCTCTAGTCTATTCTTTTTACATACTCTGTTTTCGACAGTAACCTCACTTTAAACAGAAAATTCCATTCTTCTTCTAAATTAATATTGCTAATACAGAAAGAATTAAGGAAAGTATATAAATGCTTCAAATTTTTCTCATCCTTTACTCTGCACTTCATCTGGCACTGTTCCTACCATTCATTTAACTTGGTCATGATTCTTCTCTAGACTTGATTAACTTGACAAAAAAAAAACCAACATAAAAACCTCCCACAAGACTTGTTCCTCACAAACAAAAAAAGACAAAAGCAAGCTCATCAATATCAGGTTTAAAATTTATCATCCCAGATCTGAATAACAGGTTTATTTGAAAGTGCCAGCAAAACCATTTTGTGATCACATGTTCTTCTACAGTTGGAGAGGCACGACATAGGAAACAGCTGTTAAGATCTAGTTTAGGAGCAAACTGCAATATTGTACCACTTCAGTAATACATAGCTCATACATAGGCACAACGGGACTAATCCTGCTCTTGTGATAGCATCAATGGAACTGGTCTGGGCCCACCATCAGTGCAGAATCATTAGAATAGCTGCTCAAACTTCAAGGTATGATTTAGGCAACAATCCCTTTGGATTCTCTTTTTCTCAGGTCCCCTGCTCAACAAGTAGCACCCTCTATTTAACGTTACATAAAAGACTGAAATCTCGTTCTTAACTTAAAAACAAGACCTGCTTCTTTATTCCTAAAGGCAGTACACATCTATATACATATATATATATACTTTAAAAGCAACAGTATCTAGTGCCAAGACCACATCATCTGCTGGGACTTGCACTAGGTATCGTTAAATACTTCATTTTAGAATAACGAAAAATAATACAGATGGATATTTCCTGCCATTATTTCACATAGTATAATTCAAGTTATAATCTCCATCACCATGCCAGAATTAACACTAATGTAGAATCTGATTCATCACAGTTGTTGCTCTATATGAATTATGAAGTGTAACTAATAAAACAAAATTGCAACTTTTATTTGAGAACACACAGTGCTCTTCATACTGTAATAACCTGCTTAAGTGTACTCTGAGATACGATATACATCACCTTTGACTAATTAAATAACACAAAACTAAATTAAGCACATAATGGCAGAAAATGTAAGAGATCTGCTTCCCCACTGCCACTACAAAGATAATTGTTTTTAATTGTGAATTAACTTATGGATCATTTCAGTACATAAAATCCTTTTGAATTTAAAAAATAGCAGTTGAAGAAAACAAACATCTTCCCTTCAGTTCTTTCAAACTCTCCTATTCTGACTGTTTCAATAGTTTATTTATACCAACCATAAGCCATTGAGTTCCCAGGTCCATTTAATAACTGGAATTAACAAAATAAACATAAACATCAACTGCATGAAGAAGGTCAAGATATCAAATATGATATTCTATGTGAACTGAACAGGAATGTATTTGCAATTTAAAATACAACTCATCATAATGAAAATGTAAAGCAGTAGTTCTACTTTATTTGGTATGGCAGGCTAGAGATCCCTGTGAAGTTACATAGAAGCAAAGAGTAGATTAATAATTTAATTTGGTTCAGAACTGTGCAAGTGGAGCACTGCAAGCTATTATTCTCTAACCAGCTGCTGACCCTTATATGGATCAACCAATTAGACATCTCTATTAAAATGTTGGGTGACCCATCTAAAACTGACTAGGAATTTTCATTATAAACAAAACTCAGTGCTTTAAGAGAATCTCAGCTATCCCCCTGGTGGAGACAGTGGGTTTGACAAAGGCACACAAAGGAGCTCAGCAAATGAAAAAAATTGCTAGATCATTTTAGGTTGTGTTCTGTGAAATAACATCTTAATATAATGAACCTTGGTGACGCAACCTATCCCTTGGCGAAGCAACAGTCCTCTCAGATAACCCCACATAAAGCAAATACCACTCATCTAAAGTTACATTTGCTCCTTGTTATCACAACTTATGCCACTTAATTCATTATTCAATGAATTCACTTTCTTGTTTATTAGATGCAAGGTAGTCACTCATCCCTAAAGGCCATGTATGCAAAAGACTGCTTGTAATGCTGTCACTTCAAACCTCTCCAGGCTTTCACATTGCTTCAAGAATTAGGAATAAAGAAGCAAACAATTTAGATTTATTCATGATGATATTAAATCTGTATATGGTAAAGGAAATGAAAGAAATGTTACACAACTAACTTAAAATCTATTGATACAGATCAACAGAATACGTTATTCCCTGTATTTGTGAAAGCTGACACATTGACTCCTACAGTATAAAACCCCCTGGACTGTATCTTGTATCTTTAAAAGATCTGATTAAAAAATAAAAAAGTAATTGTTTGTCACATTCCTCCCTCCCACTGAAAGGCATTTCAGTCTTTTTCTTCAAGTGCATTTGATATATTCAGTCCACCATCACTATCAGAATTATCTTCTCAAATGCGTAATCCCTGCGGTGAACACACTGAAATCAGCAATCAAGTGCCACAGGTATCAAAATCCAAAACACTGAAAATATCTTTTTGTTATATAACGGACTTTAAGATAGATAGCAGCTGATTTTTGTAGCTCAAAAATGTATGTTCTCTGATGTTTTTAAATGTGAATTTTGCTAATTACATATTTAATAGATTGTAAGAGCACAAAATAAGAGCTTCAACTCTTTTCACATTGCAGTAGCAGTCAACGAGATGTTTCAATTTTACTCTGTAACCTTATGCTGTTAGAATCATTAAAATGCAAATGAATTACTGAATTAAACAGACTTTCAGTATACTCTTAGCACAATTAATATTGTATAAAATTATCTGCGTAATTATACATACCAACATTTATATAAGGCATTGTAAAAAGTCACAAATTAGAAACTGGATGTAAAACTGGTAAGCACTGGAGAACAGCCTTCTACATATGAAAATGTAATTGGTATTTTACAGTTATTACTCTATGTGACTGCAATTAGACAGTACATTTCACATTTCAGTCATTGAATCATTTTAAAAATAATTATTTTTGTTAGGAAATCGATCTAATGATGCACAATAACACACTGCTCACTGAAGTTCAGAGCAATTACTTTCCTGATACTAACTTTACTTTTAAAATTGTAATTAGTGAAGTGACCTGTTAAACAGTTAAAACCAGAAGCAAAAAAAACACGACCAAAAAATCATTGCAGGTATACACCTCAAGAAGTTACTAAATGACTCAAAATAACATTTTAATCATAGTAATTTACAGCAAAAGTAGCTACAATAAAAATTACTGTTTAAGACACTATTTTATAATTTTTAAAATGTGATTTATATGGATTGTGCCTTTAAATACATACGTAAGATTCTTAGTAATCCTGTTCTTACAACAGCAGTTATACAACATTTTGACCATCACAATTTAGCAAGTAACTCATCTAAATAATTAACCTTTTACTCCTGCAATATGCAAGTACAAGATGTATGCCTTTCACTGAATTCAAGTCGACTAAGGCAAATACAGAAATTGTCTTCATAAATTATAAACCCAATTGTTTTCTCTATGTCACATAACAGTGTCAGTAGCTGGGTTATGTGGAGATCTGTATTCACATTCATCTGATGTTCTGAAATAATTCTGAAAATTTAGTAGGGAATAATAATGAATGAAAACTTTTCTGTTATTATACAGAGAGTCCTAACTTTATCCTTTATTGTGTGATGTTTGCATTTTTGCACGTGGGAGATTTTAAAAGTCACACAGTGATTTTTATAGTGCAACCGTATGCTAGATAAAGACATTTAAACTGTCAGTATAAACTGCTTCTGTTTTCATTTTGCATTTAATTTCAATGCCAGACTCAAGGCATAAATTTTTCATTACCTGCAATGCTATGAATAAAAGATTAAAAAAAGAACTGAGAAGAAATTCTAACACATGCAGTGCATGCAGCACATTGTGCAGACACAGTGTGCATAACTAGATGTTTAATTTCCAACACTTTTTCCTATGTCAGAAACACTATTATTTAGTTCATACATCATGCAGCTAATTTCCAGCATTTCGGCTCTGTGGAATTCAAATTAATCTAGCTCTGGACAATAATCCATTCAACACTCTCAAAATCTGAAGATGATACACATATTGGTAAATTCACACAGTACTTCCTTAACATTAAATAGAGTATGTGTCTTGCCATCTAGTGTTGGTAAGTTAAGTACTATTAAAGTATTTCAAGAGCATATATTTTTGCCTTACTTCTTGAACTAGCAAATGAGTAACTTTTTTCAAGTTCAAAGAAGTAAAAATTACAAAAAATTTCCAAGCTAATTTCAATTTCTCATTAAACCTCACTTCATATTTTAAGCCGAAGGATGTTATCAATCCCAAGAGGTGAAGTCATGGGCTTACTCTGACAGAATTTTTTATTTAGCACTGGAGTGTTTCTAATAGCACTATACATATTTGGTTTTACTGTATTAACACTCAGAGAGGCTTGGATGAAATTCTGTTTATCTCTCTTCAACAGTTTCTGCTGGACAAAGAAAAGTGCTGTGGAATACGTCTTGTTTAGCATTAATAGTAGCTTTTTATTTATCAGAAAATATCTCAGATTCCTAGTTTGACTTCTGCCTAGCAGCACGCTCTCAGGCACACTATATATTCAGTCCAGTCTAAAGTAAAAATACTTTTTACTTTCACAGTATGTGTAACAATGTACATCTGTAATCTCCATACACCAAAAACTAATTTAAGGGGGGAAAATGACATGGCACAATACTTAATTTTAATATAGTAATGTGTTGATTTTTTCCTAAAATTTTTGGAAAATAACTTCAAACTGTGGTTTGTAGTGCTTTACAACCAAGAAGGACTGAAATACCTGTGCAAAGGCAATATGGTACTACTCTAGTCACTGGTCTTTTCAGTCTGGGATGAGCAATTTTAATTGCAAAGATATACTTAATGGAAGGCTGGATTAATGTGATTTGTGTCTGCCAGAACAGGGAGGGGTGTAGCATTTTACAAGTTGGTTCTTTGACTTGTAGCAAAGCTGGTGCAAGTCACCACCACTGATGAACTTCTAGAAGGATTGTGTATAAGTTGTCATAAACTATTTGTAATCTCCTACTAAGAGTTCAAGGAAACAAAAAGAGATAGAATGTGAAAAATGGACGATTTTCACATCCACTGAAAAGTTGTGCATTTGTAATGGATTGTGGTACACTGCTGGAGCTGCATGACACCTGCACCTGCACTCACTGCACTCATTTGCACTCACTCTGTACTTCCTCTAAACAAACAAAATTACTTTCAGCATTTCAAATTGTCAAGGCACAAAAGCAAAATTATGTATTTATTTTTAATGCAGCACCACCAATGGCAGCAATGTACTTACTGCCAAATCGCTTGTCAGTTCCCAGCATCAGCTCTGCAAGGTGATAAGTACTTTAGCATTGATCCAGCACAGACCTTTACTTTACATCACACTGGATGAGAGGCTATTTCCTTTGAGGATCTGAGCTCTCTTTTAATCAAATTTAACACATTATAGTCTGCAGTGACCTTACCACACAAGTAAGCAAGCAAAGGCCAAATGTGAAAATCTGGTCACCGGCAACAGCTATTTGAGTTTGGAGAGTTCCATACATTTTACCTGTTTTGATTTAATTTGTGATGATGACAAGATACACAATTATGTCAAAATCTCATTTTATAACTCTGTCGAAGTGTATGTGTAACCTGGGTATCTGGGCATGGTAATTGTGAGCTTATTTACATACATACATATATATATATATTTACAGAATTAAAAATGCGAACACAGAAGTGTTGAACTTTAAACATCTTTAGGAGTGTAGGTTTTACACCTACACTCAAGGAATTAAGGAATTCAGTGAGAGTGGAAACAAGAATAATGAAAAATCCAGTAAAGAATATCTAAAACTATCTCTAGTTCTTTACAGCAATGTTTTAAATCAATAGCGAAATTTAAGAATTAATTGACAGATAGAAGGCAATGGTTTTTCCATGCTACATTCATAGAAAAACCAACTTCAACATATACTTTTGGACTGTACATTCTTTCACAAATTCACAGAAAATACTGCAAGTCGGAAATGGGAGGGAGAAGAGAAAGGCATTATGAAACATTTAGGAAGAGGAATGTGAGCAGTCAAACAAAACAGCCCATTAGACTCAAGGTACTTTCTGTTTCTTGTAATTTTTTCCACCAAGAAGACATTATTTTTCCCAAACTAAGAAAGTGTGTGTAATTTTTATAGCTGTATCTATGGATGAAGTCATTACAGGTAGTGCTGCACAAGATAGAGTGATGTAAAAGTTTGTCTTATTCTTTTTTTTGGATGAGGAGATTATTTTAATGTTGCTTAAACTATATTCAGTTATGGATTTTCTAAATATGAAACTGGGGACATTTGAAATTTTAGCCATCTTCTGAGTCATACTGGGTAAGGATTCATTTTAGATTTAGATATTACAGATTTATCTGACTATACCTTTGGAATAATACTGAATTTTGGTGTGCATATAATTACATTACCATTTAATTACAGTATAACCTCTTAATTCTAGAACTGCAAAACATAGAAAACTACAGAAAGCATTTTGCTGAATTTGTGTTACATCAGCTGGGTACTCATTTTAAAATAGCTGGTGAATGTCTTAAAGTTTCTAGGGTAATTGGGATGAATTTAGGAGCTAGTTGGCAATTTCATTATAAAGTACAGCCACAGAGCTTCACGGCTTCTGTCATTTTGAAATGAATGTTTACAGAGTTTCCTTTAGTTTATATTTCTTTTTATTATTTTATTTATTCTTGACGCAAGTTCAGAGGACTTACAAGCTTTGAGTCTAGTAGTAATTTCAGAAGAACAATTTTATTTCTAAAGCTCCACCCTACCTAATTATTAAGTTTTACTTAAAACCACTACATAGTGACAGTTTATCATACATTTTAATATATAATACTAATTTAATTTGATAATATAAAAGTGCAACTTGAGGTGCTAAGAGGTTGATAAAAATAATTTTACAGTATTCTAAATCTGCTTACCTACCTACAATCCAAGGATTTTCTTCTTTTCATAATACACCATAATATGGTTACAAGTGCATTGAAATTCATCTTGTTAGAATGGTAGTAATATATCCCACCAGGACTACTGTTCCTAGTAGCAATTTAAAATAATTATTGTGAGACTTGATGCTAGACATCAGGTTTGCAATAGAATTACAATGAGGGAAGTGTATTAGAGACAAAACATTGCTGGAAGAAAACTTCATAATGGTGCAATTTGGAACTAAGCCTCAATTTTACAGTAATAGATTCTCTTTATGATGGCACAAAGGAGTAAATGCACTTAGCAAATTTAAATCTATTATTAATCACACTTCGTGGATTGCGGTGCAGAAAGGAGAAAAGAAATTAGCTTTTTAGGTATATTTCTTATATAAAACAAGTTCTGCAATGAAGAACACTTTACAAAAATCTCCTTGTTATAGCTCAGAAATACAGCAAGTCCTCATAACTGCAGGTAATTAGAGACATTCAAAATCTTTCTGAAATAGTTTTGCATGTCTTCCTTTCAGGTTAGAAGTTACCCAAGACGGTGTACTCTATGTGATCGAAACACTTGCATTTCTAGAAACAAAATGTCCAACAAGAATGTTGAATTAAATCTCATATTCACACTTGTTTTCTGTAACCACTCTTCTTAAATGGAGGGAAGTTTGCACTGCTTTAATTATGTCACAGTTATAGCAAAATAAAGTATACTCATTTAAGTATATACATACTTATTCCCCCTTTAACAGACCACTTTTAAAAAGATATTTCAAAGAAAATAACAGAAAGTCACTCGATATGGATTTTAGGAAGTTGTAATACAGCAGTGCAAAAAACCATTACACCATCATTGTGAAAAACTCCAGTTTTTATAGCCTACATTGTAATTTTACATCTAACATTAAAATAACACATAGATTTGGTGCCTCTTTTATTTAAGGAATCACATTAATAAAAATTGATATATCAATATATTAGACTGGCAGATGCAGAGTTGTCTGTGCTTTGGGTTTTCTTTTTTTTTTCCCCTATCAGTGATCCTTTCAATAAACAGAAATCTGGCATAGACAGTTCAGATGAAAATAAAACTTCTAATTCCAGCACAAACCACTAGCATATGAAAACAAATAGTTGTTGTAAATGCATGTTTCAAACAATATATTTCAAATTAATTGGACATTTATGTTATGGTTACTAAATAAACATGTAAGTATCTCTTATCTTTGAGACGGTGATTACATCCTCCTACATTTTATCTTAGCCATTTAAACCATCTCAAAAATTACTGACAGGCAGCAAATCTTCTGATCTTTAACTGTTTCAGTTCCATGCATGCCCCAGCCACCACCAGACAATAAATGTTTGCCCACACTGCAGTTTGCGAAGCATAGAGAATTTCCAAACCTATTCTTAGATGAACAAACATGGATACCAGAAGCACTCTGAGCAGCACAAGCTCATGTGGGCTAATTTACTCTGCTTCAGCAAAGAAAATTAGCCTGTGAGGAGCTCCAGACTGCTTATTTTTTTGGTACCTAAAGTACCTCATGTATAATATCCCCATACTATTTTTGCTATCTTGCAGTCTGTAGCATAGGCAAGGCTGGAGAATACACTCAGTGGGTCTGAGACAAAAATCAAGGAATGGTTCCATGTCAACAGCTTAATGTGAATGAACATGCATTACCCCATACTTCTCACATCATTTTCTTGGTGATGCTGCACATTTATGGAACCAGATGATTATAGTAAGATCTGCAGAATATCACATGCTATAATATTACAAACCAAAAGTTCAATTACTCAAAGCAGTTTTCTAAAAGAGAAGAGCTGAAGACAAGCAAGCCTATTCTCTTTCTACTTCCTTCTGAAGAAGACGTCACTTAAAGGAAAAAGGGGACAGATGGAACTACCCAATCTTTATGCAACACCTAGAAGACATGGTATAGCATTACTTTCTTCCATAACTACTTGTCAAGTCTCTAGATGGCTCATTCTAAAAAAGTGAAGAAGCGCAACTTTCATTGTTCTTAAAAATAAAATTTTAAACTAACAGGAAAATGTGACTGACTCATGCACATTCACAGAGTTAAAAGTAATCATACAAACAAAAGGAGAAAAAAAACCTCCACACATTAACATTTTCCTTAGATAAATACAGGACTTTGCAGGGTCTGACTCAAACTGTGAATACTTTTTTATTGTTCTTACAACTATTCAGAGCACAATTTAGTTTAAAACAAACTATACAGCCAAAACTTTGGGGGAGTGTTAAAAATTCCAAGTTGTATCTTCACTGTCTTTTCCTTTTTTATGCAAGCGATGTCAATGTCAAATGATCATTTTCTTAACAGAAACAAACACTTTTTATAAGTAACTGTTTAGCATTCCTAAAAAAAAAAAACACCAAACCCCCAAAAACCAAACCAAACCAAAACAAACAAAACACCACAGTGGAAATTTCCTAAAACCTCACAAATGGCCTGAACTATACACACCAAATTTTCACGATACTGAGATAACATGCATCTAATACAGCTTGCTCACAAAGACTCATAGTACTGTAAAAGCAAATAAAAAACAGTGCCAGTTTCTCTTTTCAGAGGTTCCATAAGAATACTGCTATAATCCTATAATAATAATAATAATTCATTTTCTTTACTGGTCCATACACAGTCATTAGTACAGTTTACAGTGCAGGTGATGATAATGCATGTGTGTTTATTATAAAGCCATGCCTTATGGTTACTAAACAGAATTTAAGAAGGTCTTTACATCACTAAAAAGCCCAGCCCCAAAACACCCCTTAAAAATGCAGGGTTGACCACAGCTGAATCACAATATTTTAAAGTCAGTCAGTAGTCAAGTCAAACCCATACTGTGTGTCATACTGACTCCATGAGGCATCCCTTCATCACAGATATCAGAGAATGGCATTTTTCCCAGACTTTCATTCCCATCTCCTCTGAAATATTCTGCGTAGTGATCAGAGGTCACCAAACTAAAATACTTATTAGAGAGAAAACAAAATCATGTCAGTTTCTCAGGATAGTTTATAAATTACAGAATGCTATGCTAAAGAAAATAAAAATAAAAATAGAAACAGAAAATAAAATATACTGCTGTAGCAATTCTCAAGATGATGAAAACAAGTCTGATAGTATGCAATGTTTTTAAAGCCCAACACCACAATCTTGAATAACACAGCAGAAGAATGCTCCAATAGTGTTCACCCGACAAAATCTATTAAAACCTGGGTCTATTAAAAATCTATTAAAAAACATCTTATAGAAGATGAAGTGTACTGGTGCAATCATATACTTTTAAGAGATGGTTCTGAAATTCTATTTTCTGACTTTGGCCCTGTATTATTTTCAAAACAAGCAAAAAAATTATTTCTATTTATACAATAGCTGTTCCAGGATACAAGCAGTTTCTTTGACTACATGTTCCAGATTAGACAAGTGGTCATCCACAATGCCTAAAAGGAAAAAATTAGGTTAAATCTGATTTAATAATTTATGTAAACTTAGCAATTGCTGCTTTCACTTGAAACCTCCAGTGTTAGTTGAATGACAGCACAAATTTCTTTTCCATAATTAAATAATCTTGGGGTAAGTCTAAACTATGTGAAGCAGAGAACCCCACAGAGCAAATTCTGCAGCAAATGTCAGAGGTATTAGACTCTATATCACTTAGATAAAGGGATACAATACATACAGATTATTAATTTCTAATTGGTCTAAGAGCAAGACATGTTTTATCTCACGTTATCATAGTTTTTTATTCTTAACGTGAAAGTACTTGTGTATATTCCCGAAATGCCATGAATAAGGCAGGACAAGGAGACCTGTCACACTGAGTAATGCTTTTTTTTTTTAATATATATATATATATATACACACACACATATATGTATATAAAACCATATAAAAGATACATATAAATACATATATACATATACATACATACACATATACATACACACACATATATATATATATACATGAAAGTTGCAAGCATCAAAAACAGGCACTAAAATTAGTTTGGCTTTCAGGTGAACCAGAGTATAAAGCTTTTTTAAACAAACTTGATATTTGCAAGGCTGCAATGAAGAAAGATGAGAGTTTTGCCCCTAAATGAACAAGACTGAAGAATGGATCCATGAAGAATTACTGGCTACCTATTCAATATTAGCAGATAACTCCCTTTCTTATAATTTGAAAATATGTACGCTGCAAAATAAGTAATCCCAAACTTTGCAAGCCTGTAATAGGGTAATAGTTGTAAATGCAGATTATTTTACCATCCTGAATATATGAATGAAAAGGTACACAATTACTCCAACTTGCATTCACTTTAAAACTTTAAAAGGAAAATCACTGAGTAGTTACCTTGAAGGTCAAGATCATAAGATAAGTAAAATTTAAAAACAATAGATATTGCATGAATAAACCACTTGTAATTTAAAATTGGAAATATTCTACACCGGGCTATTGTGCTGCTGGTCTAAATGAACCACTTCTCTTTATACACAGGAAGATGCTTTCCGTAAAATCAGACTGTCTTTCAATGTCTCCCTTCAGTGAGGTAAAAACACACATTACACTTCCTTTTGCTAAACACAGGCTCTTTGCCATGGTGGAGCACTAGCCTCTTCCCTCTGCACTGTTAAAAAAATTTCTAAAAAATTCCTGTCACGTGTTCCTGCATCTCTTAAGCCATATAACTTGTACATAACAACATCCCTAAATATATCCACTGTATCCTTCTACTCTCATCTTCAGTACTGTGATCCACCTATTCTTCTTCAGCAACTTTCCCACCTCTGCTGCCATGACTATCTCACATGCCCCTTCTACTATTGAATGATCTTCTCTGGTATTTGTACCTGTAACCTCTTGTCTCTTCATGTCTTCTACTCATTTCTTTCACAGTTGCACCTCTAATTTAGAACTTTATTACTCTCAGTATCATTCATCTGTTCCTCCTCTCAGTCCTACCACTGCATTTTGCTCACTGCCTCAGAAAAAAACCCAACCCATCCCTAGTTTGTTTTGTGTCTATCCTCCATTTGCCCCTTTACTACATTCTCCTGAACATCATCTTACTATCTTATTATCTAGGTTAAAAATCTTTCTAATCTCTGTAAAAAATCTCTCTCTACTTTCAAACCCACCATTCTATCAGCTGAGGGACTGCCCAACATACTCTAAATGATACTTAGTATTTTGCCGTTTTTCATCCAGACCAGGTTACCTGTTTCTGACATATATTGTTTGTATAATAACAAAAAAAAATCTTTCTTTTTCATGGCCACAACTGAAAAAAAGCACAGATTTTAATGCACAACTTGCTGTAAGACGACATGAAGCGATGTGCCCACTGACTGCTTTCTTGCAGACAGGGATGAACCTTTTTCACTCCAATGGCCCCTTTCAAATTAGTGTGTTGCTGGTTCTCCTAGCCCAAAAGGCCACTCTTTCAGCTTTAAGTCAAAAAAATGGTGTCTCCTTCCATCTGGCTACCTTTATTGGTTCCTGACTCATGTGCTATGAAGATGCATCTCAACATAATAATAGCATCAGTAGTGCATTAATCGCTTGGGTAATCCCTTTCTTGCCACGTCCATAAGAAGGCCACATTTAAACCTTTTTAATGCATTTAACAATGCATTTAACACAGTTATTTCTAAGACATTTACTAAATTTCACTGAAAGTCTATTCTTGTCTTGTAAAGTGCCATGTACTCTGTAAACAAGCAGTAAGATAGAAATAGAACAGCAAAAGAAGTCAAACTTCAGGTGATTACCACTGAGGAAAGAAATATTATATGGCATAAATATTCAGAATGCATCTATCTACTTTTATGGTTACTGCAGTTAGAGAGCTTTGGAGGGATACTGAGAATCCAGTTCAGCTAGGACGAAACACATTTCGTCTTGACTGCGGCTGTCTTCCAGATTCAAATGGGAACAACTTCATATTGGAATGATGTTGCTGATTGCCTGACCAGAACTGGTGACACTGCCTGCGATATGCCAAGGGAGAGCAGACACTGTGAGGACACAGTGGTAATAAGAGACACAGGTCATTATCTCACATGTGGATTTGAAAAATATAATTTTGTGACCTGATATGACTACATTTATAGACTTTGTCAGTAACTGATTGATGGAACACACACTGTTTAGCAGTCTGTGAGACCTTTGCTTTGGTTTTAATTAATTTAATTAATAGACTTAAATTGAAATATCAAAAATCCACTTTGTAACAGCGGCTACAATGCACTGGATTTTAATCTTCCTGGGTAAATCCCCAAAATACCACACAACTGTGCCTTCCCTCAAAAAAATGCAACTCAACTTCAGCAAAACTGTAGCTCTCTAC
Organism: Pachyramphus minor; assembly: GCA_013397135.1. NCBI lineage: Eukaryota > Metazoa > Chordata > Aves > Passeriformes > Tyrannidae > Pachyramphus > Pachyramphus minor. Next base: position 98,636 of record VYXB01008227.1, on the reverse strand, counting down.
TTACGAAGATGGAAAGCTTTAGATACTGAAGATAGGCAGCATTAAATCCTTAGAGGCAGTGTAAAGACAAGGGGGACCTTGTAGGAGGCAGAAAGCAAATTGTCATTTCAGGGAACAGATATGCCGAGAAGAACTCAAAGAAAAATAACCGGAGGGGAAAGGAAGTTACTAAAAGCAAGAAGGTTTCATTCTGGAAGTTGAAAGTAGTACCATAAACTTTGTCAAGTTAGTTATAAAACCACAGTAAGGTAGCCCAGAAGAGAATTTGAATAAAAGCCCATGCTGGCATTAAAAGTTCACAATAGATTATGTGTTTTCAAACATATCAGGAGCAGGGAGTCTGCCTGACTGTTCACCTGGCTAGAAGACCATTACTGCGCCAGTGTCACAAGCTTTTTGCTGGGTTTTTTTGGTGGTTTTTCTTTCTTCTTCCGAATTCGCTGTGGAAAACATGAGAAAGTTCCTACATTTGAAGCTTTCTCAATAAAGCTCTATTAAGAAAGGTCTCAGCAGCAAATCTATGTCAAAATGAATGTCAGTAGAAAACAGTATGTGAGAAATAGTGAGGAAAAAAAGATGAGTAGCAAACTGCAAGGACCAAACAGTATTGTGTTACAAAGGAATGTAATAGCTGAACCACTAATTGTAGTGTGCAACCTACTACTTAAACCTACTTAATTAAGGACTGGAGAGTCGTAAATGTACCACCCACCTTTGAAATGTGTTCCAGGGGGTACCTGGAAACAGGTAAGCCTCAAGAGTGTACCAGGTCAGTTAGTGGATACTATAACCAAGAACAAAACTTGTAAACAGATTGATAAATTGCTTGTACCAGATAAGAGTCAGACCACCCCGGCTAAAGAGAAGTAGTTTGTGAAAAACTTATCAACAATTCAGTTTGTAAAGGAGATCTGCTCTATATAGTCTGCTCAGATTTTCAAAGCTTCTGACAAAGTCTTTCACCAAAGCCTTGCAAAGAAACCGAGTAGTCATGGTGGAAAAGAAGGGGTCATGACATGGATAAGTCTGGATAAAGCACAGGAGCCAGCTAGCATGGTGCATACCAGAGAAATTGCACAAGGACCCACACTGTTTAACTTATTAATAAATAATGAGAAAAGGGTGAGTCAAATGCGAAATGACAAGGTTTGCTGATCATACAAAATGGTAAAGCCAAGAACTGATGATGCAAACTTCATGAAAGGCCTCACAAGTGATCTCCTGGGTGTTGGGATGGTAAGTGAAATTGGAAAAACAAATGTGAAGTTATGTATACAGGAATCTCAATTCTAACTGCACTGATGGCCTCTGAGCTCATTATTGCCAATCACGTATTAAATCTTGAGGCCTTAAAAAGTTCTGGGAAAATGAAAGTTCAACAAGGAGTAGAAATGGGGAATAAAAGAAAACCAAAACCAAAACCTAAGCAAAACAAAAAACTAATCTTGGCATTTAAGGATTTGCATTTAGCAGGAAAATAAGAGTAACATAGTAAGCAATGGATATAAATTCATGGCTTGTCCACATGTTCAGTAATGAGTTTCTTGTTTCACCAATCCTCCAGCTTCATAAAAAAAATGTGCAGTAAAGTTATGCATTACAGGAGATGCTTAGAGTTTATGGGGATTCAGGCAGAGAATGGACAAGTTCACGGAAGAGAAATCCTTCATTATCTATTAAATGTAAGGACGCTTCCTCTTAAAGGAAGTGTGAGCCAAAAGTTGTTGGAAACTGAGTGAATATCCAGGAATATTTTGATATTTCAATTGGCTTTTGTAAAGCATCCTATAGCTGAACATTTTTCATTGTAGTAATCAAGGACAAAGTTGAATAAACAGACTCAGTTTTTAAAAAGTCTGTTCATTCAGTAAACTACAAATGAGATACTTTATGTACTCAGATTTCACAGTAGAAATGTGTCACTGAAGTTTATTATGCAATATTCAGCATGGCATCTATGAATGTCTTCATTATTTTAATACATGGAGAGTTATTAGTACCATCTACTTTGTCTGCTTGAGGCATCTAATTGAGTCAGAACACCTAAAATCAGTGCTACGTACATACAAAGGAGCAGAAGTGTTTCCAGATGGACCTGAATTAAACACATGAAGACAAAATCCATAACTATTCCCTCCAGTGTTACTTCTACTTTACCTAGTATTTGCCAGATACAGTTGTGGTCACAGAGAAGAAAAAGATTTGACTGCTTCCCACATATACACCTACTCAATTACTAATAAAAAAAATGTTAGGATCAAGTATTGGCATTTTTTAATGCTTTATGTTGACATTTACATTACAGATCCATCTCAAGGCTAAATGGATTCTGACAATGGCAATTTGTGAGAGAAATAAATTGCACTTCTGTAATGCTTTGACTTCCAATATATTTTCTCATAAGCGACTAAATTATCTGAGTACTTAAAACATCAGCTTAAACAAAATCTTTACTTCAAAAATACAAAAAATCCCCACATTTTACATAGTCTTTTCTTTTTCAATAATTTCACAAATAGAATAATCTACACCCTTCAAATTATTCTGAGGCATACCAATGGGAATGTTTACATGGGAGGTAGTACATGAAATTACAGGAATGATGCTCTACTTGGCATCTCCCATAATTTCAGTTTAAAACACAGTGCAGCTTCTCCCACATAGCATCCTGATTAAACAAATTAACTATGGCACTGACTGCAAATGTACACACCAGAGTGTAAAAAATTAACAGATACAATGGCCAAGTCTGTATTTAATTTTAATTAAATTTCATTCTGTAGCTCAATTAATCCTCAACTCCAAATGTCAGCAGGACTTAGGCAAATGGAATGACATCTGCTGCACTGCACGCTGACTATAAAACCTTCATTGCATGCTAGAGCTCTGGAAATGTATCAGGACAAAACCCCCCAAGAATAATTTAAAAATTCTTATTAAATATATATCAATTTATAGAAGTTTAATTTTAAAGAATAGAGGAGAGGTATTTGATGGAAAACTTGAAAACTTGGGAAAATTTTAACTCTGCCTAATAATAACTCCTATCTAAAACTAAATACAGTGGCGTGCATTAGTAACAACATATTTAGAATGGGATTGTGTTATTTTTAAGTAATCTGTTAAGAGATAACCTGTGGCATACTGTGTAACTAAAAAAAAATCATATTGTAAACACTCTAAATTATTATTAATATAACTATGTATCTGCATAAAAGAATTATCCAGAAGTTTCTGCTCATGCTTGAAAGCTGTAGGAAGACATAATTCTGTCACAGAGAAACTCATCCACACTTTTAACAGCATTAAGGTATTTCAGTGGTAATCTGACATCTAAATATGTTTACAGTGCCAGCCACATGACAGGTGGATCAGAAAAGGAGCTGATAAATTTGAGGAAGGGGAATAAAAAGACATTAACAATGAAAGTAAGTTCACAGATTTTCTGAGTCACATTGCCCTACTGATATCTGTGTTACTCCTTAATTTCTTTAATCTTTTTTATTCTAAAAGAATGGCCCTATCGTAGCCATTATTTTTTACTGACTTTTTTGACCAATGACAGACAAAGCAGGTACAGCTAAGGGAGCTGCGAATGAGGCCTGTGCATCTAAGATTAGGAGAGGATTCTGTAATAATGGTTGTGAGGTAAACAACTGATTTTTTTAGTAAAATACTAATACCCATTTCAAATGGTTATTACCTTATTTAAAATACACAACCAAGGCAAAAAGCTAAAATGAAAGGAAAAGCCTGTATGCATTTCACACTCCTTTACACATATAAAATGTACTAAGATGTCTCAATTTTCCAAATGCTGCCTGTAGCTTTGATCAAAAAGTAAAAAATAATGCTGAACTGAAGGATAATGGATACTCTGTCATAAGATCCTGAGTTTCTAAATACTTGAGTCAGTCAGATACTGTGTTACAGGACAGAGGCTGTCATTTATCTTTCAATTTATAATTGTTTCCTTCCCATATGGGTAACCAAGTCATTGAACATGCAAAAAGTGAAATAGAAGCTTCCATGTTTTTCCGAATTATCACTGTAAGTCCTTCCAGCACTACTAACTATTTTGTGCAGCCCTTGCATATTTTGGATGGTTGTAAAATTATCAATTGAAGCAAGGAATATTTAGAATCATTTATTGAAAACTGAACTCCATTCTTCAAACACATTTTTTTTATTCAGGTGGGTAGATTATATTTCATAAAAGTATTTAATAAAAGTGCTTACCTATAATAAGAACAAAAATTAAACCAGAAGATACAGACAGTTTCCAGGACTACATTTCTATCAAAGAATATAGTTATTTCTATTCCCCGCCGCTCCCCTTAATTTAGAGCTTATTTTATGCCACATGCATTCAAAATTTATATTTAAATTATATTTAAATTTCAATCATTAAACTAAGTAAATCTAAATATGATTATACTTAATTACGATTATCACAATTATATAATTAACTAAGTGTTGTCTAAAGTTCCTTAATCTGTATTTCCTTTCCTTTATCATTGCCATCTCAAAGGCTGCGCTCAGGTTTAGAGAAAGCATTTCACTGCACTGCACTATGCATAAATAAACATGTTCAGTTATTCAGCCTCCTCTATGACAGTCAGCACAGATTGCTGATTAGTACTACACACCAAGTACAACCTTCAGATGTGTGCCTAGTTGTTCTCTTAGGTACAAAAATTGCAAGCTACCTCAATGACAGAAAAACCTGGATGATATCACCCACATTGATCCAGCCATCAGCAGTCAAGAAGGAAGAACCTATTAAAGGCTACAAGAACGGCAGTATCTGTTCAAGCGAATACTCCCAGAGCTTCTACTTTTGATATCCAAAAAGCTGCTCCACCACATCCCCTGCTGTTGGTGCCACTGTAAAATTTCAGGTAATGAGGTAAGGGGCACACTTGGGTTCTTTATATGCCAAGATGAGGAAAATTAATTTCAATGCTAAAAGGATGGGAGTAGTGGTACAGACGGTCACTAAACATTTCCAGCTGCTCTACTGTACTGGAATCTGGAACAGGAATCCTGTTATAAACACCGCAAGTACAGAGACGTTTCTTATATTCCATTGGTGCAAAAGGGGCATGGGGTACAGCATACAGATGGGTAGAGGAACAATAAAATATAAATGAAAACAAGATACTTCTCTGCAATAGCTGTAACAAGTAAAATGGCTCAGGGGAAAAAAAAGTGAAATAAAAATGTTTCTGGAAAGAAGTGTGGTAGGTTCATCATCATTATGATATACTGTGCTGTCAAGGTCAAACCCTCAGAGTTTTCTCATTTTTAAGTATAATTCTACTACCTAGTTCATAGTTGATCAGAGAAGATGTAATTTGTGAACAAATACTAATGCTTAATTGTTCTTTTTTGTTTATCCATTGACTAGTATGTGTGGACAGGGGAGCTCACTTGAAACTGGACAATAAAAGTTATTTCAAAACTACTGAACCTGTTAAACTTTGGAAAGGCTGGCATATATATGGTAGTGAATTCAAGCTTTAAGAATTGTAATAATAAAAATGTAAAGATCTTTTCAGAGTCACGCTGCTATTAAGTTTTATAATGTTGGAAGGTAATTATTAAAAGAAAGGTCTTACAACACAATTTGTTCATGTAAAAAACAACTGATCTGTAAACCAAAAGTAAAACAAATATATTTTTCAATTACTAATACTAACATATCTGGACTGGTTAAAAGCCACCATATTTACAGTCTAAAAACTACACACTAAAAAGCTGATTTTTGTCTTTTCTCCAGTTCCATCCTTACTAGTAGTAAAATTAATAATACAATTGTAGGATCTACAATTTAGCAGGAAAGATAAAAATCTTTACAGAAAGTAAAAAAAAAAAAAAGGTGTAAATCTAAGAAAATTTGGATTTTAGTTATTTAGATATAATTTTCTTCAAAGTTCAAGTGAGAAAGGAGTGCTTAGGATTTTACTCTATGAGTCATGTTCTAACTCAACAAGCTGTGCATACTTCTAGACAGACAATAGCACTTCTACTGATCTGCCTGCCATTGACTGTCAAGTTTCTGCCACTCTCAGCATGAAACTTACAAGGAATATCATCAATTGATGCGCAGACAGAAAAAAATAAACACCTAATTTCAGTTTCAAACTCACCATGTGGCTGCCATTATGGATTTTCTCAAACACATTTTTACAATAAATGTATATATTTAAAAAAAAAAAAAAGAAAAACTATTTCAATGCACTATGTGAAAACTGGACTAGGCTATTCATAATAGGACAAAAATATACTCTCATTTTGACTCCTCAAGTCATCAACTCTTAACTCAGGATACTATTTTATTACAGTAAGACCTTTAAAAGGAAAAGATACTGGGAAAGGCAAACAAAAAAAAAAAAGGGAAAGTTTGAAAGTGTCTGTGCTCTGGAGACACAAAGTTTATCACTGTTTTAAGGCCAATTTTTTTTTTTTCATTTGTCCAATCTCCATATCTTGCAGACTCTGCTGATTTTACTCTTTTCTCCCCATCCAGAATTAATGTTTCTTTTTGATTTTCAAGAACATTGGATTCAAGTGAATTTTCACAGCGGAATCATGTGAAGAGATGCAGTTCTAAGGCAGCATGTTTGGTCTTTGAATAACAGATAACTTTTACAACAGCTGTCCTTCTTCAAATAAATATGTGTGTATATATATGTGTGAACACATATAGTTTGAAGTCAGTAAAAAGGTATTCAGTTAAAAGATACTAGTAAAATGAAACTGTAAAGCACAGTCCTGCAAAAAGATTGTCAGTCTGAAGGAAACTGAAACACCAACAGAACTCAGGCCAAAAAAGGCTTCAAATTCTGTTTGCCTCTATGTCTTCTATGATTGTCTTAGCTTTCATTGCTACTGTCCACTTTCATCTTTTTGCTCTGTTTTTAAGCAAGGTCCTTATCATTAAAAAATCTGCTTAATTTTATAGCCTGGATGTGCACTGGAACAGAGTTACCTCTTTCTACTCATGGTAGGTGATTATGCAGCTTATCCCAATAACTGAATGTGAAGATGTTAAATGTTGTGTCATAATTGTTTTACTCACAAGAAATTCTTATTCTTACTTAAGAGAGAGTAACAACATTACTGGAAATTGTATCTACAGACTGTTAGGAGAAGTTAGGAGAAGAGCTCAAACTGTGGTGAAATTAATAAAACAATGCAAAAGCAAGGAATGGTCATACTAGAATTTTGGCCCGATATTACAGACTTCTAAGTAAAATATTTTCCCAGCATGTCAGAACCTATACAAAAAACCCTGCCATAATAAAACCAGTTCAACTCTGGCAAAGCTTTTTTATTTTCCTATGAAGAAGGCAATATAAGGGAATTTATGAAAGAATCTATTTTTTATGCATGGGTTCTGAGGACAAAGAACTCACCAAAACCCCTGTGACCCAAAATTTGCTATCAAAACTATGCAGTCAGACCTGTCCTGTCCACCCATGGAATTTGTTTGGTTATGATGATGCTCTACATGCAGGAAATGGTCAGTGTGAATCTGGCTAACAGACAGAATTGTCTCCAGTACTAAGACTCATATACTGGACTATTATGTTTTTTTTTTTTTTACCTGTTTCTTCTGAGTTGCTGTTAATAACACTTATTTTAACTTGAAACTTTTGGATAACTAAGTAGAGGAAGCACAAGAGATTGCACTCCTGTGCAACTCCTGTGCAACTTCACTGCACTTCTGTGTAACTAAAGTGACCTCAGAAGAAAATATTTTATATGGAAGGGGTATGTTGCTTTACAGATGCTATCGCTTGTCCTTATCCCTAGTAGTGATAATAAAAAATTGTTCTGTCTCCAGAGGTGAATTGTCTGAAGAATCTTTCCGACAAAACCAGATCCAAACAAAAGGTTGGATACAATTAAATGCAAATGTATGAGTCTTGTAATACAATCCTTGAGTTGGGCATGCTACATAACATTCGCATGCTCTTTTACATCAGAAAGCAAGACCTGCTCAATGACTTACTAAGGTCTTCTTAGAATTATCTCAAATTCTTCCTATTGAGGATCAAATATGTATCATACACCATCAATACCTCACTTCTTGCTGGACAATAAATGAAAAGTAAAAAACTAACGTTTCTTGAAATATATGTTTTAACTATACTAAAAGAAAAATATACAGAAATACAGACTCCCTGAGGGTTCTTCTAGAGATTCAGTTCTTTGTGGCATTGCAGATAAGGACATCATCAAAACAAATTCCCCTCAAAATTAATAAATAACCATAAAACTATAATCTTAGCCTATGAAGGTGAACCTTAAACCCAAGAACAAAAATATACTACATTCATAAAAATTATGCAAGGAAAAATTAGTTCTGTTATAACTGTATGCTCGATGGGATAAACAATGTCTCAACTGTAAATATGTAGGTTTTATTAAAACAATGAAGTAAAATTAAATAAATTTTAAAGTACTTTCAAACCTTGTTTATATTATTTGATAGTACCGTGAAAATAATACCATTAAACATTGCATTATCTAAAACACATTTAAATGTCTGGGATATAAAAGTTATTCCACCTTTATACCTTATTAGATGCTTCCTTTTTTCCGTAACACTGTTCATCTGGCTTACGCTTCATGCTCAAGTCATGCAGATTGGAGCTGACTCTCAATTACACAAAGTCTTTCTCCAAAAATGACAGACCAAATACAGTAGAGATAAAATACATCAAGGTTTAAAATAGGTCCGTTCAGCCCCACTGCCACTTCATCATGAAGTGATATAATTCACTGATGCCTCTGCCCAGCCTAACATATGTTCTAGTCACAGCCTGCGTCACTCTTCATTTGTAATTATTTCCCTTTTTCCCCCTCATCTTGTAATACTTTGCTTGGCTGAAGACAAATACTGAAAGGAAAAAAGAGTATTATCATATGATGACCTGTTCCAGGGTGTTAAGTCCCTGTCAAGGTTTGATTTTAACATGGGGTATTGATGACAGTACATCAAATCAGGCATCATGTTCGGAATTAGACTATATTAATTATCACTTCAGTGCAGAATGCATGAAAGTGCTGTCTCACTGACTAAAAGGATTTGACGGAATAAAAATCCATTTCTCATCTGATTGCTTATGGATAAAGACATTTTTCTCTTTGCTGTGGATGTTTCTTTATTAAATATGATATTTATAAGATTGAAGAGACTGTCTCATTCAACAACAGATATGAATATTTTTAAACAAAAATATTGTTTTCATGACATGATCTCATGCTTAACAATGTTTCAAAGTTTGCTGCTTAGTTATTACATAGAACAATATAAAATGAATATACAAGATGTATATGTATGTAATATTATTTTAAAACAGTTATGAAAAATTATTTTATGAAAAAATATGTTTATAATTACATGAGGTGAAAAATATTCTATTATTTAATTTTCACCTAGTAAGAAAGAGTATTTTTATGCTGAGAATTGCTTCTTGTTTTTCATTTAATAAAAAACTAAAGTTCAAATCACTGAAAAAACTGTCATTGTAACCTATTTACACAAAAAAATTCTACTTTATAGCCCTTAATATGTAAACTATGACTTAGCTGCAGACCAACTGAAAGGAGATATGAACTTTCAACTGAAAATATCCACAGAGACCATTACGGGTAGGGTAATATAATTACTGTAAAAAAAATCTACCAATGTATTTTTTTAAAATTTATCATTTTCAATTATTATCCAGAAATATGAGGTTCTCACTTTATGTTAGGTGTTAGCTGTCTCATACATTTGCATTGATATAGTGAAGTGCCATAAAACATCACTGCATTAGGGCCATTGCACAGATGTTGCTCATGGTATATGAATTTTATGTAGTGTAGCAGAGACTCTTCCACGCTCTTTTTACCATCCAGCTGTGCTAGAAGATGATGTTGGGACAAACAGAAACTAAAAGAGTTGGACTTTACTGTGAGCATTGTAGTTAACTGCTAACACAAGTTATGGATATGTAACATAATTAGAATTATGAATATTTTTATTAGTTATAATTAGTTATATACCTTGTATCTATCTACTGATCTTTCTATATCTGTACTTACGAGTTTTCCTTGGAAACTCTTAACAGAAGAGAATTATATCATGCTGTTAATTTGAAAACCCCATGCTATACGATTCTGAGGAATATCTGAGGAAAGGGAAGAAACTAATTCTTAGATTAGTAGGTACCAATGAAGTATGGGTAGACCCACCAGTTGACAGCATAATAAACACCTTGAAAGTAAACAACATACATTCCCAACATTTTAAATCTTGCTTTATCACAGTACTCAGCTACAGTCAGAGATCAGGTTTAGCTAGTTCTGAAGAATCATAAGGATTAAAAATTACAGACCATTGAAAGAAGTACACTAAATTATACCTTATCAGATGTTTCTATGAGCAATAAGTTGATGACTTTCACCGGAGGCATAAGTTAGAAGATAATGCTGATCATTAAGGTGGCATCAGAAAAGACACTCATGAATCACTAAGATTTTCCCATCAGATAAGAGATAATGTCTTGTACTGCCATACAGAAGATGAAGAGATTTTTCCTTGTAAATCAGGTAAATTTTACGGATAATATTAAAACTTCAAAAAAAGGACCCTGTGAGATCAACAGTTAGTGTTCTTCTGTGTTTGGCAGGAAGGAGGAATCAGCCCATTTTACACTCTTCTCCTTTCTAGCACTTAACTCCGCTTCCCTTTCTAGGCCACGAATACCAGCATGCAGAAATTCTTCACTTAATCTTCACTAGTGGCTTGTGATTAGTCCCTCTGTTCCCACAATCCTTTCCTAGAAGCCCCGGTCCTTTATCACTCTTATTTCCTTGGCCTAAGGATCTCATTCTGCCTTGCCCTAAAGGACTTCTAGACTGTGACTGTACCTGAGATATGCTGAGCATGGCATATGTGTGATAATTGCTGTAGCAAGGATAACAGTATCCCTGAATTAAAAAATTACTAGAGGTAAAAACTTAAATCTTGGTCTCTTTCAGAATAAAGCAAAAAAAAGTGAAACATAAATGTGTAGGGCAATGTTTTCGTAACTTCTGAATACCTGAAAGACAAAAAAGTCGAAATTGTTTTCCCTGCTGGAGAAGCATGATATGACAAGTAGCAGGTTAGTATGATTACATTTCCTTTGATTTCTCCATTGCATGCTCCTGACTAAATAATTTGTTGTCCCCTCCCTTCTTCTCCTCCACTTACTAGGCTTGTATGCATACCAAATTGTTTGTCTTACAGTTCTTGCACATGAGAAGCCAACTCCTCAATCCTTGCTTCAGAACAGTATCCACATAAAAGTATGATGTGAATGAATGGCACTATTCACTCTAGTAAGAGGAAAGCTGGAGAGTGTGCTGTACAAAATGGAGGTTGATTGACAACATAATGCTGCATAGGTTATGCAAAATCTGGGAGGCTACAAAGTAGTAATAAATGAATGGGAGCTGCGTGCTGAATGGGTGATTCACCAAAACTACACCCTGAAGCGAGGTGCTTGCAAATATCTTAAGAACAGCCTCAGTTAAACATCATTATCCCAATGCTTAAGATCCATCAAACTCTAGGAAACTGCAGAGATAATTTTAATACTTTAAACTGTTATTATGGGCATTATTTCTAAATACTTTTCCTTAAATACCACCTGCAATGTGCTACCTCAGAAAAACTGTCAACAGAGCTCCACTCTTATTTGGATGACTCAGTGATCAAATGACTCAGTGATCAAATTAAATGACATTATCTTTGTTCTTTTTTTTACAGAGATGTAATCAAAAAACTTATGACTCGGGAACGTCTTTTAACTTGCAGCTGTCTTCCATGAATATTTGCTACATATCCACCTTTATATGGATCATATAGTTATTGTTTTGTTGCCGCTGTGTTTAGGTGCTGAAAAATTCTCCAGAGCAGTTAATTAAAGGTGAGATAAGAAAGGGTTTATTTTCCCAGGCTAAGATGTTATAGGACGGGCACCCCACCCCATGCCTGAGAGGTTACATTTTATAATACCACCCATCCAATCCCAGATGTATCAGCCCTGTGGCCTTTACTCTGGTTCGCCCCAGGTCAGCCCCCTTAAAATGAGTCTGGGGTTTATTTTGGGACCCTCCATTCATCCCATCTTCACCATCATCAGAGCACAAAGGGCACATAGTTACCTAACTCTTGACTGTATTCTGTGGTTTAGGCCCTGATATGCTGTTCTGTCAACTATCTAGGCCTTGCCTTGACAAAAGACTAAACATTTCTAATTAGGTTGGGGGTATTGAGTGATATAGGGAGGACAGAATGGGGTGAGAGGGTTAAGGAATGTATAAACAAGGGTGCTAGAGAAAGGGAAAGGAACAAGGGACAAGAAGGGGGGGGAGGTTGCTGCTTTTAAAATTTACTTCCACTACTTATAAAACTTACAAATTAGAAAAATAAAAAAAGCATCAGGGGCTTAAGGCATCAGTTTCCTGACCAGAAGTAACACATTTTCATATCTTGCATGGCATAAAGGACACACAGTATTCCAACAGTTCTACAGAGGCTTGCTTTGGGGTAAGAAACAAAAGTAAATATCCATCAAGGCTAAGAGAAAACATACTCTGACTGCTTAAAAATGCCTGACCCCTGACCATTACAGTTGTAGAAACATTAGAGAAAAAAGGAAACATCAAACCAGGAATAAACAAACTCACAATTCCTCCTCACAGGACCTACCCTGACCTAGAAATAAATCTGCATATGGTATGTGATGCCTTAAAGTTTGGATCTTTTAACTTTATAGATTTTAAAAGTAGTTATATGTAGAGCTTTGTGTAGTAGAATACAGGCTTTTGCCCTTTGGCATAGCAGTTGCACACACTAAACCCTGTTGCCCATTTCCCCTATCAATTCCCCTGAATTCCAGTAATGTGTTTAGTCTTATTTTCAAGGTAGAGTTGTAGAAAACACCCCAAAATCTGCGTAAGAAGATATGGACACAGACACAGCAACTTTCAAGCCCAGAGCTTTGGAGAACCTCCAAGAACAACACGTGCTCCGAGGAAGATGAAGATCAGGAAGAGGGGGTCCCAAAAGACCCCAGACCCAAATCCCCCAGGAGGCATGCCGGGGGGCAGAACTTAATAGTGGACTAATGGGATTGGGTAGAAATCATTATAAAACTGTAACACCTGTGATCGGGGGGTAGCTTGCAAGCAAGTGCGGGGAACTTAGTATTTGCTAGCAAGTGAGCTCATTAAAACTATCTATTCCTTATCTTACCTCTACCTAATTTGGCTGGAGTTTTTTTTCCCAAACCATTTTAGGCAACATATGTAAACACATCAGAACTTCAGGGCTCACACATGACCATGCACTTGAGATGTTAATAACCTAGACTGTATCAAGTATCCTAATGTTGTTATTAATATTGCTATTAAATAAACAATATAAAACCACAGGACAGCTTACCAGATATACAATGAAAGGAAAAACATGCCGCCACTGTCAGACCTGCAGCACAAACCATAGGACACTTCTATTTGCAGGGAAAAGCATAGCAGAGAGTCCACATAATTAAATTTTCTTCTGATTTGTCCTCCTTGATTCAAAAGATTTCCACTTATGTTCCAACATTTTACACCATAGGTGAACATTTGAAATGAATCTATAACTGTGTAGAAAGTCACCACAGAAGAATTTAAGACATTGACTACCCCACTAAAACAAAAACTGCCATGTATACAGGTCTTTTGTCCACAGTATATTACACATTTCATGTGTTGTATGCAACACAAGTGTTATGTTTTTATGAAATTCAGGTTCACGGCATGTTTACTCTCTCATGCTAAAATTACACTTATTGAAAGCTGCTGATTTCTGTAAAGGCTGTTTGAACTTTTTATTATGATTCGAGACAGTCTCATCCATTTGGAAATATTTCTGCACTGTGCAGGCAGATGCATAATGACAGTTTGCAGACAACTGTTCCTCTGCTACTTCTGACTTGATTAGTATAGTCTAACAATATAAAACTTGATGAACAATTAAATTATCTGAAAACTACTCCATAAGGCATTAGGACATTATTAATTACTTTACTGGCTAATAACAGGAAGGTGAGGATTATTCTTAAAACAAGATTGACTGGCAACATTGTGGGTAGAAAAAGATCATTATTTCTGGACCTGACATACATCTGTAGTGAAGAGGCAACATCACAAGCCTTAACAGAAATCTGGATAAGTATGAAACCTACATTAGGAGTGTTTAAATTCCAAAACATAATCTGAGATTTTATGAAACATATGTGTTAACTATTTCACAATCCAAATCAAAATATTTGTCCTAATTTAAATTTCTATCACAAAATTATTTGCAAGTTGATACAATTACTCTAACTTTTCCTTAGGTAGTTCTAACAAAAATACACGATTTTACTGCTTCACTATTAAGACCTCCAAAGTTTCTTCAGTTAATGTGATAAAAATGGTGGAAACCACAATGATTCTTCAGCAAGTGTGAAGATAGAACAATCATATAGGAAAAGCAAGAACAAAAATTAGTCTAGTTATTCAAGTACTTATTGCATGTGTTTGCATGGTTAGGACTTAGAAACCTGAGAAATAACTGATCTCACACTGAGGAAACCAAGGTAAAATCGCTACATCAAGATCAGGTTGAGGGATCAGATACTTTTACCTAAACTATGAAAGTTTTGAAAAACAAACAAACAAACAAATATACAAACAAAAACACAGAGGGATTTCTAACATCCCTCTATATGGTTCAAATACTTCCACACGTTTTTACTTTATTTTTTACTTCCACTGTATTTATATGAGAGTATGCATTCTATATATTCAAATGCTTAATATTAAATCATTGATCAAATCACATATACATTTAGCTCATGCTAATGAGCTGTCTGATTTTGCAAACAAATGGTACTTCTCAAGAAGTTTATGCATCTGCCCTCTTAGTTCCATGTTTGGCACCTTATAATTTAAACTAACTTCTGACTCAAAGCAAGCAGACAGATGAATCTAGATAAAATGCTGATTGTAGAGATCAAGATTCAGAAAAGTTCAGTTCAGCCAATCTTTTAAAGAGATTATTTTCATATTAAAATAATGGCCAAAGATTATTCTCCATAACAATAAAATCAATTAGTGATTCAGGCTGGACCAGAAATCTCTGATTCCAACACATTCATTTGCTTGCTACAGATAAACAGCATTAAGCACATAAACTAAGAAACAAGAACCTACTGAACTCTTGTACACTGGCCTCAACCATCACTCTAATAGTCACTTTGTAAACACTCTGTATACTATGGTAATTCATAAGCAGATTTTTTTTTATTTACTGCTATTCTATATTGAAGAGAAATTGTGACAAATTTGTTAAAGCAAGGATTTTCTCAAAGGCTACACTGAAACTTTGTTACAGGGAAAGATTACTTTTTATCAGCCGACATTGCATCTGGGAAGGTCTACATCAAGGAGTTATTAATAATTGTTTTTAATCAATCCTGACAAGTTTCTGCTTACACCAGGGCCAAACATTCATCATTATGTGAAACTGTCATGCTGGTCTACGTAAAACAGTAAAAGAGTATTAAGAAAATTGAAATTGAGTATTCTCACAAACATTTCCACAGTTCTTTATGCTCCCTCTTCAGATAGTATTGTGCTATTGTGCAACAAAATGGTTTCAGTCCAATATTTGCCTCTCTCAGTAGTGTCTTTCTGCTTTACATCTCGGCAATAAGCAATAATTGTAAGCACTCAATAGAACATATTACTTCAGGGAAAAAAGCTTTCCTTTCTCTTTCAAAAGTGATGGAATGCCAAAATGAAAGTTTGGCAAAAATACACTGAGAATATACTAATTCAAGTGAACTGTGACTCACCATTAACCGTCCCTTTTTCAAACAAACTCCTGAAAAGGTTATTGAAAAGCCAGAAGAAAGGGATCTAATGAGTAAGGTTACAGGCTCAGTGCAAATGGGACAGGCTAGTGGCACTGTCATGTAATTTTCTCTACCTGTAGAGAGGGGTTGACATTCATATTAATCGTTGTACGTTTCCACAGAATTGGTCCTATTGTCATAATCCATAATTGACTATACTATTGACTATAAGTAATAGCTATCCTTCTTAGGAGAGATGCATGAATTTCCAGTTAACTTACTAAAACAAGAGTAGGTAATTTCTCAATGTGCCTCCTGTATTACCAGACAATATAGCAAGTCACAGAACTTTCTATGCCTTCTCATTTCTGCATGCACCCACTCAATGATTTGGAAAAAGTATCACAGAAGGAAGGATCAGCAGTATATTGATGATGCTGCAGTGCTACCTATCCTTCACCACCTACATCTATGCCAATATCACCTACCAGTCAATGGATGAAATCAGATCAGAATAAAGAGAAAGCAGTCTGCATAAAGGGAAACAAAGAGCCTGACTGATGTGCAGAGAAAAAGCATTTCAAAGGATTCACACCGAATGTACAGTTTCCTTTGCTTTAAGGGAGACATACACATAATATTGGTCAAATCAATTCACAGATTAGAACTCTTCAATTTTTCCCTGACACTAAGTTTCATCCATTACTAATGCCTTCAGTTTCTTGTTGCTAAGAAACTTCTTCCAATTCTGGTGGACGATCATAAGATCACAGGAAAATTCAGGTTGGAAGGGACTTTAGGAAGTCTTTAGCTCAACCTCCTGCTTAAAGCAGAGTCAGCTACGAGGTCAGACCAGGGTTAACCAAAAATGGCTGAATGAGTGATGTCCTAGCCTCATTACGTCCACTCCTTGGCTAGGCTATATGCAGTAATTGGACACATTTTCATTCTAAAAACTGGCTAGTATAGTGCATTTTTCCTTAACAAGATGTGCATTCTTATCATTAGGGTTCTTACCTGGTATATTCTTAAATCTGAGCATCTCCATGGGCCACAGTGTTTTCCCCTAGAGTTTAAGTGATGTTCAAAGTCTGTTAAAATATTAAAACTATGTAATCCACTTACTAAAAGACTAAAGCAAGACAGTAGTCCTCTGACCAAAAGAAATCCTCAAAAAAGGCAAAAAAAGGCTTTCTTGCAGTTAGTCTGAGACTGCAAAATGTCTTCCCACAGGAGCTACAGATCATCAGAACTCCCATCCCTCCAAGTATCAAGTTCTATTCTGTGACACCATATTATTTTAATTAATATGTATACTTATATTTACTTCTATATGTAACCAACAGTATCTACATTTATTGGTACATACGTCTTGCTCCATAAATTTGCAGAATTTATAATCTTTTTAAACAAAAAATCCCAAGAACATTAGTTTAGGTATTCCATTGAATACACATTTCCATTTGTAAGACTGTGAGTGAAGAAGCACACTTACTAGCTTCACAGATTAATACAGTACTAAAATCCTTTGTTTTGGGCTTCAAAGCCACGACCTTCATCATATAACTTGACTCTTAACTTACAGATGAAAGCCCACATTTATTAGGAAATAAATACTTCATAACGAACTTAGAAATACCTTGGCAGAAATGAGGCAAATTTCCAAAGATAAGCATCAGATAATAAAGATATTTAGAAATAGCATAACTGAAACAGAAATGCTTACTTAAATACTGTCCAACAGTAGAATCACTCGGAGAAAGAAAAAACTGTTACTATGAGGAACCAAACTGTATGGCTTAACTTTTCTTTACATATTTCATTTCTGCAGTCATGTGTTCCAGATGAGTAAAATAATGTGAAAAATAAATTTAATCCTCAAGTACTGACAATATATGTACTATGAAACTGAGAGCCAAATTAATCTAAATGTTATCTGTACATCTGGTTTATTCACATATTGAATGCAACTATCAGTAAAACATCTCTGATGCAACTAGCTGTCAAACCCAACACACAATGACAGTGAATTTTTGTTCATATTTAATTTCTTTGTATTTTTATGTGTCTAATAATGATAGACTCTTGCAAAAATAACCACATAGGTCATCACAGAGACTGGGTAATAAGTAAATTCACTTCCACCACTATTAAACATTTCTGTTGTCTCTTCCTTGTGAGCTTCTTATTCAGGAAAACTTTAATTTATTTCACCATCTGCAATTTATTACTGAAGCTTCTCACAAGTTAAATTCACTGACTAGTGCCATTCTATTGTATGAGACATATTGTCTACTCACATCATTTTTACTTCCAATTATGACAATTAATCACCAAGGAAAATTTAATTTAATTTGTGGATTATGAAGACTGAAAATAACACAAATATTTGCAAAGGGCTTTTCATGTTAGCATATAGGGAGAACTCAGAATAATTTACACTGTATTTGATGTCATCCATGGCTTTTTTATGTGCTATGTATCATAATAGGACAAGTAACATAAAAACATGTAAGACATCCCTTAAATCTTCATTTCTCCTGGTTACCATAAAGCCTCAAAACTGATATTAATCTAATTACAAGATTTTTATTGTCTTCCAGGGATGTAATGATTCTTATTTATAAAGATATGATGAGCATTTCAGAAGCTTTTGCAGGATGAGAGATCATATTGTCACAGACTATAAAGATTCTGTATGCTTTTCCTGGAAATCTACAACAATTAAACTCTGAATTGTTTTCAAGTACTATGGTTCCACTAGTGGTTCTTCCACTTGTCTAATTTTTATCAATTGTTTATATCTGTTGTCACTTCTGAGTGAGAATACAGATGGACTGTATTTCAGTTTATTTAACTTTTTAAAGATTTCACTTTGATTTTAGATATGACATCACATTTACTGTTGTCAATAATTACGCTGTTTTAAAGAAATTATGGATTAAAAATTTTGCTGCTGGATTATTTAAATGTATACATTTCTACAGAACTCATGAATTCTCACTTTCAGGAAGCATTCTATTATGGGACTTTCATGTTTAAGTCAAGAAAAAATATCTTGACCGTCTAGGACTCTTGAGAAGAAACAGTTTGAACTGTGAATACCTATCCTGGGTCACTGCTTGGTTTTGCAAAGGAAATGAACTGAACTGCTTTAATCGGTAGCTAGAAAGCATGATGCTAGAATATTAAAAAAAGTCCTTGTTTGGGGAACTGGTGGGAAAAAGTGCATTCTTGTTTCTCAGTTAATAACAAATTCTTCTTCTGTCTTCCACCTCTTCATTATCAGTTTAGCTAAAGCTACTGGAAAGGCATCTTTTACTAATTGATGATGCTAATATTACACAACATTTACAGGCCTCCTTCAGAATTGTGACTTTATTGTTCCATCTCAACAGAATAAATTCCTAGTAATATTTTACCTTGTTAGTGCAGCCACGTTTAGAGCAACACATCAGCTACTGATCAGGATCAATTTTATCCTTGTCTAAAAAATCATATTTTACTGAAGACTAACTGAATTATGGTGACTTAGCAGAATGGAAAAAAAAAAAAAGAACAATATTTTCCTTATACTGCTTGCATACTGACAGTTACAGATTATGGAGTCTTAAATAGAGGTCCCTGCTACAACTCCAGGTTTCTTCTACTTTCTAGCTCCTAAGTCTGTTGACAGGGGGTGGGCACATTTTTTTCCTGAGTTACTTCAGACCATTCTGTCCTTGTCATTCTGTCCAGCAGTGATGTTTTTTCCTCCTGGATACTGGTGGCTCCAGGATTCCAGGTATGTACGTGAGACTTGAAGCTCACTTCTCAGGAAGGATTCAGATTTGCTATTCAGGAAAGTGGTTCAGTGACCGTTCCTAATGATACCTAGAAAATGTGTAGGGACATGCTTTAGTGGTGGACTTGGCAATGCTGGCTTAAGGGTTGGACCCAACAATCTTAAAGATCTTTTCCAGACTGAACAATTCTATGATTCCATGACTCTTAATACATACGCTAGATCTTCAGAGTTCAGCACTGCATAAGCAACAAGATTAAATAAGTAATAAAACACTGCCTTAATTTGTCAGAGAAAAGTTCTGTGATGAGAAAACACAATTCAAACTTTTAAATAATTGTTTCAGAAACTGTAAGAAACAGGAGGATACACCAGAAATTGCATTTTGACAAGTGATGTGAGAAATACAGTTTGAAATACAGAGTAGAGGCTAATGGGTATTAGGAAGGCCTTTACTGCCATAATAATTACCCAATATATGAGGAAATTCAGGTTCTGCAGTCCTATGTAGACTTTTAGGCAGCGTGGTTTAAAGTAATGGCTTCAACTTTTGCAAATAAAGAGCAAATCAATATTTCGTGTCTACTTTGATCCCTTGGCATGTTTTTCTCTGTATGGCTTTAAGCAATGAGCCCATCTAGGATTCACCCAGTAGTAAGAGCACAGAAGTGGGATAGTCATCTCCTAGAGACATCCCTTCACACAGACTCTATTGCAAAGCGGAAGGATGATGCGAAGCAGCATGAAAAGTCAGGATGACAGGTACTGAGTGACTAAATATCAGCTGGAAAGCCCACAGGATCCTGAGCTAACAATATGGTAGGAAAGGCAAAAGACTGCCTTTATTGAAGAGTAATTTATAAGACGTAATTTATAATTTATTTTAATAAATAAATTAATAAATTTATTTATTAAAATTTATATATAATTTATAATTTATTTGTTTGCACTAGAAGTTCTTTGTGGACCGGTGTTTTTTCAAATTTGGATTGCAGTCCAGAGACTACTAACTGTTGGTATTGATAGAATGCTAGCTTTCTGCTGTTTCTGAGAAACAAGAGAAAAGATCTTGCATGGGTTTGGATGTGAGAAAAGAACTGTGAATATTTTGTCTCTGGCTAATCCTCCCAGAAAACCAGGAAAAGTCTGTAGAGACTATAATCTGTTCTCTCTGAGACTTAAAAACCACAGAGAGGAATGGTGCTACACAGCACTCATCACACTACAGGATTGGGGAGCTACTAAATTCCTAGGATAGGAAAGACGATCCTTCCTTAAATGCATCCAATTAAATATGATATTTTGGGGGAATGCAAGGCAATTTAGTGTCTCTGCTTCCTAACAAAGAACCCAAAACTTAGATGATTATATTTAAAAATCACAAGATTTCCTGTAAAGTGTATTTTCCAGTATTAATTAGCAATACATTTGTAAAATATCTTTTATGCCAAACATTTTTCCCTGAAAAATTAATTCTAGGTATGAAAAAAGAACTTGGAGAGCCACAGACGGCTTCCTGAACATGAACAGGCCAGTAAACTTCAAAACCTCCATCTTAATCTTGAACATCACAATGGTTAAATCACAATTAGCTTATTAGAAAATCTATCACAGCTTCCTCTGAAGTCACTGAAATGAGTTTTTGTTAGAGACAAGATACTGGTACCAAGCAGACAAATTCTGATTCAGTAACTCAGTTGCTATGTTGTATGGACAGATAGGTTTCCCATCTTGTAGTATATATTTACTTTCAACTAAAAGTTGCAAAGTCAGATTGTGTAGGAATCTGACTACATGTTAGCCCAAATTTGAGCTTCTCTCTTTCTAAAGTACCACATAATACTGAATAATTTCACAGATTTTTACAGGATTATGTGAATTAGTATTTGTTAAGTGTTGCATCTCCTCTAACAGAACATACTACTCAATGTTTTAGTAGGAAATATTATTAGAATTGTTAGAAACGAGTAAGTTGGACTTTCAATAATTTTAGATTTTTCTGTGAGTGAGAAACCTGTCTCTCATATGACTGAAAAAAGAGAATATTTTGCCTTTTTTTTTTTTTTTTT
>VYXB01008227.1:61488-75545 GCA_013397135.1 Pachyramphus minor | reverse complement strand
CCCCTATGTCACTAAAAAAAGAAAATTTTTTGTTTTTTTTTTTTTTTTTTTTTTAAACTCCTGTAGAATGTAGATTCTTAGCTTAGGACCCTGCCTTTCTGCAGCCTGAAGAACATGCCAATTGCATCCTGATCTATCAAAAGGATTTCTGACATGGAAAAGACTGAAAATATAAGGACACTGACTTCATTTTAAACTTCCCGTTTGAGGCTCCTATGGCTACAGTAAATAGATTTTCACAAGACTTTTCAGTTCTGTTCTTATGCTAATCAACAGAAAAACCTGCGCTGTTGCTCATCAACTGAATAGAACATTTAATTGTACTTAAGGGCATAACAGTTATTTTGATGGTAACTTAATACTTTTATACAGCTGTGGATGGGTCCTCAAGGT
Source organism: Pachyramphus minor (assembly GCA_013397135.1). Taxonomy (NCBI): domain Eukaryota; kingdom Metazoa; phylum Chordata; class Aves; order Passeriformes; family Tyrannidae; genus Pachyramphus; species Pachyramphus minor. The sequence continues at coordinate 75,152 of VYXB01008227.1, read as the reverse complement.
AGTTTAGCAAAGTAATCACAATTTAGGTAGCTGTGCTAGAACCAGCTTCTAACCAAACCCTAAACTAAATTTGCTGGAGAGTGATAAAAGCAGTTGCCTGTGCAGAGGTTGCGATGCAGAGTATAGAGTCTTGTGAGACTTCAGACAAACACACACCCCAAAAAGTTTTTCCAAAGATCTATACATGTACTAGCTACTGCTTAAACAATTAAAGAACTAACACAATAATGAATGTGTACTTGGTTTATTCCTTTTATTGCTGGAAGTATCTTTAAAAGCTTAGCATGCATATTAAAAGATACCCAGGCTGCTTGCTTTTTTTGTTGTTGATGTTAGAAAAATATTAAAAAATTTGGAGTAGCAAGGGTGACCTCCAGTGTGCAATTAAGTTTTTGTCACTTCGTCTTACATGTAACAAAATATTTTCTTGGCCTACTATTAATTTCGATCATTCTACACCAACTTTACTTCTTGTGCACAACACAGAAATTCAAAACACTGCCTTCGGCTTTGAGCTGTGATTTTTCTGAAAACATTCTGAGCTTCTCCATATTATAGGGAACAGTATAAAAAATAAGCAGCTAAACAGAAAAACTAGAAAATTTGTTTCTTACCCCTGTCCAAATATGGATTATGACAGTCTAAATTTTTCTTCTAGAATAAGAGTAATAATTAAGAATTAATGCATTACAGAAGCATTTGTATTTTAATAATACAAGAGCATTACAGATTATTAGTGCTACAACAGTGTACCAACTACCTCAGCTCACAGTTCAACTTATGTGCACTTCATTGCAAAGCTGAGCTAATCTGTAAATATTCAGAACTTCTAACAAGCCAAAATTTCATGAGAACTTACGAAAAATATATTTTCATGTCTCTTGGTAAGCTAACCTTTTGGTACAGTGTCTAATAAACTCCACAAATATCTATACTGAGTACCACCTATTCAAGAAAAAATTAAAGCTCATGTTCTAAAAGGTAAATTCATTGTATCAATGAGTGGATATCTCTGAATATTGAATATCTGAATATTGATAAAGACACCTTTATCAATAGGATGTCTTTAAATGAAAATCTAACAGACATCACCATAATGAATTCAAAACTAACAACATTATTCTTACATTTTTATTTCCATTATCAGTACACAACTTACCTTTCGGTAATTAATTTTGAAATAGTTTTTCTAATAAACTAAGGAGCATTTTTAGATAACTGTAACCACACAAAAGATCTAATTATGAGTGCTTACCCAATAGTGGGGCTACTATGCCAACATAAGTGTCATTCAGAGTCTGTCAGTGTTCCTGTTACACATTGTTACTTTCATTGCGCTATAACATGAAAGTTAAAATTTGTTTCAGGATGATTCCTGGCATATTGTGCAAGGTATTAGGCAAGATCTGGGTTTTTTTCATATCAAGTACCTCCATACATCAACAGGAGTATGTAAATACTGCATACCTCTATACTGTAGAGCCTACACTTGACAATGTTTATAAAGTAGATTACTATAAAGTCAGAAACTGACTTCTCACTACTAGAAAGCAGTGTGTCATAAACTCACACATAAACTCAGTAATAGCACAGAAACTGTCTCACACTAACATCAAATATACACATTATCCGCAGTGCATGCTAAATGCACCATGGCTAGAGCACACAGCAAACTCCCTGGTCACGTAAGGAGCTAGTGCACACCGGGTTTATTGCACATGAACACATAGAAACCTCAGATCTCAATAAGAGTAAAAGGAACATTGATTCAATGTATTGTATCAAGATCAGAAAATATTTAAACAACAGCACATGAATGAACCTTTCTTTCCAAGATTGGCAGATCTACTAGCATTTTCATTATGACATTAGAAAGTCATAATTTAAAGTTCTGTTCAAAGCAGTACTTTTCTGAGCCCAGTTATAGCTAAAATATGTTAGAGTAACTTAAGATGTCTCTAAAGGAGCTGAGTTCATATATATTTATTACAATACCGATTTATAACAGGGATCATCATGTATTTTGAGGTAAGGAACCTGATTTTTATCTTTCAGAAAACCAGGCTTAGAACTTGATCTTAAACAGTGAAATAATCCAAAAAATGCATGGACTTGTATTTCTACTTTGGCTTGACATCTGAATATTATTTATTAGATAACAGAGTCAAGAATGCAAGAAAACATGTTTTGCTAGTACCTTTACAAACTATAAATTGTTGTTCGGCCTACAGTTTCTCGAAGTGTTTCAAAGCAAAAAAAAAGTTATAAAAAAAAGGATCATAATATCCTATTATGGAACTTAGATACTCAATATATTTTCATTTTACTAATTTATTTAATAGTGGCCATACACATACATATGTTCACAAGATGAAAAGAACTGCATTCAATACATCACATAATATTAAAATAACACATAATACAGAAAATAATACTGAAATAATACATAATACAGATAAAATCAAGGATTGGTTCAAGTCATGAATTGGTTTAGAGTAATAGTTATAAGATTAGGGAGTTTTACTTCAATTACATTGTAATTACAATTACATTGGAAAATGCAGATTTCTTACTGTATTATAATTAATACATGCAAAAATTAATGAAAATCATAAGGTTACTCAAAAAATGTAGTTGCATTAGTAGGAAAAAAAAGTCCTATCAACTTTAAACTATCACTATTAAATTTAGCCATATTAAGTACTCCTGTTACCAGTATATAAATAAGCACAGCAATTTTTGTGCATCCACTTTTCAGACACTATATATTTTTTTTTCTGAAGTAAGTTTATGTCTACCCGTTGACTTTAACACAAGGTTTTAGCAATCTGTAGGTTTTTGTAAGTGAAGACCTTCTCCCATCCTCTATCTATGTTATCAGGAGACCATTTTAATTCACTCACCAAGAAATTCTCAAAGGGGCTGATATATATGGTAACATAGGAGCCAATACTGCAGCTATCACTTTTCATACAGACTGGCTAGACCTTTACATTACTGCTGCCCCACATTTATTGTTCTTTCATTGCAGCTGTCAGCATTGCATGACAGCGTATTATGGAGTACATGGCTACAAAGTCAGTATCAATCAGGCCATGATTGTGGAGATAAAAGTAGCAGACTATTGAAAATAGACCTTAAATCAAATCTTCATGGTGTAAGTATGAGATTCGTAAAAGCAGTAGCCTTTTGGGACTTTCTACTTACTTCCGTCTGCTATAAAACTAACTTACATAACACCTAAAAACTTTACAGGAATGCGTAAATAGCAACACTAAAAATAAGTAACAAAGCTCTATTACTTTCTGTTAGTCAAGATGAGAATTAGCAGAGATTTTCTTTAACTGTCTTTTAAATTATGTATGGCAGAAATAGTACACAATACCTGCCATTAGACTAATGCTCTTTTACTCTCTGCTGGAAACAGCAGTTTTGTTGTGCTTTGAAACTCACTCACTAGAAAAGCACTTCAACTTGATATGGCCATTTAACAAGGAGAATTGGAGAATGTGTATAGTTTAGCAGCACTCTTCACCAAACTGAAAGCACCCTGTTAAAAACAAAAGCATCTAATTTGTCCTAGACATAAATAATAAAACAAAACACGAGTTGCATGCAAATTCAGTAACAAAATTCTAGGTGATAAACAGAATGAAGCCTGGCTTCTTGTTTAGTATTCCTTAGTTATCACCATAATTGCTGCATGTCTGTCATCACCAGGAAAAGAAAAAAGTGTCTCTTCTCAGCTGCTCCCCTGCTTGTTTTGTTCACTACATTCTTGTAAAGTGGGAGAAAATAAGTGTCATTTAATGAATAGTGCTATTCTTTGTCTGACAGCTTCATATCTGTTAGGTGTAGGAGGCCTAGTACTTTCCTTTCTGGTAATGTTTTTGACAGTGTGCTAAATCCCTCCCCCAAAAGGCCAGTGTATATATTCTGCTAAAAGAGGCTTCATCTATCCTGAATGACTGCCCTCTTTTAACCCCCTTCAGCTTCTGTTCTTACATTAATTGAGCTGATCAGATTGAGCATATGAATTTGTCTTTGATGTATTCGTATGTTTAGTTGACGCTGCTCGCGCTCCCATTGGCAATCGGGTAGAGCTCTCAGACAAATAGGGCCGTTTCCATAGTAACAAGCGATAGCTAGGGATCTCTTGAAAAATATTTTTATTTTAAAATTCAAACTGGAAAATTCTCACTGGATATGGTTCTCGGTTCTAAACGTGTCATATCTAATGATGAATGCAATTAGGAATCCCACCAGTGTTTTAAATAATAAATTAGGCTAATTTTCTAGGCCTAGTATGATGACATACAAATACTAAAAAGGAATCTCTCTTTTTTTATCCATGACAAAAGATTTACTAATGACTTTTGGTTTTAGGATTTCAAAATTAATTGAATGGTGAAATAGTGATAAAGCTGTCTGTGTGCTGGAGATGAGAAGCCTAGAGGTGAACTTTTTTTAAAAAATACTTCAAGCTGCTTCGGTATTTGGTTATTCCACCAAAAGCAGGTGAAGAAATCATTCTACAAATGCTATAGCAGTTGGTAAACCTCAAAGGGTGAAAAATGCCCATAGCCATTTTTAATTACTGAGCATGAAAAAAGGAGAGATATTGAACATAAGTTTTGTAGGCCTTACAATCTGAGAATGCCAGGATTTTAGCTCTAACTAAAATCTCATTTGAAACACAAGGAAACAACAAAAAAATACCGGGGCGGGGGGAGGAGAAAGGGCAAAAAAGAGGGGTTGACGGTTAGACTATAATGGTTTGTAATTAAAATACATATTTTGTATTAACCTGTCTGCTGTTATTTTCCCTGAAAATTAGCTTCCTGACTTTGGCTTTTACAATTCTGCCTGTCAGTGTGCAGTAATAGAGTTCCAGGGTTCTGCTTCAACATATAATTATACTGCATTGCAATCCATTGATATTATCATCTTTTATGCTACTTCCAATTAGATATGTTCCATCTTGAGGGGTCAGTCCTTTATATCTCAGCATTCAGGAAAATTCAGTTGTATGTTAGAATTTGACAATTCCCTGAAAAACAGGGTTATGTTCTAAGTACTTCCCTTGAAATCTACAGTATATCTGCCGTTGTTGTAAGGGAAAGATAGTTTTAAGGAGTCTAAGGGTTATAATCACATAGAACTAGTCACAATGTGGCGAAAAAAACCCTTAAAATCCTCTTGCACTATATTTATTCTGTGAGCCTTGTGTATGGATTTGCAATCTTAAGGTGTTTCTTATGACAAAGAGAAAGAATCAAAAAATCCACTTCCGATATTTTCTGAATTGTCACTCTTCTCTCCTCTGCTAATTTTCAGGTAAGGAATTTTGTACATTTTAAATGTCTACTGCATTTTCAAATACAATTTTTACACTACAAATGTTAAAAGAAAAAAAACCACCTCAGTCATACTTCATCACCCAAGAGCAAATCAGAGCCTTACTGAAATTTGATCATTGTCTTTATTAGACTCACACTTTCAGTCTGGGAATGTCTCTTATTAAGTCAACAAAGCCTGAGGTCACTGTGAAAGTCCAGTTAAAAGCAAAGCATACTGCTTCAACAGTTTGTTGCCTTCTAATGGTGAGATAACAAAATTGGGCTCTGGATTTACTTCAGATAATGCATTTTCAGTTCTTAAGACAGACTTCTAATGTAGCTATATTTTATTTTATTGCCTTAAAAAGAGACACAAATGACATGATAAATCACTTTGTTCAATTTAATAAAGTGGTGCCTGTGTTAGAAATTCCTAGCATTATACTTTTGAGCATGGTCAATTTAATCTTTTTAACTTTTATACACAGAAATACCTAGTCTGTTGATAATTTTCAACTATAGATTCTACATTTTTTCATAAAGTAGGGGTTGCTTTATCTCAGAAAAAAAATGTTTTGCACAAGATCATGCATTGTAAGGCAAAAGCTTGTGATCTTTCCAAGCATCCTTTATCAGAGAGAATTCAGTAAGACAACTAATTTTTGGTCAATGTAGACATTAATAATAGTTAACAAAATGGAAGAGAAAAAATTTTTCATCATTAATAGCGTTCATCAAATTGCAGAGTACAGTCATCTGACTGGACAGCAATCAGAGCTAGCCTTGATGTTGACTATAGAGATGTGCGGGCCAGTGGGTCATGGGACTGGGGCACACATCCCACCAGGTAAACCCAAGGGGTCCATGTTCCCTCAAGCCTCATTATAAACTTTGTGGTTAAAGAATGGTACTCCCCAGTTCAGTGTGCCCACCCAGACTCTCCAAACCACATTGGTCCCCTGTTTTCCCCTTCCCATGGCTGCTGTGGCAGGATGGAGAGGAGAACTGGAGGCATATTAGGTAAGGATCACGGGTTTAGATAAGAGCAACTTACTGGAAACAGCAATGAGATAAGAAAACACACAGCAACAGCAACAGTACTAATGATAGAGGGTACAAGAAAAGAAATTATTCACGCTGAAAAAACCCTCCTCGGTAACAGATAATAGCCATGTTTTCTCCAGAAAAGGAACCTTCCTTCTCCAGAAGGAACCCCTGCAATGACGTGAGGTGGTTTAGAAAAACATCTGTGTCCTAGCCATGCTGCCTCCCAGCTAGGACAAAAATTACCAGGATATGACAGCATCACTGTCCTTAACAATATTAGTTTGAAATCAGGTAAATTTATCTTGTCATATAAAAAACAATTACATTGCTAGCATATGAGATTGAATCTGAAAAGACACACAAAGCCATAATTTATTTCATGAATATAGGACTGCATACGTATTTTGTAAGCCTGAATCAGATACTCCTCAGTTAGAAGAAAATGCATCTCTCAGTAGGGGAAGAGATACCTTACAGCAGTCAAAAAGAACTGTTTACAAGTAATAGTTATGCTAACTATTAACAGCAATAGTTCATTATAATTGATTTTAAATAGGATGGAAGATTAGGGATTGATGCTGTATCAATGAAATTAACACGTATCCTACAAAAAATACGTGGATGCTAAACTAAATAAGGCTATTCAGAAACCAAAACATTTGGTTTAATTTAGAGAAGATACTTAAATCATAGCAAAAGTAAAAAAAAAGACAATATGTACACAACACAGGATCAGATGTTTTGAAAAAAATGTCAGGCACCAGATAGATGGAGAAATTTAGACTTATAGACAGTAAAAGATTATGAAACATGTGGTGATGATTCTGTTTTCTGCATTTAATTTCTCTAGTTTCATATTGGTTCTATTTTAAATCAGTTCCTTCTTGAACTTTCCAACCGAAAAAATCCATAACTATTAAAAATAGTAGAATATATTGATGTAACCATTCATCATGAAATCCAACTACATAATTAAGATAAAAGCACTGCAATTTACTTATTTTCAAAATGATTTTGTGAAGATTAGAATGTGTTTTAAAAGCTGCTGTAACTTTTGCCTTAAACATGATCTTGCACTAACACCACATAGCCTATCCTGTTTTCAGAAAAATCATCTAATCCAAAGATAAATGGCTTTAGCGAGAAGGACTTGGACTAGAGAAGGGGTGATAATCTTGTTACAATGGAATAAAAGATCCATTCACTATTAAAATGAATCTAAATCAATATTCAGTACTATAATCAAAACGAATTGAAAGAATTACCCTTCACAAAGAGTGATCAGTGGAGAACTTAAATCCATAACTTAATTTCACTTAAACAACCTTCCAGAATTTGCACAATTAGGAAAGAAATAAAATGACACTGAGTGCAGATTGCTGACAATATAGTCTGTTTAAAGCCCTTTTAAACAGGATAGGGTTTAAAAAGTAGAAATTAAAGTTCATGGGTAAAACAACGTAGTGTAAGGCTGAAAGCACTCCAGTGAGTCACGGATTTCTGATGATACATAGTGAAAACAATCAATTAATTAATTCTTTGATGTCATATTAAAGAGATTCTAACATTTATTGGAAGACCACAGAAGTGCAGCAGATACTATAGCTAGATGATGACGCTGTAAACTGCTAATCTGGGTAGAATACCAGTGTCGTTTTTTCAGGACACACTTACACTCAATTATTAAGTTTCAAAATAGGAAAAAGTACTCAGAAGTGCATTCCGACTCTTCTTAACCCACATTTAAACTTGGACATCACTGCTTATTCCAAGCATAGTTAAAAATTTGTTGGAATGAAGAAACAAAAGCGATGGGCATCACATAAAATTCTTGGAATTAAAAATATACTTTTTTGCATGGTATTTTCAGTTCAGTGCAACTACACTTTCCCACAATATACCTTAAACTTACTTTACCTTTTTTGATAACCTTCGTAATTTTCTTGGGGTAAAAAGTTGGTGTAACCCAGTCAGTTAGCTCTAGATACATCTCTTAAACCATGACATAGGGTTAAATGCACTGAAGTTACATGCCTGAAATCTAACACAGAAAATACATCAACATAATTAAATACATATTTTAGGCTATCTCTTTACAGCTCTTTGGAATTGTCTTGTTCAAGCCCTCAGCTCAGGGGTCACTAAGTTTTTCCTTACTATTCCTTAAACTTCCATCCATTTTATGACGTAAATTCATATAAATTCCAATGTAATATTTTAAAATCTTAGCCTATAAATAGGTCAAGTTGTGCTCAATATTTTAAAAATACATCGTGTACCAAATGTACGTTTTTATCTTTACATCAAACATTTACTTCCTCGGAAATATTTAAAGGCAATGGTAATTTTCATTCTAGTACACTGTGCAATAACCCCTATAGTGTATAGGCATACTTTGCACTACAGCTGTAGAAGTAAAATTACTGAAACTATTATTGTCTTAATATTTAAGCAATACATTAGAATTTAATTTTCGGCACCTGGAAGAATCTGCTTGTGTGCCAGCAATTGAGGCAGTCGGGCCTGGAGCTGCTATACATATGGGACTCAAAAACAACCTATCACAAGTAATTACTAAGACCAGCTGTACTCACCACACTAGTCATTTAAAAATCAGGTCAAAGTTGCCTCAATTCTACTTCCATTTTCAGGGATTTCTGCAAATCAGTTCTATGATCTTTATATTTTTGCCTTTTTTTTTTCCATGTTAAAATTATTTTAGTTGTTGATTAATTCTAGGGAAATGTCAGAGAGTTTTAGCTTTCTTGATATTCCAGACATTAAACAGTTGTGGGTTTTATGACAGATGTTAAAAAATTCAGTATTCATTTTCAATAAATATTTCAAAATTTTAATAGGACCAAAACCAAATACTGTAATATGAAAATGCATTTGCTGATTCATAACATACATGCTTTACATGCATATGCACAAGGTACTACAGTACAATTCAACACACACAGTGAAAATACACATATATATATTTTAGGAACAAGATATGTCATCCGGCTTGCACAGGCTTTCCTTTATTTTTAAGTTGGCAGTTTTCACATGGAAGGTATTTCTTTTAAAAGCATTTTCCAAATTATCTGCTTTCAGACACACTTTCTTTTCAATGGATTTCCAGAAGTTGCTTTCTAGCAACCTCTATCAACTTTATGATCATTTGTGAAGAAAAAGCCTGTGTACCATCTTTTTTATCTCATACCTTTTCAAAATTTATTTAGAATAACATAATACAGGATCACATTTTTCACCACTTACAAAGAATTTATAATATTTGCACTGAATCTTAAAATTTTAAAAAGTTCAAAAAGATTCAGCTAGAAGTCTTTCTTTTATAATTTTAAAATATTCCAACCTGCATTCCTATACATAGAAATAAAAAGACTCATAATGAAAACCATGTATTTTATAATGACATACATAGAAATAAAACACATTAAACTCCAGGGGGAGAGAACCAAGCATTTACACACTACTACCTTCAATCACTTGAATGCAAGTCATTCATACCACCACCATTGCTAACAAGGCATCCAATTTACAAAACAATGAATATTGAAATTACGTTTAAAAGGTACAAATGACTGTCCAAAGAATGACACTGAAAAATATTAAGTAACAGCTCTACCTCAAGATAAGCCTCACAATTAAAGAGTTTTAATGAAGAGAGCCTTCAAAGGCTAAATCAGGAGGCATTGATTAGATTGCCTCTAACTTTGTGTTTTGACACCTTCGTCTTTCATGGCATTATATTGTCTCTGTGCATCTTACAAAGGAAGCATTTTACTAAGCCCACACATGAACAGGAGACAGCAGTGCTTATAATAGAGACTGTCAAGGGTGTGAGCCAAAATGGGTCTCATTTGGATTTCAAGTGAAGAAAACTCCTAATGCATTTCATTACAATGTATGTGAACCTCTGAAAAGAAGGATGGATTGGTATTCTCATCCCTATTAATTTATTGAAATGGATTCAGTTTTTTCTTGTATATCAAGAGGGACCATGTGTTTCAAGTAAGGTAACAATATTATAGTGCCAAATAACCAAATATGCCATGATGCAGTATACTCTTCTGCAAGATAAAACGGATGCAATTTTCTTGATAATTAGGATCTAAATCCATGAATAAACCCTACAATATCTTGGCAACAAATAAACATTCTTTGTTACTATCAAGTTTAAAGATATGATCAGGAAGCTATGCAACACAGGGATGGATTCCCTCTTTGTTACCATTGCATGTTTTCACCATTTGAAATTCCATGCACTTAGTTCCTCCTGCCAAACTGTTACTCAAGTATTGACTTTTTATTTCATTGAGGAATGGTATGTGTGATTTAATGAGAATAATACCTACATAAGTCATCTTTTACTAAAAGATAGCACAACAGGATGCAGCAAAGTATAAAATTTCCAAAAAATTCTAATACATTCCAGATCAACTTAGCCTTAGAAAAATGCCACAGCTACCACATAACCAACTACCTCAGTCATAGTAAAAAGAAGTTCATATAAATACTTATTTGTCTTTTTCCCCCTTCAACTTTGATAACAAAACATATAAACTGCTATTTGAAAACTGTAAATACTGGTTTAATACAGAGAACAGGGTACAAATTCCTTATCCATGCTAAATAATTTTACTAATAAGACATATGTTCTTATTGGTTTTCCCCCGTAAACCTTAGAAGTGATCGACTGAGCTACAACAGTAACATTCAGTTAGTTCAAAGCTCATCTACTTTTTATGGAAATCTTACAACTTGCTAGTTAAATTAAAGGTTAAATATACATAAAGTCTTAAAAAAGACACAAAGTATTCCATATATATGCAGCTCATAAGCAGAATACACAAACACACACACACACAAATCTGTTTGTGTTTAAAAGCCCAGGACCTTAAGAAACCCTCTATTGTCATACAAAGACTTCAAAGGTAAAGACTTTGATATCTATGGAATATTAAGCAACTATGCCTATTAAGTTAGGAATTGCCTATTAAGTTCAGAACTCCACTGGCACCGCAATTATAAAAGAAAAATGTCATAAAAATCATAATCAGAGATAAAGATCTGCTTGCTTCCATACATCAGTTCTTAACAAGCCTTTTATTTGAAGGAATAGTCCATGGAAGTTGGACTTTAACTCTTTATTTGAGGAAAGTTCAGGGCCTAAATTTAATTTGTTTAATAAAAATTAGGGAAATGCATATATGCATAACTATATCACTAATTCATCTTTTTAGGTATAACATGTAAAAGCAAAACTGTAAGTTAAGTATACATATATGCACTCAGTATAAATTAAACTGACATTTTGAACATCTTCAACATTTGAATCAACACAATTTTTATACTTATATGTTTTGTTTATGTGGTGTAGCACATATGCCCAAGCAACAGAGAAATCAGCAAAAATCATATACAACAAAATCAAATTCAACCTTAGCAATAAAGATGGCACATTTCCACACACAACAACTCATGGACACACATTTATTTTATTTTTTAAGAATAATCATAATTAAATTAGAATGATGCATGTTCTATATTTCCTCTTGACAGTTTCTGTACGCTCAGGCAGAGCCCATTAAACACAAGCATACAGCAGCTTACTTGTTGAATAATGTATTTCAAGTACTTAAAATTACTAGGGATTTGACTAAGATCTGCACTGAATACATATTTTGGACCTAATTTTCTGCACTGGCATTTCTTCTGCTGAAAATAATTTAAATTCTACAATGAACTCAGTTAACATTAGGCTTTTCCAGGACATAACCAAGGTAATAACACTATCCTTTAAATATAAACTCTATGACATTATGAATAAAACTGACAAGTGTAAAATTTGATCCATAAACTAAGTGATGTACTTATGTTAATATACCTTTTAAAAGACATTATGTGTTGCTCATTTTTTTTGACAGGGCTTCCATTCATACTGAAGACATGTTGAAAAACGCTATATTTTCTCTCAATAAGGAAAATAGCTTTATCCACTATCATTCTCATTCTGTCTCAATAAAAAATCAATCATAAATTACTTGTTTCTAAGTTCAACTTATTTTACTGCCAATTTATGCGTGCTGTTCAACCCAGTTCAAATTCTTTCAATTCTACTTGTTATTCTTGGTAATATTTTTAATAGTATTTGACATTTTAAAAGAACAAGCAGAAAATAAAGCTATATCTATTACAATAATTTTACACTTAGAAGTTTGTGATCTCGTAATATTCAGAACCCTAATTTTTTACAAGAAAAAAAAACACCAAAATTAATTCTGTCACGGGTTTGAAAGTAATAAGGATCTGATAGAGCCCACCAACTAAGGCAGTTGCATCGGTTATCTAAATGGTAGCAACATCAATGCCAGATATGTGTCTATCTTTTCATCTTGGCCTATTCTTAAATGTAAAAATCACATGATTGAAGGACATTTCACTGACCTGTTATGGCCTCTGCAACTCTCCAACACAATACTTCTGTTCCTCATATAAGTGCCACATTTTGGATAAAAAACCACTTCATCAATGATGCCTTTGCGACATCTGGCGGTCCTTATTATACATAAACTTTAGGTTTGTTTCTTTGTTTGGCGTTTTCAGTTGCTCTTTGGTACTTTTAGTATATTAATTTTATTCTATTTATTTATTTATTTGCAAACCTACCAATATGTAAAACTTAGTCCAAAATGCTCTGATGCTCCCTAGTAGGGGACAAAAGCAATCTAGTTCGCAAAAATACAAGGTCTACCATGAATCTATATGGAGCAAAAGGTCACAGATGTTGAAATGTAGTGACATCATGACAATAGGATACTTTTGAGACAGAAGCTAATTTTGAATATAAAAAGGACACTGCTCAAATTCTCCCATGCATTTAAAACTATGGAGAAGAATAAGCATGCGAAGACCCTGATGTAGATGCGTAATTGAGGAGAGTTAAAATACACCCTTTAGTTTTCACAATTATAATATGCCACTGAGAACCTGACATGTCTGTTTAGAAAGATTTAAAAGTATTATTTTTATGTCATTATCAGATGCTGAGAAAATGTCATTAAAGAAAAAAACACTCAGTTCACAAGGTGTGCACTCCCTGTAATAACCCAGCTCTTTCAAAATTAATTCAGTTATACCAAAGCTTGGCCTACATCTTTCAGTCTTATTATTTATCATTTCAATAAACTATGAAAAAAGTATTATAAGAAACAGAAAAATTATCTTTCTTTCCTAAGCTGTTTCATCGCAGTAGGAAAAACTCATTCT
>VYXB01008227.1:22839-58563 GCA_013397135.1 Pachyramphus minor | reverse complement strand
GCAATTTTGTGTTGAAGTTTAGATAGACAGAAATCAATGATCTCTTTACAACACACGGAGAAGTGTTCAGAGAATTGCTGCTCTACCTGTAACCTATGTCTCACTCCTTTTTACATTTGTTAGGTTGTCTGGCAAAAGTGAATAGAACTGTCCTCTATAAGACTCACACATTCAATTTTGAGAGTATGTTTAATATTTCGGCATCTGATAGCAATTGTAATTACTTTTTTGTAATTACTTTTCCTGGAAAGGTCTCATGTTTGGAATCCCATTAAATGTCATTCTGTCCTTGCTATTTTTCAAGGCATGCATGGAATTTTTTAGGAGGTTAATAGAAAGAAGAGAGAGATGTTTGCTGTTGGCTGTTTATATTTGAAACACATATGATCACGTGTCTTTTGCTTGTCTTTGCTTAATATAGGTTAATCTTGAGTAGTGTTGGAGCTGGATCTAAAAAAATGAGTCTTGCCTTAGCCTGAGTCATCTGTATGATTTATTCTGAACAAAGAGCTTCTGCTTGTTTCTCTGAGACCACATTCAGGAGTTGAGGAAAGATGTGATGAACACATTTCAGCTTGTGGAACTTTTGTCTATAATATAAAGCAACAAAAAGACACTTGCAGCAAGCTTCAATTCACTTAATGAAAATAGAATACGCTTATCAGATGTTCCCTGATCATCATCAAAGCCCATTGGTCTCTGGATGAGTTTAAGGTGCTTATTACAACCTAATAAACATAATAAACAACCTGTGCCTGGCCTACTGGAGAACTACATTTCCTACAATTGCTATGAATTGCAATTGTATCAGCGCAGCACAGACATGCCAGAGAAGAATCACTTTCCCCACAAAAAAGGAAAAAAGAATAAAAAAATTTATCAAGGACCATCTCCTAGCTTAGACTGATTTCTGTACATAAGGCAAACACAGCATCTGACTGGCAGCATGCAAAGAGTCAACAAGGTACCATAGATGTGCAATACCATAAAAACATATTAATGGAAAGTCAGCTCACATTTGAAATTGTGCTTAATTCTTTTGAAACAGAATGCCTATAAGGTCACTGTTACATATTTCTTCTCCAAATTCATGTATTTACAATTCAAACACCATTAATTTTTATTGCTAAAATTCTGAAACTATGGTATCAAAATTTCTTATTCAACAACAATTTTTCCACTGAACTATACAAGAGAACACCTAATTGTCTATGTATTCATTTTGAGACTAGTAAGTCCATTAGCTATTTCTGTAGCATGATATAACAGTGACTCCTGTTTCACATATGAAACAATAAATAATGCAATGCTGAAAATAAGAGAGAAATGAAAGATAAATTTACTTTTAAAGAGCTACTGCTTCACATTTTTAATAAGAAAACCTTTTGTTTTCTACATACCATTTACAGAGGTTTAACTGTATATCACATAAATGCTCTCAGATTTTATCCAAATGTGCTGTTAAATTACCCATGTAATTATCCCAAGTGAAATAATTACACTTACTTTATTGATAATTTCATTAACACTTCTGTGGGAAGAGTTTGGTGGTATTTAAATTCAGCTGTCACAGTCTTTATTAGTACAATTGAAGGGATCATTTATGTATTATCCTAGAAGGTGGGTCTTTTTGCAAAGGTGTTTAATTACTGAGTTAAATCAACAATAGAAACTGAACAAGAAAAAATATAGGCAATAATCTATGGTCAAATTTGAAACAAAAATAGAATTCTCCGTGATCCCAATAGTGAAATCTATTTAAAATACAAATAACTGTTGTTAAAGTGAAATTACAACAGTTCTTTCTAAGATCAGTGACAGAAAACACTGAAAATACAGATTGCAAATTAAAATTAATTTCTAGATATGAAGATCAAACCTGATACAGGTGTTCTAAAGAGGGAAACGTAAGATCAGACTATGGCTATTAAGAAATTCCTCACCCCAGATGAATGTGGGAGACTATTCTCATCTGCTTAAGATTTTAAAGAAGAATTTTTATTATATTGACCATCCATAGTTGGAAAAATATGAGAATTAGGGAGACCAAGGAATTAGCAAATACAAAAATTCTAGCAAATTCATACTCATTGCTCTTTGACAGAGCAAAATTAATTTTTATCTATAGGGAGTATATCAATTTAAGGATAATCTGGGGGAAAAAAATTAGTGGGGAGGTATAAGACCCCTGATTAGACTCTCCCTAATTCCAGGGGATCCACAGAGTTTAAGGAAGAATGATGTGGGAAAATTGTATGGAGATTTCATTTGGCTTATTATTATGGGTTTTTCCCATCAGTGCAGGTGAAAAATTCAGTGCAGGTTGATTAAATAATAAAATCTTCTAAGTCATTTCGCTTTAAACATTTTATGTTTGTATACATTTTAGCACGACAACATAACTGAATCTTTGATCCAGGTAATTTTTGTACGAAGGGAAAGTAATGGAAAATTATGAAGAAAATAGCCATATGTAGAAAATCCTTGTATTAATTTTTTTCTGTCAAAGCTTCTGTGCACATTTTCTGTGCACACAAATAATATTAAAACTATTTACATTGATAATTGCAATCCAAACTGTGTGTCCATTCAAGTGAATCTGTTAACATACTAAAATGAACAAAAGGTGAAAACAGTATCTGCTTTTTCGTTTCCTAAACTGAACAGTATTCCTTGGAAAACAACAAATACTTTTAGTTCAAAAGAAAGAAGTCAATAATGAAAACATGCAAGGGTTGTGTTTTTCAAATAAAATGGAAACACAAAAGTTTCAGAATGTTTATAGATGTGCCTTGTTTAACAGTTTGGCATGTTGGATATGACTTTCACAGTCTGTTGGCAGTTTGCAGGAAGCCATCACACCTGTGACTCGGCTGTTGATTAATGAGTCTTTCAATTCAGGGCTACCATCTGAAGAAGGGTTGTGGCCCTTCTAAGCTTCGCTGGTTTATTCACCTTCAGCTGTAGTCCTACCAAAGTATCTTCCATAAAGAAAATCACACCTGGTTAAGGCTTGTGAAAACCTCAATATGTCATTTTCTAGACAAGTCAAAAAGCATGTAAAACTAGACAAAAGATGTATTCAAGCAACATGAATGCAGTTTTGTCATAACCTGTCAATCTAAAGACTAACATAAAAAAGCTTTCTTCAATGACATTTTACTGTGTCAACTGTTAGAATGACAATTCTAAATTTCCTTTTTGCTACATGAGGCAGGATGCATAATAGTTTCCTGTTTTTCACAAAGACTAAGTTTTGTTGTTAGACCCTAGAAAGAAGTTTACAGAGGAAAAAAAAAACAACCAACAATCAAATAGTTTTCCTGGATCAAATTATCAGTTAGCACCAGAAACCTCCAAATCACAATGTCTAGGCAGATTCTACTACTCACTTCATAATATCTTTGAAAAACTAATGCGAAACTGACAAATCTGCTGTATTTGCATCATGATTTTAAAACTTTGAAGGTCAGTTTCACCCTTACAACTGGACTTGGAGAAGAAGAAAAAGGTCTTTGAGACATCCTTTCTGCAGCAATCAGCAGTTGAATCAGGGTGAGACTGTTAGGACAGAGGAAGTTCATCCAGAAAGACATGTGAGAATCCAATAACTTTGGGAAAGACATAGTTCTGAGAGTCAGTAGTTACAGCTACGAAGGTCTGGGAGGTCTGGAAGATCTGTAGCAACCACCCGTCTTAAATACTTGTTTTGTTGTGGCAACAGTAAATGTTTCAATATCAGTTCTTCCCCATCTCATTCAGAAGAAAACTAATGGGACTACCAACTCCTAAGAAGAATGCAAGATAATTCAGATTAACTACTCAATTAACTGTCACTAACCCTTTGTTGCCACTATGGACTGTGCACATCAGCAGCTACCACAGACCAGCTACTACATGGTAGCTTTGTATCTTAATTTTAGTCAAAAGAGCTAGGTTCTGCTCTTTGCTTTGCTAGAGACTAATTTTGCAGTGCAGAAGAAACCTCAAAGGTGACTTGCATAGCCAGATTTTCCATCTGTTTAACTTTAATATTAATACTTTCCCCTTTACCTTACAGGGGCTTAGCATACCTCACCTCATTACTGATCACAAAGAAATTGAGATTCCTGTATGGAAACTGAATTACTGAACATTACTTCAGCACTTTGCTGAAAAATCCCTTATCTAAAAGAAGCAGAAGGAAGAAACAACATGTAGATGGAAAAACCGGTTTTAGCTTGTTGCCTTGTGTCCTGTAGCACGTTCCTTTGCAGGTGTAGTAAGAAAGACTATAGATGGGACGAGTAGCTAAGCCAGTGTGTACAGTTAGGGTATCAGTACTTTGAATGCATCAATACACATTTACACATTTAACAATTATACATTTGTATACACTTACAATCACTATATATATATATACCTATTAAAAATGAAAACTTGGATCATAAAGGTTCTGACAGAGGAAAAAATAAAAGAACAGATAAGAAAACAAGCATGACTATCTGCACTTGAAAATCCTTAGTGAGAACAGGCAGAGGTGAAAGGAGGGCAAATTATTTTCAGATGAAAAGGAAAGTCAGTCAAGTAACAGAATGCCAATCACAAGGTTAATTAGATAGTAACATCAAATGTCAAAGTACCATATTTCCAAATAATGATTTGTGGTTGCAGTATACAAAAACATCTAGTTATGAAGAAAAGATACAAACTTTTAAAGAAACAAATAAAATTCGAATGCTAACAATAAATACATGCATGTAATTACTAACACAACACATGGCATATACTTAGCAGTATTCCCATCACAGCTGTCCTGGTTCTAGCCAGGACAGAGTTAATTTCTGGATATCCATGAGGGGGCATGGCTGACACATGGAGGTTATTCTATACCACCCCACAGTCATTTTCCATGGCATAACATGGTGGAGGGAGCAGTTGGGATTTTCTATTGTTGGGAGCCCTATGTTTGGCAGTACCATTCCTATACCATGACTGCCTTATTTAGCACCCAGTGTGGGGCACAAAGGCCTGAGACAACAAAAGATCTGACCAGAGAGGGTTGGAAACAATTTTGATCTAAGCAGTTTTTGTATTAGGTCTGGAGCCACAGGTCACAATGTAGCTTATTCAGTTCATGGGAGTGTGGTACCTAACACTGTATATCTTCAGGTATATGCAATACATGCTCCTCATTATGCTATTTTTAAGAGCTGGGAGAGGGGTAAGAATTACTTTGTTGCTATACTGTGTGAAAGCAGATTGCTTATGACATGATAACATCAAGGGAAGGGGGGCCTTTTGTGATCTGTGTTCAATGTTGTTCTCCTGTCCTGGCTCTGGGTGCTACCTCTGGGAGTCCATTAATAATCATACCAAGTCTGAGGTAGAGGATGTTTTTTCCCAGCTTTTCATGCCCTCTTCCTCCTCCAGGTTTCAACAGCTTTTGGGAATTTTGAATTTCCTTTGCATGCTAAGAAAAGCAAACTCTTGTTGCTACCTCTCCCAAGTCTCCTCAGTGCAGTCTACATACGTTTAGAGTAAAGAAAGAGATCTCTAGGAAGGTCATTTGGAAATTTACACTGAGGGTAGATAGGTAAGAGTGGAATGGAATATGGGACAAAATGGGCCAGGTTTTGGAGAAATTCTCCAACAGTTTGGAAGTTCACCCCTGAACAACTACAGGACTCGGATAACAAAGTGACACAATATTTGCAAGGAGAATGCTCCTGAGAGAAGCAACTTACTGCAGTATTCTGGGCCCTGGCTACTATTTATCAGACTCTGCTCGTTACTAAACAGCACCCTCAGTGAGAGGAGGAGGAAAGCAGACCAACAGGCACAATGGCCACTCAAACTGCAGCTAAACCAGAGGAACAACCT
The DNA here is from genome assembly GCA_013397135.1 of Pachyramphus minor. Taxonomy (NCBI): domain Eukaryota; kingdom Metazoa; phylum Chordata; class Aves; order Passeriformes; family Tyrannidae; genus Pachyramphus; species Pachyramphus minor. Next base: position 52,701 of record VYXB01008227.1, on the reverse strand, counting down.
GTACTCAGTAGCAGTCATCCCTGTACAGAAGAAATCCAAGACTAAAACAGTTCACTTAGTGGGGAATAAAGAGGAAGTAGGGCCCTCATAACAGCAGAAAGAGGTAGGGCCAGAGATACCCAATCCCTATCCCCAGGTGAGCTGTGAGATATGCAAAAAGATTTCAGCTGCCAGTCGAGAGAGTTCCTGGTGACCTGGCTGCTCTGATGCTGGGATATCACACCCAATCATATGAAACTAAATGCTACTGAAGCCAAACAACTGGGATCTCTGTACCAGGATGTGGGCACTGACAAGGGGATTGGGAAGAGGACAGGAACTCTCAGCCTCTGGAGGTGACTCCTGTCAAGCATGAGGGAAAAGTATGCTCTCAAGGATGATGTAGTAGTGTGCCCAAGTAGGTGGAATGCCTTGGAGAAGGGTTTCCAGTGCCTGAGAGAATTAGTTGTGCTGGAGGTAATCTATACGGATTCAAATAATGAGTCGTCCCTGTAGATCCAGATGAAGTCCAGTGTACAAAATTCTTGTGGCAGAAATTTGTATGGAGCATGCCGTCATTGGATGCCAACTCATTGGCATTGATTTCAATGAAAGAAGAACAAACAGTGCTTCAGATGACTACATGATTCTGACAATATGAAGATTATCTTTTTTACTCCCTACCAACCTGCACCCCAGCTGAAAAAAGTCCATCCAAGACTACAAAAAGACTTGAAAGAGTCAAGCGAGTTAAGAGAGGAAATATCCCATGCCCTGCCTGTATGGACCAGTTCCTGCTATTGGGAGCAAGTGCCACCCTGTTTGAGACAGAGTGTAACCTGTGTTTTTTTCTGTGTGACCAGGAAGAGGACACAAGGAAGTGGGATGGAAAACCCATCTCTGCCCTAGCAAAATGGGAATGTAATTCAGAGGAAGAACAACTACCCACAGGAAATTCTTCAAGGATAACTGTCAGTTTCCAGTGGGCAGGTCCTCACACAGAATAGAAGGGCTGATTTTACTTCTAATTCTCTTGAAGGGACCTCCAGATCATATTTACAGGAAGTGAGCCTGTGAATGAGTACCATGACCAGAACCAGACAAGCCCTGCCTCCAGCAGTAAAGGGGCAAATCAGATCTAATGGAGTGTATGGATCCAATGGCCTGGCACATCGGACCCACAGGAGTGTAAGGCTTTAGCTGACACCATGTCCCCTAATGCCATGAAGATATGTAGGGGCCTAAATCCATCTCTCTTTCTGGGGTGAGAGGGCAGAGGATGCTGAAATGAGCCTGATCTTGAATGAATCGTAAGAACATCCCACTATGACTGGCCCTAAAGCCCCGTGTATCCTTGGCACAGGTTACCTTGGGGGAAGGTATTTCAAGGACCCAAAAGGGCATCTTTTGGCTTTTGGGATAGCTGCTGTGGAGACAGAGGAAATTAGAGAGCTGAACACCTTGCCTGGTCTCTCAGAGGACCCTTCTGCTGTGGCACTGCTGAGGGCCAAAGAACGACACGTACTGATCTCTACTACAGCAGTGCACTGTCGACAATACTGCACCAACCACGACTCCATGACCCCCATCCCTGAGATGATTTGTGAACTGAAGAGCCATGGAGAGGTCAGCAGGACTTGCTCACTCTTTAATAGTCCCATATGGGCAGTGTGCAAGTCCAATGGCAAGTGGAGACTGACAGTAGACTATCATGGGCTGAAGGACGTCACACCACCACTCAGTGCTGCTATGCAGGGCATGGTGGAACTTCAGTAGGAATTGGAGTCCAAGGCAGCAAAGTGGTTCCACCATCAACATTGTTGAAGCATTTTTCTTCATTCCTTTAGCAGCAGAGTGTAGGCCACAGTCTGCCTTCACCTGCAGGGGTGTCCAGTACACTAGAAATGACTGCTCCAGGGCTGCAAACACAGACCCACCATTTGCCATGGACGATCCAGACTGAACTGGAAAATGGTGAGGGTCCAGAACACATGCAATACATCGAGGACATCATCGTGTGGGGCAACACAGCAGAGACAGATTTTGAGTAAAGAGTTAAAATAATCCAAATCCTCCTGAAGGCTGGTTTTGCCATAAAGCAAAGTAAGGTCAAGAGACCTGCCCAGGAAATTCAGCAAGAAGATAACACAGGCTTTCCTAGGCACTGTGGGTTTTGGAGGATGCATATCTGAGATTACAGTCAGATTGTAAACTTTCTCTACCATGTGACACAGAAAAAGAACTAGTCTAAGTGGGATGGCTCCTAAACAACAATGAGCCTTTGAACAAATCAAACAGGAGATTTTTCATGTGGTTGCCCTTGGGTCAGCCAGGACAGGACAAGATCTAAAAAATGTGCTCTACACTGCAACTAGGGAAAATGGTCCTTCCTGAAGCCTCTGGCAAAATTACCTGGGAGACTCCAGATGATCCATGGGGTTCTGGAGTTGGGGATACAAAGGATCTGAGGCCTGTTACACTCAAACTGAAAAAGAGATACTGGCAGCTTGTGAAGGGGTTTGAGCTGCTTCAGAAATGGTTGCCACTGAAGCAGAGCTCCTCCTGGCACCCTGATTGCCAGTGCTGGGCTGGATGTTCAAAGGGAAAGTCTCTTCCACACATCATGCCACTGATGCTACATGGAGGAAGTGGGTCGTGCTGATCACATGGGAGCTTGGACAGGAAACCTCAATCACTCATGGACCTTGGAAATCATCACAAACTGGCTCAAAGGCAAAAATTTCAGACTATCATCATCAGAAGAGGAGGAGGAAAAGGTGGCTTTTTTCCCCACACATACTGAGGAGAACCCCCTATATAATCAGCTACCAGAAAATGAAAAGTGATACACTCTCTTCACTGATGGTGCTTGCCATATTGTAGGGATAAATCGAAAGTGGAAAGCTGATGTATGGAGTCTTTATGCAGTGAGTTGCAGAAGCTATTGAGGGAAAAGTCAGGTTGATGAACTGACAGCCGCCCAGCTGGCTTTAGATATTGCTGAATGACAGAAACGGGCAATGCTCTACCTCTACACTGACTCATGCACTGGGAGGGGATGGCTGGACCAATGGAAAAAGACCAGTTGGCAGTGCAGAGGGAAACCCAGCTGGGCTGCTGAACTGTGACAAGACACCACTGCCTGGGTAGAGAAGCTGGCTGTAAAAGTACGTCCTGTAGATGCACATGTACACAAGAGTCGGGCTACTGAAGAACTTAGCAACAATGGACAGGTGGATTGGGCTGCCAAGATTAAATTGTCTCAGCTAGATCTGGACTGGCAACATAAGGGTGAAATATTTCTGGCTCAGTGGGTCCACAACACTTCAGGTCATCAGGGAAGAGATGCAACAGATAGTTGGGCTCATGACCAAGGGGAGGACTTAACCATGGACACTCTATCCCAAGTTGTCCATAACTGTGAAATATGCACTGCAATCAAGCAAGCCAAGCAACTAAAGCCTTTGTGGAATGGTGGACAATGACTGAAATATAAATATGGGGAGGCCTGGCAGACTGATTACGTCACACTCCTGCAAACCCACCAAGCGCTACGTGCTGGCAATGGCGGAAACAACCACTGGATGGCTGGAGATGGACCCTGTGCCTCACACCACTGCCCAGAACACCTTCTTGGGCCTTGGAAAGCAAGTCCTGTGATTACATGACACCTCAGAAAGAACTGAGTCAGACAACAGGCCTCATTTCAAAAACAGCCTCATAGACACCTTGGCTAGAGCATGGGATTGAGTGGGTATATCATATTCCTTACCATGCACCAGCCTCCAGGAAAATCAAAACGTACAATAGACTGTTAAAAATCCTATTGAAAACAAAGGGTGGTGGGACCTTCAAACATTGTAATCTACATTTAGCGAAGGCCATTTGCTTAGGTAATACAGGAGGCTCTACCAGTTGAGCTGGCCCTGCCCATTTAAAACTTCCACATATTGTGGAAGGGAATAAAGTCCCTGTGGTGCATATGATGAACATCTTCGAGAAGACAGTTTGGATTAATCCTGCCTCAAGCAAAGGCAAACCCATTTATGGGATTGTTTTTGCTCAAGGACCTGGGTGTACTTGGTGAGTAATGCAGAGCAACAGGGAACCACGATGTGTAGCTCAAGGGAGTTTGATTTTTGGGTCAGAAGAGTTTGTAATGTTGAATTGTATACTATTGGTTGCTGAATGACACTGCCACTGTATGCCAAATCTACCATGGACAGTGAGCATGGACTGCTCCACATTCAACAGTTGTAAGTTCCTGATGCAGCTTGTAACCAGCTGACAGCACACCAGCCCTCCTGCCCTGGAAGACATCTAGGACAGACAGAACCCAGAGTCATGGACTAAATGAACTCAACAGACATATTGGAGAGATGGCCCATATATATATGTATATACTTGGAAGATATGTGGTTAGCTATTGTTTATTTTCAGGGCCTTTTTTGGTGAATTGTTAGCCTCTTTGTTTTACTCTTTGTCATTAGTATTGTTGCTGTTACTGTTCATTTTCTTATTTCATTGCTGTTTCCAGTAAGTTGTACTTATCTCAGCCTGTGATCTCGACCTTTCTGCCCCCAATTCTCTTCTCCATCCCAATGCAGGGGCAGAGAAAGGGAGAGAGGGAGTGAGTGAGTGGCATTGGGTTTGGAGAATCTCAGTGGGAGCACTAAACTGGGCCACTGGCACCACTCCTAAACCAAGACAAAAGCACATCAAAACACATAAAAATGTGGACAAATGTGACCTAATTTTAAATGGGAACCAAATTACTGTGAGACACTATTAGAAGAAAGAGGTTTAGATCACAGGCCTATGCTCTAGCCAGTAAGCTGTGATTAATACACTTCTGAGTGCAGAAGATGTATTACCAATACTTCCTTCCTTTTTTTGGTTTTATTTTTCACTTTTTCTAGGGGCCAGGTTTGAGCAATGAAAAAAGTATCAAATTAGCATGAAACCTTATTTAAACAATTTTATACTTTTAATTAGAAGAGAGCTGGTAAATGTATACTTCCACATTCTATGCTGGTAAAGGCCTCATAATAAAGGACTTCCAAACATTAAAGCTAATATGAGCTTATTAACTAATATTAATATTAACTAAAGTTAACTGGGATATGGCAATCCTTGTTTTTAGCACTTTTTGTTGGAGATTGTCATTGGAGAATATTGTTTTATTCATAGGAGCCATCAACACGTCTGCAGGAAAGAGAGACTGCTAACAATCAGAAAAGCCTCAAGTGTACTGCATACGGGAAGCCTCACCTTTAGCCTCACTTGTGAAATTCATGCTATAACTATATACATAATAGTGGCTCAAGTGGCAGTCAAACAGTATGTAATACCATTCCCTTTTGCTTACCAAACTACATTCTGCCACCAATGCTTTAAAAGTGCCAGGCAGGGAATTAAGCCTACTTCCAACAGATTCTTTCAGGTTAGAGTACAGTTTCATTAGTTACAGGGGAAGAAGATAAGCAGACAAAGGATAATCCATATGGTGACAGATGTGACATATACCTTGTTACTGACCAACTTGTTTACGGAAAAGGATAGCTGCTTATCCAGAAAGGTCGAAGTCAGATTTTCCTCAAAATCTCAGCAGCTGTTTTTTTGGTACTAGGGTCTATACCTGACTTTGTGATCAACCAAGAGACGTGAAATAATGGATTAATACCTTTCACCTGCTTCTTTTGATACAGGAACAATGAGATACTGCCTTTCATAGTCTCCCATGCATTTTAGAAAGCCTGTTCTCATATGCATTATAAGGGATCAATTATAATCTCAACAAGCAGGTGGTGATTACCGTAGTATTAAAGGCATCCTAGTTCTTCATCAACCCATCATTAATAGTTGACTTGTAGTCGCAACAACAATATGAATTTCCAATATCCAGCAATTTGGATACAAAAGGTCTAGGAGCATCTGCAGTTTGGAAGAACAACGAACACATCCAAAAGTACACTAGACTTAATACTGACATCCTCTGCCATGCAGATAAGCTCTCTTCTTGGCATTATGACAAGTACTGCTCTTCCACCATTTGTTTCTTCTACCAAAAAAAATTGTTAGGGAGTTTCCTACCGTTTAATACCCTGAGGGTTTTTTCACTCATTTCTCAGATTCAGGCTTTTGTAAAGTTGTATAAAAAGTCTTCCACAGACAACAAACACACAGTTTGCTGGCACTCTTTTCAATTTCAAAACCACATAATAAATTTTTCCATGTGTTGATATACTGGATTTTAAAAGAGCATTTTCTGGATATCTAGATAATCAACAATACAATGAATATAAACATTTCCTATAAATAGTTCACCATATGGCTCCCACTCTCAACAGATGGTGTCTGTGTATTCACTAGAATATACAAGAGCCATGCAAATTTTGCCCTGCAATCATTCAGAATTCAAAACAAGAATTTTTGACTTAATTTCAGTTCTATTAAGCCTAATCAATGGTGAAACATATAATTTTATCACCTAGCTCTAATGTGGGGACAAATGCCCCAACTATGTTAACAAATGTATTTGCAAAATGCAATACAGTGAAAAGGATTTTGAAACAGAGACACTAGAAACAAGATTGTCTTAATCTTAGAGCAAAACCTTGCTTCCAACAATACTTTTTTGCTCCCTAAAAAGCTGTTTCATTTTTAAACAGCCCACCAGTTCATCAGAGAATTCAGTCTGGACTATATGAAGAAAAAATCTGGAGTCCAAGGGATGTGAGAATTTTTGTATACTTTGTAGCAAATTTTATTAGGAAGTACGGTGACATATTTTACCCAGTTTTAGTAGAAAATAAATGTATTCATTTTTTTATAATTTCCTTAAAGTCAATATATAAACAACTCCAGGTTTTCAACTTGCTTTTGGAAGCTGCTGGGCATTTCAGAATATCTATCAAAGGAATGCATGACTGAAACTTGACTAGACATTATTTCAACCTAAAAGTCTTTAAGGTCAATTCACTGTGTAAACATTTTCTGGAAAACTCTTCTTGAGCTACACTGGTATATCTACTGGAAATCATATTCTACTTTTCAGTGTAGACATTTTTCACAGCATTTCTTATCCATTTCAACAAATCTTAATTTCTACAGTTTTTCTAACTTGGTGCTGTTTCTCACTTGATGCACTTATGGTAAAAATAACACATTCCCTTCTCAGTTATTAAGTTGTTACGCTTTCTGTTCTGAAGAACTTGTTGTTGGCTTTGTCAGTCATGAGTTATTCTCAGACAGTTCCTATTTTCCTCAAGTTCTCCTGTAGCAGAATCCACATCATTCCAACAAATCACTATTTATTTTCCTGCACTGGTACCAGCACTCCATGAAACTTGCCTCAGTGCAGAGGAGGAAAACCCAGCCACTGCTCTTCTGAAGAGCAGTGCCTAACTTTTTTCTCATCATTATAGTTGAGTGGAATGTAATTATTCTTCATAGTAAAGTATTCAGTGCATCTAAAAATTCTGTAGAACTGCAGAAGGAAGGTGAAAGTCACATCTCAAAGCCCAGCAAAATAATAACATCTTATAATCACCTACAAGTTGCTGAGATACTTCTTTAAAAATAAATAATCACAAATTTAACTTATATATCAGTATAAAGGAGAGTACATAAACAAGATGGGTAATGTATGGTACTATGCTCTGGATTTGTGGCTTAGGGTTGATAACACACCAGCATTTTGCCTGTTGCTGAGTACTTCTTGCACAGCATCAAGGCCATTTCTTTGTCCCATTTTGCTCTACCATCTTATGGGCTGGAGGTGTGCAGGAAGCTGGGAGCATGCACAGTTGACCCAAAATGACCAAGGGGATATTCGATACCATATAAATGTGCTCATCAATAAAAACTGGGGAAAGAAGGAGGAATGGGGGATGTTTGGGGCTGTGGCATTTCCCTAGCTCTGTAACCATTAAGTGTGTGGTGCCTGGCTTTCCAGGAAGTGGCTGGACACCTGTCTGTGCATGGGAAGCACTGGATGAATTCCTTGTTTTGCTTTGCTTACTTCTGCTGCTTCACTTTATTAAAGAGTCTTTAGCTGAACCCAGGAATTTTCTCACTTTGTTCTTCCAGTTCTCTCCCCCACCCCACTAAAGGCAGAGCGAGCCACCAGCTAGACAGACATTGGCCAGGAACAAGTCACTAACATAATAATAGGCAGAGAGACAGTGGCCAGACAATTAAAAAGAAGAGATCTGCTAACTAAAAGTTGCCACACTAAACTGCAGAAACAGTTTCAACATGCTGATTTAGCCACACAATAACAATTTTTGCTTCATGTCAGATCAGTAACTAAAAGTTGAGATACAGGTGAATTAAATAATAATTGCTCTTCTCACTTTAATATATGTATTAGAGGTAAAGAACTCCCATTTGGTATAGAAATGTCTCAGGATGTACACATGAGTTCCAATATCCAACAAGGAAGCATGTGTGTAAGTATGCAGGATATTTTCTAAAATTTGGGTAAGACAAGTTAATAAGTTAGTTTGATGTTAATAGACTTAATATTAAAAGGTATTATTTCAAGTATAATTGAAAAGTATGTTTTAACTTTTATTCTTGCAGTTCAAATGACATACATATATTTGTAAAAAAAAAAAAAAAATCAGAAGCAAAATTAGAAAGTAAATGAATCCATTATATTTCCTTTTTCTCCCTGTAAGGAAAAGTTTCTTACATATTCTACAGGTATTAATTGTGAACATGGATGAGCATTACGTTTTCTATGTTACTCTTTGCTGCTTCTGATAGCATTCTGTATTTTATAACCTTGAAATAAATGAATATCATTAACCATCCACATCTCTAATTCAAAAAATTTACCTGAACACTTTTACTTTGAGGATTATAGGAATGTGTGGATTAGATTCACACAGTAGTGTGGAGCCAGCAATGAGTAGTAGACAACAATTCATTCCCTTTTTAAGCAGTCCTAAAACCATTTTACTTTCCCCTAACCACCAACCAATTAATTTGCTTAACACTTGCTGGCTCTGGGACAATGCTCTCATAACCCCCTTTCACCTAACTCAGTCATTAACTAGGTTAGGGGAGCATTTCCCCTGCAAATGAGTCCCCTAAGCATTTTCACTTTTTTTTCTGCCAGCGTAGACCATATTTATTTTATTTCATATACAACTGACAGTATTTTCTTTTTAATACGAAAAAAGGAAATATAACTCTCCAGTATCACTGTGAACTGATAAAAATATTTTTGCCTGCACAGAAGTAACTGATCAGGGAAAGCTTTCACATGTATCAAAGAAGGAGTAATTAAAATATTATGGCACTCCACTTTGTAAACTTATGGTTCTGACATAGTTCAAGTACTGCCCTTGGTTTTGTTTAACTCACCTCAGGAGGCAAAGAGTAGAAACGAAATGGGTCCATTGTAAATTGGAGGTCAAAATAATCACACACTCATTCAGCTTGAACCTTAATTCCTGAGCACAAGATGGCTGAAATTTATGCAATTCTGGGAAGGATCATGGAGCATCACCTAAAGATAGTGCTCACCTGAGTCTCACTGCAAAAGCTTACTTGACTAGTCACAAGATCAGCTAGAACTGTCCTATTCAGCAGGAAAATATGTGCAGACACACACTAACTATGTTAAAAATTAGGTCACATAAAGACCAGCTGTGTTGGAGATACTGGTCACTATGGCAGATACTGGATGAGCAATTCTACTTAATGATCACAATGGATTTAAACAATCTGTTGGTCTGTAAAGCAGAGTGGTTAAAATAATAAATCCATGAGCTAATCATTAATGGCTTGCATAACGTCACTTCTGGATGAGAATTTCCATATCATGCAGAAGGGCAATGAATGGAGACGTTTTTGAATTAGGAAGGATGACAACAATTAGGGCACTTACTAAATTAAAAAAAAAAAAAGGCAACAACAGATGATATGACAAAGGCGTGAAATACAGAGAAGGACAGAGAAGGCATATACATGACTTCTTTCTAAACTCTATAAAGAGACTGAAAGAAAAATAAAATGTGTTTCAAGAGAACAGAGCATATGAAATGTTCACAGAAAACAGCAATCCTCTGCTCCATTTGGCTCGTAATGATGACATCAACATGAAGAGAAGTTCAAGAACCAGTTTGATTCTAAGACTTTCTATGACATGTTAAAAGGATAAACTACTTCATTTTTAATGATGAAATAGCAATCAGGAGGAGAACCATCAAAGAAAAAAAACCTAGTACTGTATTGTCTCTGCCATTTAACATAAAAATGAGACCACTGGGTACAGATTAAAAAAGTCTGTGAAGTCTCACATTCTGCCTGGTAGTGGGTAACAGAGGACATTTAGAGAAGAACTGAGTAGCAAATTTCTGCCAGCATGATTTTTCTGTGCAATTGCATTAAAATTTCGGAAAGAACAATTTGAGTGGGGAAAAAATTAAACTTAACAAAATTAAGAAAAAAGATTAGAAATAGACTGTACAAATATTTTACATATGAAATGAAGGAAGAAGAAAATGTTTAAGACTAACTGCTAGTGATAAATTGAGAAAATGGTATAAAAAACCTAAAATTTTTGACATGCAAATTGACTCACTTTTGAAACTGTCACTCTAGTTTCTAGGTAGAGAAACAATTCAGTTTATAAGATGAATGGTAGGACCACATTAGGTATCATGAAGAGAATTCAGAATTAAGAAGGGAATGTCTAGTTTGCAACATGAAAGACTTGTAAGTGGGAAATATTTCAGAAAAATACCCAGTTTTTCCACCTAAAATTTTCTGGATTTAAAAAGTTGCTGGTTTTTAATTTAGCAAGTATCAATTCTGCAATAAATATATCTGCCTAAAAATTAAGTAGTTAAATTTTACAAGTAAAAAAGTGATAAAATATTAAAATAATTTTCATTAATTAAAAACTATGAAGGAAACACTTTCTGTTTCTAGCTACACTTGTCATGCCTCCAAATGAATTTAAGATACCTTGCAACTTGAGTAAATATCCCCTAGATTTTGCGCTGAAATCTCCCTCAGCAGAACAGATTTGCAAAATTACTAATTTCTTTTTAAAGCATTATATAAGTGTAATATCAACACATATTCATATCCTTCTGTCTCAAATAGGAAGAACATATTAGATTCCTCAAAATAGGAATAGAAAACCATCTGAGTAGATTAAATATACTAGGAAAAAAAGTAGCTCCATTTTAATATTGCATATTTTAAAAGAAATGTAAAATACATTTTACAAATTTCACCCGTAAAATCCTTGTGTATTGACTATCACAAAGTCAAAAACATAAGAGGAAAGCATAATTTTTTGCCAAAATCCCATTACCTGTGTGTCAGCAGCACCCTGAAGGTCATCTGATTCAATCTCAAGTAACTTGGCAGCAAGTTTGACCAATCCCAGTTCCATCCAGTACTGGTTGACTGTTGATACATAGAAAGAAGCTAGTTAGTTATTAATCAGCATTAATGTCATCAGTACATTAAAGCTCCAGCTGTGATATACTAACCAAGAAGGAGGGGGTGTCTAGAACAAGGACTTGGAAAGATGACATCAATCATGTCCACAGAAGAGGGTTTTTATTTCAGTAACACAACAATTAGTTTATAAATCATTTAGGGATGTAGCTATTATTTATAAAAAGATAAATCATTATTTTTAACCGTTATTCTTTCAACTGTTAACGGCATTGTGCCCAACCACTTTGTCTGAGAGCTGACTCTTTGTCCGAAATGCAAAATAATTCACAACTTTTTATGTAACAGCAATTTGCATTTTCTTCAGACAGCAAAGAGTTTGTCATGAAAAACTCGGCATAGCTGGAATTCAAGATGTAACCTGTATCATAATTAGAGTGAAGTTTGAGTTGCCTATTGTTTCGTAAGGCACTCTAGTCACCAGATGGTTATTATAAGCAGCAGTACACCTACACAATATGAATAAATACAACTCCATATTGTTTATTTAATAATAAAAGCAATCTGCAATAATAGCAGGCAGCCAAAATACTACACATAACATTCTTTTGTTTACTAAACAGTAAGCCCTGTTGAATAATATTACTTTTCATTGTCAGCAATAGTTAAGTAGTGACTAGAATTCAACATTCTTGGGAGGAAATAATTTAAAAAATACTATTGTGATGTTGCAAATGATATAACTTTCCTAAACTGTAACTAGTGGTAGCAAGTGGCTACGTTTCTTTTTATGGACGCTTGATGGTTTGATCTTGAAATCAGCAAAGATGTGAGTTTCTCTGGTCTAGCTCTGACAAGCTTCAATAAACAAAGCTTAAGGGAACTGAGGATTGGACATCCAGGATGTTACATATATGGTCCTTCAAAGACATGTCAGAGTAACCAAAATATAGAGAGGGAATTAGCAACAACATTACAGCCTGAAAGTTGGAGATTCTCTGTCTAAGGAAGAATGATAAGAGGACCAAAAAACTCAGACCAAATTAGCCAATAAAGGAGAGAATACTAATTAAGTGAAGAGAATCGTGTAACTTAGAACCAAGGAGTGTTAATTTTTTTGTTTGCTAAAATGCCAACAGTAAGACAAGACTTTACTTGCCAGCAGTAAGACATGAGGCCATGGTCTCTAGCTCTGCCAGGGGAGGTTTAGGTTAGATATCAGGAGGAAGTTCTTTACAGAGAGAGTAATCCGGCACTGGAACGGGCTGCCCAGGGAGGTGGTGGATTCTCCATCCCTGGAGGTATTCAAGAAGAGACTGGATGTGGCACTTAGTGCCATAGTCTAGTAACTGTAGTGGTACTGCATCAAGGGTTGGAACTTTATGATCTCAGAGGTCCTTTCCAACCCATCTGATTTTATGATTCTGTGATTCTATAAATACATGAAAAGTCTTGAAAGGGACATAAATAGCTGGAATGATTCACTACCTATCTCTGGCCAGAATAAAGTAAAGCCTGGCTCACTAACACTTACAAGGTAGAGGGTTTCAACTCTTCACGATGATTTTTCGAAACAGTAAAAATAAACCTAAATAACAGTAAAGTATAACTTGCAGCACATCTTTGCCTTCTTACAGACAGCACTTGGATCTTCTGGGAGAGCAGAATCAGTGTAATCCTCCCTATTCCTTCCATCTTTATTTTATTATTTCCTTCTCCTTACTTAATTTACTTCCTAACCCTCATCTTTCACATGTACTTTAAAGTAAAGTAGAAAACCAAAGGTCAAATATAGAGCACAAACAGGAAACAAGGGTAGCTAAAGAAAGAAAAAAAGAGTGTAAAAGTGGAAAGTGAATGAAGAAGAAATGGTGAACACCTGATAAACAAGAAATAAGGGTAAAAGAGTCCACTAAAAGAACAGTACAAAAAGCAGAACATGAGAGAAAAGAGGACACTGTCCTACACTCTACACTGAATTAAACACAGATAAATAAACATGGAGGAAATACTTGTAAAATCAACAGGAATAAAAAGGAGAAGCTAAATGCCAAGTAGCAACAATCACGGAAACAAAGACAAAAAATTATAAGTAAACTAGATAAAAATTCAGCCCTCAGACTGATCAGTTCTGTGGAAAAAATAAAAGATCAGTTTTTAAAAAGCCACTTCAAGAAAGGAAAATAACTTTTTTGTAGCATTTGTTGATACTGTTGAGAAGTTGCATATCCTAGCTTATTAGACAATAGAGGAACAGCAGCACTGACAGAGGCTAAGGTGTCAGGACAAACAAGTAAAACCACGAGCAATAAGTTACTAGAACCAGACGGTGACTATTCAAGATTTTTACAGAAATGTAAGAATGAAGTGGTTAAATCGCTAACAGAAATTACACATTTCCTAGAATCAGCTACTGAACTAGAGTGTCAGAAGGTAAGAAATTTACTTGTCATTAACAAAAATGCTAGAGTTGATCTCAGAATAGTGGTTCAGTGGTCCTTTATTCAGGAGCAGTAAAGTTCACAGAAACTATGATTAAATACCTTGCTAAATTTGACACAATTAGGATAATTTCACAAAACTTTAGAAGAAAGTTAAGGAAACTTTCCTGTATGACCATTCAGGGCCACTCTGGCAGTTACTCTAGCATCACTAGAGTCCCAGCTGGGACCGAGACCACTTTGCAGCGGACAGTTTCAGTGAGTCGATGGGTTCCCCACTTGACTCCGCACACACCCCATGCTCAGGCAGTCAAACAAAGTTTTCCATAGCAGTCTCAGACATCTGGCTCCTTGAAATAATTTTATCATGAGTGCAACAACAAAATAACAGCTTGAACTGGGTTCCTCCAAGGAGTGACTTCAAATAAAGGACTGCCCAGGATTTTATACTTTCGAAGTCTAAGTGCTGGATAGCCCAGTGTATTCCAGCTGAGTGGAATGGCTCCTGCTGTCTCTGGGTGTCCAGTTACCTGGCCAGTGCCACAGGTCCCCATGCCCTTTGTTATGCTGGGCCAGTTCATGGCCTCAGGCTCCCACCACTTCCATCACGCAGAGCTCAGTCTGCAGCTCACACTGCAGCTCTACACTAAATGTACTCCTCAACCAAAGAAGTCAATCACCCTACTGTACAGTGACTTTTACATATACTAACAAACAATTCATAGAATGTTTACTAACAATTATCTTTTGTAAAGCTTTTGAAGTATTTTAAGAAACCATCTACTGAGGAAGCTAAGATAATATCTACACTGCACTGTAGACACGCATCAAGTATATTTTACCACAATATAACCAGTGAAATAGTCCAAAATAGTCAAAACTGGGAAAGGAGATTACACCGCGTATAAGCACACCTGTGCTGAAAAAACAATGCTTTTCTACCACAAGTCTGTGAAATGAATTTCACACCACTGTAATACCATCTCTTTTCAAATACCTGAATTGAGGGCTGGAATCAAAATGGCAGATGATGTATTAAGAACATAAGAGAAATAATGGTATAAGATTTTTTAAGTGCTAGCAGAAATTATATACCATTTTGTGTAATGAATTGGTCATGAGGTACTCTGACAGAGATAAAGGCAACCATATCTCTTCTCTGTTACATTGTCAGGAAACTAAATTCTATAAATAAATTATAATCATTTACATATTACAACCATGACTTATGGAAAAATGAAGAAATGGATGCTTTCACGTTTTTGTGTTTTACCTCTGCTTAGTTTCATTGTTTTGTAAAGTCCTCATATTTCCAAAGCATCTTTTAATTAACTGGCAATCCTGTGAAAGACCCGTCATGAAAATTCTAAATGTGCACTTGGAGTTTCGCCATGACTTTTCAAAAGACTTAGACTAACCCCTTGCACACATGTAATAAATGTCATTGCCACTTATGGGCTTTCCTTCACTATACTGGACACAGAAGCTATAAGTAAATGCAAATTGCTCCTACATGCAATAATTCTGATAAAAGGACAATAATGGTTTTTTGAAGATCATGCTATTGTAGAGGGTACCCTCATTAGATTCTCGAGTAATAATATTCCTTTGCACTTCATCACATGCATGCACGTAATTACTTCCATTTTCATAAATTCAGTATCTGTCATTATCATAATCATAATAAGACTGACAAGTAAAAATTATGCTATAACCAAGGTTTCAGATTTTCACAAACCTGATTGAATACTTTTGCACAAGATTGTCTGTACATCTGGAAAGGGTTGAAGACAGGCTGCTCTTCTCTGCCCTTCAGTGTCAAAGGCGGGCATTGACTGGATATAACATCATCTTCAGAAGAATTCTCACAAGACAGCTGCTCTTTCAAATATTCCTTTTGGAACAAAAAGCAACCACAGAACAGTATAGGCGACCTAGCTTTGTAAAGCTTTGTAAAGTGAAATTTACCTACCTTTCAAACATAACTTTACAGTATGCTTGATAAAAGTTCCTTATAATACAGTAGGGAATAGGCAATCTCTTACAAATAGAAACCTTTTTAAGAGTATCACCATTTTACAGCAAACAAGAAATAACCTCCAAGAACATCCAACTGAAGCAAAGCAGAATGATCTAAGCTATTGTTTGGAAATTGTCATCAAATTCTGTGTATATGTTCTCATTTAATATATATATATTTTAGTGGAAGAGAACAACAAATGTTTTTTATTACTTTCTATTAAACTTCTTGGACAACATTCAATAGTTACTACATGACGGTGAATCAATTGTTTGATGAACATTTGATAACATTCCAACCAATTATTTGAACACAGGAAATAAATACTCTCCCACTTCACTCTTCAAAGGTATTTTTAACTATTTAAACATTCAAAGACTAGAAGTAATTTATTATTTACATGGCAATTTTAGAAACTATAGTGTGACAGACACATGATTATTTTGGACACAATCTTTTCTGTTTTCACTTCTTCAACTACTATGTAAATAAATCATCATTGCATGCCAATAAAGTGTTTTGATCAAATAGAACCATTTTATCAAGAGCTAGATAATGAAACATTTACACATCTATGTGCTGGAAGAACTACAGTGATTTAACAGTTTATTGTCATTAAAATGATTGCCATAACACTGAGCACTACTCCAGGTGAGTCTTCATTTAAGATAGGAGCAAACGCTCCTCTTATTTGCAGTGCTACTGAGATGAAAGAACATGTTACTACCTGCCAAGGCACCCTGTGCCCCTCAGTGGGTCTTTCTAAAAGAAGAATTTCATCATTCTTTTACACTTATCCAGCTGCGGCCTGGCCTGAAAGGCACAAGGTCCTTCTCAATCCACTCAGGCTGCTTCTCTCTTGTGAAACTAGCCAGAAAAGAGAAAGGTTTCATCCAGATAAACAAGCCCCACAATTTCTAATATGAATACAAAGGGGGGCCTAGGAGTGGAAAAGCTCAAGGGCAAGAGAAAGAGAACTGCCTCTCTCTGCTAATTGCAGTCAAATGTCAGGACTGACCAAGACAATCACAAAATCGTCTTAGTGTATTTTAAACAAACAAATGAACAGAACCCCAAACAAAACCAAACAAACAACAAAAGAAAAAAAATGAACTTTTTTCGCTTAAAACATCACCACAAACCAGCTGTGAAAACACACCCTAAATCTCTTACCTATACTTTTTCAGCCTTCAAAAATATGAGGGTTTTCCCCATTCATTCATGACTTGATGCAATAAAAAAATTGGTGAAGGATGTTATTTAAAAGCTATTTCTACAAATTTATCATATTTTCATAAATGTACTGGCTTCCACGTACACATTTTCACAAAATCTGTAGACAGTACCAAAGCAACCCAGCTCTGGATGTCACAGAGCCAGCAGAAGCAGATTGTGTCAGTTTTTCAGAGGCAACACTGGAAATATCTGTCCATGCTTGTTAGGGTTTGAACAATTCAAGTGGTGTACAGCTACAGGTTTTTTCTGTCTTTCAGATACTACAGATTTATGTTTTCAGGAAGAGACTTATTCAGCAATGGTAAATACATTGTTTTAAGATCTCCTTAACATAGTACATATTGTATACTCTGAAAGGGTCATGTTTCAAAAATTCGGAAATATTAAATCATATCTGTAAACGTGAATTATATCCTCACCGCATTGACCAGGCATGAAATAAAGAAGACAGAATGCTATTAAACTTGGCAGCTCAAAATAGTTTTCTCTTTGGCTGCCATTTGTAAAAAAATGCTTTTAAAAATTATTATTATTTTTAATAAATACATGAAGGACTGTAGGCTGTTTTGAGTACCATAGTATTTATTACAAATCTTTATAACATCATATCTCTGTTTTCAAATACAGTTTCCAAGAATCCATATCCCTTTTTACCTGCTTTTCTAAGGATTATTATTAAGAAGACAATTTTCTGCCTCGTCATTTTGTTCTCATACACAATTACTAAGCAGTGGAGCATAAAGATCTCTAAACTAATTTTAAGAACAGAATCCCTTTACAGTTCAAGGATTCTCTAAAAAAAAGGGTGGACCTTTGAACAGACAATCAAGGCTATTTCTTGGTAGTCAGGCATATTAAACATAATTTGAGTTTTGAAAAATAATATTAAAAAGTGTATTATCATAATACCATGTTTAGCATTAAAATATTTTTTAATGGTTTCAAAGGCAATTCAAAGTAATACAGTTAAGTCCTTCTATGACTCAATCTGGTCAGGATCTATTTTTTTTTTTTTTTTTTTTTTTTAAATACAGTTTTTTCCACTAAGAAATGTTCTATAATTAACAAAGCTTTTGCTGGAGAAATTCAAGGAGAGACACCGGGGGTGTGGAAAGTCAGGCTGAAGTCCCTGTTCCACCAAATTCTCTCAGCTTCTTACCTCCTATTAGAGCTGCTCCACTTTGTATAAATAACTGAATACTCACAGGAGTTGGATCTTGGATCAGGTCTCCAAAACCCTGTATGTGCATCCTATTCCTTCAACTAAAGTATGATTCTATTTTTGACCCTAAAAGTTACAGAATGCATTTTTACAGCAATTTCTACATGGCGAGACAACTCCAACAGGGGAAAAGGAAGCAGTTCCATGCTGGTAGCTAATGGTCTAGAGGTTTGGGGAGTTAGTTCATATGTGGGAGTTGCAGATTGAATTCCCTGGTCTAAATCAGGAAGAGAAAAGATCTGAGCCTGTACATCCTCTCCCTAGGTGACTGCCCTAACTACTGGACTATATGCTATTTTTGGAAGTCTTGCTCATCATCTTTTCATCACTTTGTTATACCTAAGAGTAATCCTGAATGTGGTCCAAGTGAAAAGGTTTTGTTTATTACAGTAATAATTGTCATTTTGTTTCCCAAATCAGTTAATTATTTGAGATGAAACTTGAAAAGATTCTGTACTATATTAATGCTAGGTTGCCATTCCTACATACATGCTTACATTGCTTCTAATGCTTCCAAATGCAGATGCATAAAGATTGTTTTTAAGCCTATAGTTAGCAACTAAACAGTTGATCTCATTTTCAACAGCATGGTGCCAACACTAAGATGTTCTGTATGGCATTCATACAGACATAACTGTCTAATTGGGGTTTTATGCTATCAGTTTTTTTAAAACGGAAAATCCTGCTCTCTGCCTATATTTGCATTATTTTGCATTCTATTACAAACACTTCTGTACACGTGCATTGGTCTTAACAGTACCTGCTTATGCATTCAAGGAATACTAATTTAGTAATTAAAGCTAATAAACAGAACTTTCTTAATTAAGCTGTGTAGATCTGTGTTATCACACAATTTAAGCAAACCTATATTTATTTCAGTGAATAAAATCAGAATGTTTTTGGTAACTTGAGGCAATTTAGTACAGCATTAGAAATAATGACATAATTCTTTAACGCTGCTAAAATTCTATGTGCAGAAAACAAATATGAATTTCTTGACTGTAACTTCAAAAGCACTTCAGCTGAACAGAGTTGTCTGGACAAAGTAAGATTTCATGTGGATGCATTTACTTCCTCAACAGAGCCACAGTGCTTGTTTGTTTTTTAAATTAGAAAAGTTAATTTACCACGTTTAATATTACTTTTTGTAACAGTCAGTTTTTCAACAATTGCTTCATTTTTTAAATTTTTATTGCTTTTACTGTGCTCTGAACTCCTATCTGTGGTCTACAATATGAAACTGAAGGAAGTTTATGAGCCATACTACTGTCTAAGTACCTAAATAAAATCTATAGTGTTTCCAATAAAGTAATCTTTTCCGTAGAAATGCAGAAAAGTCTAAACTGAATGGATTCTACTACAATACAATGTAGGATTTCATATTGACTTTAAGAACCATTATCACCTCCTTGACTAACCCTTAACTGCCAGCAGACGCTGCCCCAGGCCAGTACACACCTAATTGCTCGGTGAAAAGGCCATTTCCCTACCTCATTGAGCTGGATGATGTGATAAATTTGCCTCAGGTACTCACTGCCACCTGGTTTGTGGCAGATATCCAGGACCATCATGTTTATTTTCTGCTCAGTGAATCCAAGTGCAATACCTCCTTCCTCTAACGTTGCACCTTCTATTGTGTCTGAGGCACTAGAATACAGAAAAGATACGAACAGTCCTAAGTTGAATTTCTAAAAATCAAAATATTAATACAAACTCAGCTAAAACTAGATGTTAAGAGAAATTTAGAAATATTTGGCCTGCACAAATGTTGCTGCACATATATCTCATATACACACATAATACACGCTAAATAACATTATTCTAATTTTAATCACTTTAATTGGAAAAATGAACAGATAAAACATTTTTTAGTCTAAAGATATACAAGCAGCAAATATTTTTTAGTTTTCTTTTCCATTAGAGAAGTATCTTTGCTACTAGAAATAGCATTTGCATTCGATCTTTTGTGCATCTTTCTTTGCTTGTCGCTGCACATATTAAAGCCTAATTAACATGTCAGAAAGGTAGCCATTACTCTAAGTATAGGTTAGAAGTTTTAAAGTGAAGTCTTTTCCTTCCCACTGGTATGTTGTTAACCATTTAAAAGGTACCTATTTGCCACTTGTTGAACTTTTTGCCCTATACTGTTCCTCATTTTTCTTGTATTTGTGTGAAACTGACACCAAAATAAAACCTGATGATGACATTCCCAAATGTCTTCAAAATTGTGCATTCAAATCTCTGGTCATTCCCAGACTGCTCTCTCTGCATATGAGCATAAAATACCAGCATAGTATTGTTACTGACCAAGTCTATGAAAGAAGAAGTATGAAAACTACTTTTTCCTCAAAGACTAGAGCTGCAACACAGGTATTTGTTTGCATGTTGACACATATGTGTCAAGAACTCGAAAGACCAACAAGAATATATTGTTCTTTCTACAGTTGTTACTAGAATAATTAAAAATATACCAAAGAAACATTTTGAATTTAAAAAAATACATCAGTATTTTACTGTTTTAGAAGTAAAACAAAACAAAAACCCCCTACATCCTGAAATACTGGGTTGCAGTTTACTGTTGAAAGTGTGCCATAATTACAAAGTCAGTTCTGCTGAAAGTTGCTGTTTGACCTGCAGGGTCTCTGAAATGAGACAGATTTGCACAGCTGCTGGACATTAAAGCTGATATTGTTTCCATATGCAGTTTCAGAATGTCTTACAGAGCAAATAGTTTCAAAATATAAATTACAACTTTGTTCTTTGCTGAATGGAAGTGATGCTCTGTTATTATGGTGTATTTTACAGAAAAGCTTAAAAGTAATTGATCTTTAAAATTAAAGTACACTTAAGGCTAAT
Source organism: Pachyramphus minor (assembly GCA_013397135.1). Classification (NCBI taxonomy): domain Eukaryota; kingdom Metazoa; phylum Chordata; class Aves; order Passeriformes; family Tyrannidae; genus Pachyramphus; species Pachyramphus minor. The sequence goes on along the minus strand of VYXB01008227.1, from coordinate 31,520 downwards.
ATTTGATGCCACATACGGACATAACCTGAATTTCTTGTCAAAATTCTTAGCAACTGACATTGAAAAAGCTGAGGACCTCTGACAAAGGAGTGTATCAGTGCTACCATCCAAATTGTATCCTTTACTGCCCATCACTGTGCAGGTGAAGCAGATGATTGGATTCAGTCAGCACTATGATTAATGACTTCCTCTTTGGATTTGGGACTGCCTATCAATCATGTCATTAGGAAGAATGTGCCCTGAAAGAGGCAGACCTCAGCCAAGGAATAACTGCATTCATCTTAATCTGTATATGCACCCAGCCAGCAAGGTCAGGGTCATCATGATGAAAAACAATAATCTTCAATTCGACAAATTACTTTGCAAAGACAGACATTTCTTTTCTTCTCAGGACAAGTGTTCTTCAGAATCTAACATGACTGTTTACAGCTCTGGTGCTACCATAAAATGAAGGTTATTTTAATAAACAGTAATGCTTTCAGGCAGTGTACAAAACAGGACATGCATGCAACTATCATTTTCTGAAGCTTTCAATTAAGACCATTATTTTTTAAATTTTCTTAAAAATTAAGTTGAATTTGTGCACCAGAATGGAAGACCTATACAAACTTAGACTTTTTATGTAAGTAGCAGTCCTGATGACAGTAATGTAACACAAAATCATGCAAGAATTTTCTTATAAAAACCCAGTGCACTTTAAAGATGTTTCCACATCTGTGTAGGTGAATTTCAAATAAACTTTTGAAATTTATGGTTTTTGTTTTCTTTCACACAATGTAAATATTAGAAGTCTATAAGCATTTAAAAACACAAATGTATATTTATGTGCATATATGTACCCCCAAAAATCCTTTAATTAAGAAAAGGCTACATAACACCAACTTAGATTTTCCAATATAGTCATTCTGTTCCAGAGAAACCAAATAAACATCATAAGTCTCCCCTTGAAAGATTGTTTTTAGTTTAATGATTATGTGATCGTTACTTACTGTAATTGAGTATTTGAATTTTAGCTTCAATATATGAGCTTTATAATAAGCTTTATAATAAGCATTCATAATAATATTTATCTCTACATTGCATATCTAAATAAATATATAAACTGGATCCTTTTTTCCCCCTAGATATTGACTAATAACATTTGAATAAAAAATGGAAAAATAACATTCATATTAGACTTCTATTGCAGAAATGCAACTGAAGTCAGGGGACTCAATTTCATAACTGCATCAAACAACTACTCACTTAAAGAGCAGGTAATGTATTCTTCATTATCTTAACCTTAAAATTAGCAACCCTAATCCCAAGCTAGTTCTCTCTTTGGTTGACGCTGTACACCGGAAAACATTTTCCCATATTCCTTTTCCACAGTCTGATACCTAATGTATAATACAACATTTCTGCAGTCTGTTAGAAAAGAAAATAAAGTAGTATATTAACTTAAAATTCTCAGCTTCAGAAGTGCTATATATTAAAGTTTTAGTTTTTAAAGGTTATCAACAATATTGTCTTATCCTGCATTTGCATTTTTTAAGAACTACCTATTCTCTCAGTGACATTGGAAATTGTGTTATGGAACCTTTCTGTTAACTATCAATTTACACATTATCATTATGGGGTTTTTATTGTACAGTTCTTTCAGTCACTGGCATGTGGTTTCAATCTTAATCACTGGATTAGAGCACGTAAATTAGAATTAAATAAAAAAGTAAATATTACAAAGGTCAATGTCAATGAGCATTTGTGTGACATTGTTACTGGTTAGTGCTACTTACATTAACTGACTACTCATAGAATTAGGATACTGCCCTTTAAAGAACTGAATGAAAGTCTGCAATCACTACATCTTTTGTTTATAAGCACAAATCCAAACGTCAGGATAGCAGTGACCACAACTTCAAAAATATTCATTGAGAAAAGCAGTAATCTCACTTTCAGTAGCTACAGTTTAATTCAGTAAGTCATGTAACTCCAATAAATCTCATATTGGAAAGTTGATGAATGGTATTTTTACAGAATGATACATGACTACAACATTAAAGCAGATTGAACTAGGAACACATTAACATGTACACAACTCCTTGAAAAACCCCCGTAAGGATTATAAACACTCAGACCTTAATGTCAAACCAAAAGGAAAGATTGGTATTTTCTCAGAAAGCCATAGCAGGGTATTCTCCTTGTTCTGTTTTGATATATCCTACTTGCCCTAAGGGCTTGATATGATTTTAGAATGAAGTATGCTTATTTTCTTTTTTCACAAATGAACACTGAAAGCTTTTCATAGTCCCTCTTAATTTATTCAACATAGCGAAAATGAATTACAAATATATTTAGCACCTGTTCACATTCTGAAAGATACAAAAATTGTATCTTTCCATACAAGAATTGTCCAGATTTTTGGATCATCATGAAAATATGAAATTTTGTATGTACTATGAAGTACTATGAAGACACTGTTCTGATGAAACAACCATGGTTTAGTGTTTCAACTATACAATTAAGTTACAAACACATGGTATAAAGACATCAATATTAAGAACTAATCTGCTTCATATAAGATCACTGTTCATTTATTTTTTTTTTAAAATTAAACAATAGCCATAAATGTACCAATAATCCAGCAAAATAAAGTGCAAACAGCATTTGAAAAGTACTATGTTCTTACCAGTCTGTGCTCAATTTTCTTGCCTTCAGCAACTGGCTTTCAATCCAGTTTGGTCTTTGCTGTTCGATGTTTTGTATAATCTTCTGGATCACTTGCTTAGGACCACTTTTCTGTTTCCCCATAATACTTTCTAAGCACACACGAACTAAACTGAGTTTTTCTTTGCTCCATCTGTCAAGTGTTGCACCTGTTAAAAGTTCTGCAGTATTTCCATCCTCAAATATCCGACATATAATTAGAATCAAGTTCCAGACAAGCAGACCAGCTTTCTTCAATTCAGCAAAGTTTCTTGACATTTTTCTCTCAGCCAGAAAAAAGAAGTACTTAATTGGGGGAGGCAAACATGCAATCACTGTAGGTAACTTGCTGATTACAATAGATACTGCCTGAGCTGCAAGCCTTGTGAAGCCTTAAAAATAGAAAAGATATGATTAACATTAACATTATAGTTCTATCACAGCATGCTTCTGAATGTTGTATGATAATTTCTAACTTTCTTTTGTACTGAAAATGGGTAAAAAGCTTAAGTACTCAACAGTGTAGATTATGGTTTCTGCATGTAAATCCCACAAAACCTAAGCAATTACATGACTTACAAGCAGAGAACCTAGAAAATTTAGAATTCAGACTGACTCTCTTAACACTTACTCTTGCTGTACGCTGTCATTGCAGGATAAATGAGAAAGACAACATCCAGATATTCTGAATGGTAAAAAGTTGTCTTCAGAATGGTAATACTTTTGCACCTTCATGACTGGAACATTGCACTCAGTGTATCAGGATATTACTTACATTTATAATCTTTTGTTTTCTATCAATCCTTCCTATGTTCAGGCCTAAAAAACTTTGGTTTATCAGTTTTCATATAAGCATCTACACTAGATAGCACTACATTTTAAAGATTCGAGATATTAAAAGTAGCTATAGAAATAATTACAGAAAATATGCTGCTCAAAACTCGAGACACATCTAAAATGAAAAAATGTAGTAAATGATGATCCATAACATGGAGTTAAGTCAAGATTTAAAAAAACACCAAAAAAATCTCCAAACAACCCAAGAAAACCCCAACTCATTGCACCTGCATTCTAAATACTTTTTTTAATTAAAAAAAGAAGCCATATCTTTTCTACATATCACACAGAAAGCTTGTCTTTAAGCCTGAGTCTTATGTCTCAGTTTGTATATCTGTTTGTGCTTAGCAATACCCTAAAATAGCCATAGAAGTTCTAAACTAAAGTGAGAGTGCAGTGAAGAGAACACGTGTGGAAAGAAAGGATCCATTGATGCCCTAGCTGGCCACAGGGCATATTCAAAATATTTATTCAAAAATATTCAAAAATGCATGCCAGGATATACTACAGTGATGCCACAGTATTGAAAATAATCAGGTAATATTTTGGTGGTAATTATTTATGATTAAATGTTTCCAAAAGTTAACCTTCTGAAATGACAGATGCTTTAGGCACTCTAGGCTATAAAAATATATACCAGAAATCAACTTTCCATCTAATCATCTTCCAAATATCTCCTCTTATAAATATTATTTCTTTTTTCACTAACTGTTTCAATAACCAAGCAGTAGCATAGTCTATAATAGTTTCAGTGCTATTTTTATTCAAACACAAATTGCTGTGTTGTAAAATTGGGATGAATAATAATCCTGACTGAGGAGATGAAAATGAAAAGGAAAACTGGTTACAGCCATTGAGACCCAAGAACAGACATTATTTTTACCTTGCCTTGAATCCCACCCTATTACTGCCAGATGCTAAAAACATCTTCAGCACTATTATTATCAGTACTACAACACTGATTTTTTTCAAAACCTTGTTTGTGTGTGTATGGTGTAAGCCTCAAGAAAGAATAACTGAATTTTAACACAAAGTACTAAAAAAATCCCCAACAACCACGGGATGTTTGGAAATTGTTTTGTTCACTGTTGAACTAGAAAACACACAAAATCTATGCCAGATTATGCATTAAAGGGGTAACAAACCTATAAAACAGTATAAATTTGACCTACATTTTCCAGATTCTTTTCTCTTCATTTCCCGAGGAGTGTAATTCCATTCCTTTGGAACCGTTTTCAGTAAACTTTCAGGAACTATTTGCTTGTGCTGGTAAGTTCCATAGTTTTCTGTTGCCTCCCATGAATGCATCAAAGAAATAATCTGTTTCACTACACCCTTGACTGAATTAATCAAAGTCAACTTCAAGCATCTGATAACTTCTGGCTCTGACTCACCACAACTGGAAACTTCAGAAGGAACAATTATTAAATATTCAGTAAGTGTAGTTATTTGTGTAAATCTGTTTCAGAAAGAAGTGTTTCAGAATTCTTATCGAAAGAAAAATAACAACATTATGATTCATAATAAATTAGACCTTTTGGTGTGTTACAAATGAAAGAAAGAATATAAAGCAAAATAATATAGTCATCTTGTACCATCTTAACAAAGTACTGACAAAAAATATTTCAATTTATTTCCTTCATCCTCATTTTACCATCGATAAATTTATAAAAATTCAATTTAAACTGATTAATGTCTTACTTTTTATATAGAAAACATTTAATTACTTGTTAGGCATCAATGAGGCAAATAGATATACTTTTTTTCCAACTTCCTTGTTTTGAAGTATTAATGAAGTTGCATTTATTAGATAACCCAACTGTTATGTTAGAGAACTGCAAAGAAAGAAAATGTATTTTCGAAACAAAAATACATAAAAATAATAGTCATCAACAGAAACACAGCATGTCATCAGTGATTGCATGTTGAAAACAGACTATCCTAAATACAGCTATTGACATTACAAGTATCAATCTTCTCCACATTCTTAATACCAGAGCAAACTGTAGTTTCTCCATTGCTATGGAGCTGCAGTTGTCAGGAACAGTGTTGCAGAGCATATCAGAGATGTGTTTTGACATGTTAGATCCTTTACTCATGCTTTTGTTTCTCTGTACTTTTTGCTGATCTAATCATGGCATTTCTGGAAGCTCCCACGCATAATTTCTGTTTTTCTTTAGCTTACACCTCAAACTTCTATTTTTTACAGTCCTGTTTTGCTCTGAGGAATACCTGAGCACTTTTATCACCATTGTTTTCTATTTTGTGATACTCATAATCCTATTTCTCCTCTTGTATTTTCCCATTTTCTTCCTTTCTTTTGCTGTGAGCCTTCCTATTTTTAATGCATAATTTGCAATATCACCCTTCTAAATCTCACCTGTCTTTTCTGGTTGAATACAACTTTTCCTTGGGGACAGTTTTAGTTGCTGTAATTGTTAGGGCAGCTCTCTCTCTCTCTTCATCAAAAATCAAGAGGGTCTCTGCAGAGTCTAATATGCCCGTCAGGGTATTTCTCCCTCAGTAGGAGAAGGAGTGCTTCCTTCTCTTTTTCCACTCTCCTTCAATGCTGTCTTATTTTTAAATCATGGCAAAGGTCTGGAGTCCTTAAATGCACAGAGATAAAGAACCTTTCCTGGTAAGGACCTTCAGAAATATTCTGCAAACAGCCTGCTGCTAAGACAGACACTTAAGGTAATCACACTCCCGACTGACCACACTGCTCCTAAACCTCTGTGTTCTTTAAATTTTCACCACTCCTACCATGGTCTGATTGCATGGAACACTTCAATTACACTACAATTTTCAAATAAACTACCATCATTTTACCTGATTTATCAAGGTAAAAAAAATATTTACTACATGTCTGAAAACCAACAGGGTTTAACATCAGATTTTAAGTGCTTATTAATAAATTAAATACCTGTCATACTGTATAAGCAATTCCACAACTGCTCTTTTTCCATGTAAGTCTCAAAAGCAATGCCAAGAGATTTGGGCGATAAAGTGCAGTAAGACAATACCGTGAAGATTGTTTCAATCAGAGTAGGTTCTTTGTTATTCATCTGTTCTAAGAGAGAACTTTGTTCATCACAATTCAGTGCTTCGTGTCCTTCAAAATACACAAAAACACAGTTCCAATAATGTCCAAGTAATTCAAGTTCTCAGTAACAGATCACATTAATTAAAACAAACTGCAAACTAAATCTCAATATTTTAAACAACAATAACGTTACAGATACTCAAGCATGTTTTCAAACTATGGAATATGCCTATTTAATTAAAGATTAACTCAGTATATAATTAGAAATTATTTAATAAATATTAATCAGAATTAAACTGTACTACTTCTGTAGACTCACAGTCCAAAAGCTATTACTGCTTAACTCCTCTTACTGGTATATTGGTCATAGGAAACAATAGAACTCTATTTAGTTATATAACATTTGAAACAAGCAGCAGCTGCATTGTCCCCCAGATGTGTCGGCTTTGTTTCTCAGAATAAAACAGTTCTGCAAAAAAAAATCTCAGCCCTGCTAAAGTAGAGATTTTAAAGTGAACTAGTGATTTTCATAGAGTTGAGTGTAATGGCTTATAAAACATGTATTTCCAAATGTTTCTGATAATCACTACAAAATAATTTCCTAGCTGAAAGATAATGATGTGTTTAAAGCTTTTGGAGCCAATGCGACTCAACGTCTTTGACTTCTGCTAATGTCGAAGACCTCAGTTTCCCACAAATTTGTGGGATATCATTTTGATGTTAACAGGAGTAACAAATGCCAGAGCCAGAACCCATTAAGCACTTTTAGTTTAAATTTCTAGTTTGCAAAACTGGAGGTTTCTGTAAAAATTATTTAAATACTTCAAAATGTCATTGCTTTCTGCCAGTGTGGCTGTCCTTACCTGCAGCAATCAGTGTAGGAGAAAGATAGGAGAGATTAAATTTCTAGACTGTGTTTTTTCTAGCATTCAAACAGTCTTCAAAATCTACCACAGTGGGGAATTGTTGCTTTCCACCTATCTTTGAGTGAACGACTTGATAACGTTGTAAAACTTAAAAATCTCATTTTACTCTCCTCTGAATTCCTACAACCTAATTCACATATTATTGTAAAGCATTCAATCTGGATAGTGTGCAACTTGAACAGCAACAGCTGAGAGCATGTAGAAATCTAAAATACGTGATCAGTGATTTCATAACCAACAAGCTGTGGGGTCTTTTTTCCCCAAGGCAGCAGACAGATCAGCAGTAAGATTTTTTTAACCAGGTTTTTTTTTTTTTCCTAGGAGTTGAGTGAGCTGGCATATATTGCTTCCAATGCCTGATGCTTCTGGGTGAAGAATCAAATGGATTCCTCACAATTCACTCACAACGAGGTGTTGTAGTTTCAGTTAAATCTGAAGAATTTTCAGTAATGAATATTTCATACCAACAGATAATTTGGAGCATGGAGGACAGTTCCCCATCCGAGTTACCCCTGGTGTCTTGGAACCCACCGAAAAGTTGGGCCCCCGCAACGGAGCATCCTGGAAACTTGGGAGACGGAGGGCAGGGACCGCAATTGACTTCTCTTTATACCTCGTTTTTGCCCACTGGAGCACAGTGGACTCTCCATCTTTTCGGGAGGCCACACTGCCTCAGCTGTGGCTGGTTTTTGCCTCCGCTCAGAGCTGGTTTTGCATCAGACCGGGGACATGCTGGCCCCAGCCGAGCCATCCCAGTGTGCCCAGCCCCACACAGAGGGGCTGCCTCAGCAGCTACATCACAACAGCCCGGGAGCTGCCACCACTGCCAGCCCAGGGATTCCCCTCCTAGGAGTCACCACTGTCTCAGCTGCAGCCGTTTTGCACTCTTGCCTGCACAAAGCGCTGCCGCCATGCAGCCCCAAGCCCCCCTGACCCCACGGGCCGCAGCACCAGGCCGGATCAGCCCCGGCCCCATCACTGACACGCCGCAACCCGCACCGCTGCCTCAGCAGCATAGCACCTTCTTTGGGCAAAATATCCTTCCAGGTTTTGTTTTAACCTAGGGGGAAGGCAGATAGCTACATAATATTTTCTATTGTTGGGGTTTTTTTTTTTCTTTCCCTTTTTGGTAAAATTGTTATTTTTCCTTCTTCATTCAGACTCCTCCTAAGTTTTACCTTCTCTATATC
>VYXB01008227.1:1054-20951 GCA_013397135.1 Pachyramphus minor | reverse complement strand
GAACAATCTGATTTATCTCCTTTCTTCTTGTACAAGGTGATGATGTCTGCGTCACGGAGGTCTGATGGTAGTTCGCTTCGTTTCCAACAATGCACTACAAACTCATGGAACTCAGCATGGAGTGCTTGGCCACCATGCTTCCAGATTTCAGGTGGAATTCCGTCAACCCCAGCTGCCTTGCCAGTTTTCACTTGCTGTATGGCCTTAAGGGTTTCTCCCAAGGTGGGGGCAGTATCCAGTTCAGTTTTCACCGGTTGTTGTGAAATGTACTGAATTGCTGAGTCTTGAACTACACGGCTGGTACTGAAGAGATTTTGAAAGTGTTCAGACCAATGGTTCAGAATGGAAGCTTTATCTGTGAGAAGTGTTTGGCCGTCTGAACTGAGTAGAGGGCTTTGAACCCGGTGTGTAGGACCGTACGCTGTTTTCAGAGCCTCATAGAATCCTCTGTAGTCTCCTGTATCTGCACATAATTGAATTTTTTTTGCTAGATTGATCCACTACTTGTTCTGGATGTCGCGAAGTTTCTGCTGGAAACAATGCGCTAAACCTCTTGGGATACTACCATGTATTTTAAAAAGCCGTCTTCGGAAAGGTGGAGTTACAAGTGCTATTTCTTCGTATTTCTTTCTTACTGATAAAAATACCTCCCAGTAACTTGCTGACATTATCACTCATCCAGCACTTATCTGCTACTACTTTGTCAAGAGAAGATATGTGATTTGCAGCAGGGCTGTCCTATAGTCCAAATAGTAATTCCTATTCAAATTTTCAAAAAATCCATAAAATCTGTTTACTGTTTTCTTTAGCTTATCACTGGAAAGTCATCAAACAGAGCAGGATATCTGATTAAGGTCCCTTTTTTACCCATCTTCCAGCTAGAAGAACATCACTTCAGTAAATCCTTCACTAGCTACAGAATCCAATAAGCTTACTGGTCAGATGGACATTTTGAGGAGATGCCACGTATAAAGTAATCTTCTAATCATTTGTTAGGCTACCGTGACACAGATTGCTATCATGAAGAGGCTAAGAAAATTTTCAGGTGTACTCACACTGGATGTGAGTACACACTGGAAGTCTCTCACTGGATGATCCACAAATAGCTGGAGGAGAGCTATCTCTCCACGAGCATATAAATTCCTGTAAGAGATTTACTTCTGCTCTCCTAATGAGGACAGGATTGCAGATTAACACTGAAGTTTTGTGAAAAAATCTACAAGACTGTATTTCCCCAAAATAGTGTGTGGTTGGACTAGCAAGTTGCTAGTTTTTTCACTTGTCTGATAAACCGTGACTCAAGATTATTAAATCCAATAAGTCATTAGAAGAAAGTACAAAAATAATGACCTACAAGTACTTGAAATAAGTACAGATTTAACCAATACCCGAATTTTAATAGAGTCTGTGATTTATGCAAGGCATGTGCATTTTCTTTTGTAATAACTCACTACTGTCACTAATAGTTCAGTCTGATTTCTAAATGAGGTCAATTGGTAAAGTTACCGCCTTTCACTATTCTTACAGAAACTTACAAAAAACCAATGCTATTTACCCATAAGTGTCTAAAATCTAATTAATTAAATTTTATTAAAATTTAATTAGTACTTACATTTTACCTAAGGATGGCACAGAGAGCAAAGAATTAGAGGGGGGGAAAAATCTTTCACATTTTCAAGTAATTTCTCTTCCCAGACATTGGTTAATAAAAGCACAGTCTCAGAAAACTCTTTATATCTATTATTGTCTAGGGAATTGGCTGATAGTACACCACACAACGTTAGTTTCTCGGTGGAAATCCTCTGTTCCCCAACCTGTTTTTGAAGCAATTCACATTTCTTTGGGTTCAGCTTCAGACTTGCAACTTTAAACTTACCACGGAATACTTGCAAACATTACTATCAGTTCTCATTTCAAAGTTTTAGTGGGGGCCAGAATGTCATTAACGTACAGACTACACAATACCCTCTTCTATTAGTTTAAATGTACAGACTACACAATACCCTCTTCTCTTAGTCTCACAAATATGTATTGTGCAAGCCAAAAACATAGATGAAATGGTCAGTGGTCTGGTCCTGTTGTGAAAGCAGTTTTCTTCCAGTTTATCTCCACATACCAGTATTCACTTTAAAGTTCCATATAAGAAAGTGAAATTAAATCTTTGTAACAACTGGAGTCTCATGTATTCATGCTAATGAATCAGATTATTTATAAAACTAAAAAGGAATACATTGCATTTACTATTGTTCATCAGATCCTTGAGACTACCATCTCTTCTTAAACAAAAGTATAAGGCCCAAGGACTGACTGAAGGCCTTGCTGATTTCGCAGTGACTTTTTCTATTCCTATGTGGCCAGGTGTCTGTTGACTGATGAGGTCCCCTCTGGTAATTATCCTGTGTTGAGCCAATGTAATTCAACAAAGCTATAGCTTTTCACTTCATCATGCCAAGAATACCTCCTGGTACCTGGAAATAAGAACTCTATTTCTCTCCACGAAGCCACAGCAAAGACCTTAAACCCTTCACTCACTCAACAACATGTCTTCAAAAGAAGTTTTCTGAATGCTGGACCTATAGAAAACAACTCTAGGATTATATGACTGTAATTAACAGTACTTCACCCCATCTGGGTTATTTAGACTTGTAGCCTAAGTTTTAGGGGTCAAATATGCAAATCTAATTTTTGAACTATTTTTTTCAAAGTTGCCTTTAGACACAGTGGACATACTCAGTGGAGACAACTAGGTGGGTTGGTTTGGCATAACCTGATTTATTGCCTTTAGTATTTTTGATGAAATAACTTCTTATTTTCATATTTTACTTTTTATGTACCTTTCAGATATCATATTGCACAAAAAATTACAAAAGTAAAAATCTGTCACCTTTCTATCCAGAAAGTAGTTACATATATGGAGTTTCAATTACTTCAGCAAATAAGATAAACATCTTAAAATATTTAGCAACACTTAATCATGCATACATGCTGTTGTGGTTTACATTATCTTGCCGAATTTTTCCATGTCACCATGCAGTTTTGGGAGGGGCAGGCAGCAGGGTAGATGGGATCTTTGAAGTGGAAATACTGCGGGAACTGAGGCGGGATCCCTAGAACAAAAGTACTGTGGGAACTGGGCAGGGAATAATAGGGGCAAGCAGATTTGGTTTGCTGTCTCTCGCTTCTGGGACAGAACCCAGGAGGTCCTTGACCGGTGCCACTGCTGCGCTTTCAAAGCCTACTGGCCACCCAACCTGTGAGAAATAAATAAGGCGGTTTTATTACAAGCAGGAATTTCCATAGGTGCCTCATGTCGAGATGCCTGGAAGTTGTTTTGCGTGGGGAGTTCGGGAGTCATTTGTTGGCTGGGGACCGGTGAACTGCTTGCAGTTGTTTGTTGCTGCTTACAGGTCTGCTTACAGTTACTTGTTACTGCTTCAAGTTATCTACAGTTATCTACAGTTGAGGTGTGCAGGCGGTGGGAAAGCATGTAAGGCAGTAAGGTCCGTCTGGGCCCACTGCCAGGGAACCACGTGGCCAGGACAGGAAAACAATGTGATAGGTTGGGTAAGACAAACAACAGACTGGCAACGGAAGGTGTGAGCCTTGAGAGAGCCAATCGAGTTCAAGAAGAGAACACTATCACCTTTCNTCTGCTTACAGTTACTTGTTACTGCTTCAAGTTATCTACAGTTATCTACAGTTGAGGTGTGCAGGCGGTGGGAAAGCATGTAAGGCAGTAAGGTCCGTCTGGGCCCACTGCCAGGGAACCACGTGGCCAGGACAGGAAAACAATGTGATAGGTTGGGTAAGACAAACAACAGACTGGCAACGGAAGGTGTGAGCCTTGAGAGAGCCAATCGAGTTCAAGAAGAGAACACTATCACCTTTCAAGGAGGAAAAGGAGCGAGGGTCACCATGGGAGGAAGGAGGGAGTGGTTATGTAAATCAAGAAACCTTAAAAGGGTTCATCCCTCCCATTCCAGGTGTGCTCAGGCCTGGTCACGAGGCTGGTGCACCCAGTGTGGTGAATTAAAGTTCTTTGTTTCACTTTATTTGTCCATCTTTAAAAGTTTAATTAAAGATATTTCTCACAATCTGGGGGCTCGTCCGGGATCCAATGTCCACCAGTCCAGATGAGGGACCAGTGAACCTGGAAGGTGCACCCCACCGATTTCAGTGATCCAGAGACCTGTGCCCTCTCCTGGGACGGCAGTGATGGAGGACCCGAGGATGGACGGCGTGAAACAAAGAAAGGCGGGAAAGGGAAACTGGATCACATATAGAAATTAATTCGTGGCAACCACTAAACCACGTGCACAGGACCCAGTAAGAAAACGGAAGGGCTATCCTCGAAGTACTACCGGGCGGTTGGGACAGAGGAGTGTGCACTTGTGCTGGCTTCAGAGAGCAGGCTTTTGGGGGTGCTCCGGTCCAGACAGAGAGAGTTTTGGGGGGAACCAGTTTAGAGAAGGCATTTGGGAGTGCTCTGGTATAGAGAGAGAGAGTTTCGGGGGGATCTGGTCCCCGGAAAGCATTTTGGGGGTGACCCGGTTTAGAGAGAAGGCTTTTGGGTTGTTCCGGTTTAGGTTGGCAGCTNNTGGCAGCTTCGTCTTAAGGAAAACGTTCAGGTCACTCTGGTTTAAAGCAGAAGCTTGGGAATGTAAGCCATGTGTGCATCCTTGGGATGCAGGGGCGGGGAAAGGCCCCCAGGAAGGAAAGGGTCAGGAAAGATCCTCAGAATTCCCCTAGATAGACCATTGGGTAAAATGCTGGATATAGGACGAGTCAGAAGAGACTCAGGGTAAGGATAAAGTAGTTTTCCCCCTTAGGAGTACAATTATTGATGTGAGGGAGGGGAGAAATATTGAAAGGGATTTGTTTATGGTGCCGCAGGCTGGGACGAACTTGTTGGAGGGAGATTTAATGGGGTTATTGAAAGTGGGCCTGATACCTCAGGGAAGGGAATTAGAGATATTTCTCATACAACCCACAGCCCCCAGAGCCCCTCCGTGCTGTCGCTGCTGGCCTTCTGACCCCTGGCACCTGGGGTTGCTACCCCCACGCCTTCACTGCTGGCCCATGAGCCAAGGCCAAGGCAGCCCAGCACCGGCAATGCTCCACATACCAGCGCTTCCCCGCCAGTGCAGCTGCTGCCTTCCAACCACCAGTGCAGCCACTGCTGCCCACCACCTGACCACCGTTGCCTTTTGAACCCAGGCCAGCTCTCTGCCACTCCGACCGGCGCCACCGCCGCCTTTCGACCTCCACGGCCTCGCTCCCTCGTGGCACTGGCTGGACCCACACCGTCTGTGCTCACCACCAGCCACCAGCCTGCTGCCACTGCAGCAGCTGCACAAGGTTGAAAGCTCACACCGTCACCACCCCACCCCACAAGCTGCCAGCGCTTGGAGGGGAGCCCTGCATCAGACACAGCTCATCATTGGAGCCAAATTCACACAACCAGCAGGAACAAAATAACTACCCACGTTTTGTTTTATTTTAGTGGCGTGGAATCAGCGGGGGAAAAAGCTCTCCGCCATACTCCCCGTATTCCCTTTGTTTGCCTGGGGGAGAAGCCACGCAGCTAGGTGGTATCCAGTCTGTTCAGGGAAGGGGATGGAGAGACAGACTATTTTCTCCCTGTACCCCTGTGGCTACTGTGTTTTGTTCTCCATTTTTAGTAAAAACTATTACTCATTTCTACACTTTACTCGAACATCTTATAATTTTAAATTCTTGTAATTTGGAGGAACGAGTTTCTATTCCATTGGAGGTCCTGCCTCCTGCTGCACATTGTCTGTAAACCAAGACATGTGTATTCTCCCAAAATACTCTTTCTAGTGAAAAAACTTTGCCAATCCCAACAACACTCCCTACTATGATGGGGAATATACATTATTTTTGAACCTCACCACAGTACAACCATGAGAACAATGGGACTGCAATTAAATGGTGTTTGAAAGATTTCTGCTTTAAGTATCCCAAAGTATTAGTACAGTACAGAAAAAAATTATCAATACCTTAAACCCTCTTTATAGAGAATTTTTGCTTTCTGGACTGGTTTCTGAGTGTTAAAAATGTAAGAAGGCTTTTCCTATTAAAAAAGTTCTTATGTAGTTAAATACCAGGGAGTTTTGTTATCACTAAGGCAAATCACTCAAAAACTATGGTATACTTAGCTACATAGGAGAAGGAATAAGGAATACAAACATTTTGTCATTAGACAATTAACCCTGTTGAAATTAATTTAGAAGATATGGATCATCACAGATATCAACTTGATCTAAACTGAAAGTTTATTCATATAAATATTGTAGTTACATTAATAAAGCCCAAGTAAATAGCACATTTTGTAATTCAAAGTAAGAGATTTTCCTAAAGGTTATGAGATTGGTCAGTCAATAGATTAATACATTATGTCACTTATTACCTTAATAATTTAAACAGATAGTAAAATTCAATACTGGTTCACATTAGGGTAAGAATATGACTCTGACCAAACATTTGCCAGTCTTTGTAAAAGTAGACAGGTGTTTGAGTAGGCAAATGTATGCACTGCAGCTCTCAATAAGATGCATGACAGTAGTGAAAGCTATGTTGTACCCCTGACAAATATTAGATGAGTTTAAAATAAGAGAACTAAATTATATTCTATCTAATCTTATGTGAACATAATAGGGTTTTTTATAAGTAGTAAGAATTCTTTTGCCAAGAAATATGGAAACCAAGACTCTCATTCACTATTCCTGCAAAATTATGTCAAACAAGTGATTATACCATTAGTTTTTCAACAATATCTGAAAGATATTAAAGGAAAGATGTGATAAAAGTTCGTTGCTTCAAACACAATACCATCAGAATACAGAAAAAATTTGTAGAACTATTCTTCTATTTGTTCTACTTCCAAAATGGCATTAACGGATTAACAAGAGAAAGCATATAAGTGTAATTCTAAAATGCCTACAGTGACAAACATATAATAAGTTTAATAAAATATCTAAGAAGCTTTTCACTATTGAAATATAATTTCGAAAGTGATTTTTAGACTACTAATCCACACTTCTAAAAATCTGCGTAAAGTAGTTGTGGTATCACAGCTCTGTTAAGCTCAAACTCATTTTGACTCCTTTGCATTTATGATAGCAGCATTTATGATTCGCATTTATGTTTTATCAAACTGTAGTCTGCTTTGAAACTATTAATACACAGATTGAGCACAAAACATTCTAATTAAAAAAAACAATGACTTTTTCTGTGTTTTAACCCATTCAAGAAGTGTACTATTGATAATAATACTGATAATAATAAATTTACTTAAACCCTTCCAGAATAAGGCTACCTAAACCCTTCCAGGTTGACAGCCTTCCTTCAGCACTTAAGTAGTTAAAAATGAATTTGTGTTTTTCACTAATATTCTTATATGGATTGACACTGTAAATACTTACTTGAGCTTCTCAGCAAAATTTTCACTAAGAGACAATCATGATGTAGCAGTGTTTCCAAAAGCAAGTTCAAATTACAATATGGCTGGGATAAGAGCAGTTTCAGCTGACCCTGGGCTGCCATTTCTCTGGTTGATGGAATCCTTTCAAAATGCAAGATAAAGAATAATGTCGTTAATTTATCTATGAAATTAATAATCTTAAATTGCAGATGTAATGCTAACTCCCTTAAATGTCAATTCCTGCCAGATTACTCTGAAAATGCTTTCATGCTTGCTTACTTTGAGGCAGCTCAGGGAAGGAATTACATTTAATCTCAACTAGCTAAAAGCAAATTAACATTTGGTAGTCTGCCAAAGTTATAACTGATATAAAGCCACTTCTCTTATCTCTCTCATGGAACCATGTTTGTCTTGTTCTACTAAGTAAAAACGAGATTTTTTTTTTTCTGTGCTTGAATAAATTTAAGGCTACTACTTTTTAGTTCAGTATGACATTAATTGTTTAATAAGAAATTGGCTTAATGAAGTATATGAAGCTCTTAACTAAAAAACAGAGAAAATGCTCAAAAGGACTGCAAAATTCCCGATTAGGTTGACCAATTCTTATATGTCCTGAAAAATCCACATGAAATATTAGACTGGTTGAGTTACTGCTTTGCCAGCAGGGAGAAGTGAGAAGGTGTAGTACAAACTTATTAGCTTTTGAAGAGATTGCAGTTTCTGTTTGTGGTTCCTATGTTTGAGATTTCCAAACAAAAATATTCCAGGGCTTCCTCTGAACTCAACCAGCAACACAACACCAGTCACTAAATTCACATTACAGTTTAAAAAAAAGTCTGTCCTGCAAGATGTTTATTATCTACTGCATTTAGTATTTTTGTCTTCTTGAAACATTTTTAAAAAGAAGTTTTCAAAATTGGATTGTAGATTTTTTTCTTGCAAGTTTATTTTTTAATAATCTGAAGGTTTTTAAATTAAATTTCAACCGATATTTAGCCACTTATGTACAGCTTTTTTGATTTTCAATTGGTATGTTATATATAATTACCGACAATGTAGCACTGGCTCTACAATTATATTTACATAGTAGCACATAGTTCATTCTAATAATATTTATCAAAAATATATACATATATACATTTAAATGTTGATAGAACTTGCAGTCAAGATAACTTTTCCGTATTTAAAAATATATTGCATTCAAACTGGGCTTTGCATTCTTAATAGAATTATCTTAATTTCTGTTGAACTAATGTTCAATATTAGTTATATATCAACATAATCTAATGCATGTTAGGAACTAATTAGCAGGTAGTAATTGAAGTTAAAATTACAACAATTACTATATTCTCACTAGAATTAGTGCTGTGGCTGACAGCAAACTCAACACTTGACTAATTCAGTTAAAATATATGGGCCAGTTTAATATTTTTTTCTCCCTTCAATGTCATGTTATCATATCTAATAAGATCACTCATTGCCTTCAAAGTACAAAATCAGGGACAAGTTTGGTCAATTAGATTTATGAAGCATATTATTTCAAATTACAATAGAAATAAATTATATTTTTAGAGTATTTGAAATGAATAAAAACTTGTCTTCATTGACCAGATGGGAAATTATCATGTTGTAATATACACCAGTTCTTGGCTCTTCAAGCATCTTGCAAATTGAAGTGTACAATGGTGTGATTCACTTGGAGGAAAAATAAAATATAGCAGACATTCCCTACAGCCATGAAGCTAGCACCAACAAATGCACTGAGAAGTTCTGTAACGTGCATATGGAGAGGCATATGTTCTCCCATCCTCATAGCTCGGCACCAGTGAAAATAAGACTAGCCTCATAAAAAGTGACAAAAGGTGAAGTACATATAAATATCACACATATAAATGTTCAGTTTTGTACACTAATAGAAAAAAAACCCCAACTTTGATTTGCAAATGGTATGATTATAAACCCCAATAAGAAAAAAGGATGAATCACAATTACCACTAAAAGAATCACAATTACTTCTAAAGGATCTGTAATATAAATGATCAGTAATTATTTAGTTTGATAACCAACTCCATTATTCTGGTTAGTATCCAACACAGAAAGAAAAAAAACCTCAAGTGCTAAGTGCAAGATTTTATAAGGCAAATAAACATGCTAATTCATGGTAACAACCTTGACAAAATGTTGGAGTCAAATTGATAAAATAAAACAGACTTTCTTTTGAAATATCAAGCCTAGGAAGAGTAAAGACTTAACAAGTTAGAGTATTTAGTTAAAGGTTACGTGGCTACAGTTGAGAGGTTACAATGGCCTGTGCGCCCAATTTTGTTACAGACAGTGACTACACATTTTTATTAGATGTAAGATGTAAAACCACAAAACAATCCATGAATAGTTAGCATGCTCTAAAATACAATTTACTGCAATACTTAAACATGTCTTGTTAATGCTCAAAATGCAATTACTTCAAGAAAAAAAAAGTATCTTTGACGCAGAGTATAAAACCAATTAAAAAACTAGAACACCTTAGAATGCATCCCACAAATTACATAGATCCTTCACTGTTCCTTTTTCTGAGTAGCTGAAAAGTGTGTTTTTAAAAGAAAATATTAAATATTTTACCAACATAGGTCCCTCATTATCACCAGGACAGTACACAAGGCTCTCTATATACAAACTGTCCTCACACAGGTACACGAGCTGTACCTTCTCAGATATGTGCTTGCTTTTGAACTCCTCGGTTTTCCATTTGGCGATCAAGAGGATATATTTTATCGCCTGTCATCTAGGGGTAAAAAGTGCATTCTACATTGCTCTGGAATAGTTTTCTGCTATTTATTCAAGACAAATTCCACGTCAGAAGAGATAATTGTATCAGGCTGAAGTGGTACCAGCATTTCCTTTACATACTTTTACATAGCATAGGGTACTCACTTTTGAAGTCATCTTCCAAAACTCGTAATTCACAGCATAATTTAAATTTTGAGTACTGGCCTTAGATGAGGATATCAAAAAGCTTATTGTCTTTTCTACACTGAATACTTAATGAAGCATAAATAACCCAGAAATGCAGCAGATCCCTTTCTAATGGATCATGCAGTCATATCCACCTTTTCTCTCCTTTCTCTTCAACCATGCATAAATTAAAAAGCCACCAAAAAATTTCCTTGAAGCTTGATAGAGGTAAACACACATAGTGCTTCAAGCTTTTAAAGAACTTAAATTACTAGTTCTAGCAGGGAAAAGGACACATTCTGAATTCACCAATTACTCAACTCTGTTTGGCTCTTACTTAGCCAACCACATGACTTTGATGCAGTCAAAACATATATTGCCTCTGGTTCAACAGATAGCAGAGGCACCTGGGAAGGAGATAACAGTACTGACGACATGTAGTTAGGAGTGAAGGCTATGGAGAGAAATCAGCAGGTTTTGTGTAGTATGGGGCAAAATCACAGGGAAAATATTTTTATGTACATGTTACAAGATCCTGCGTGTGCAAGGTAAGAGATAAATCCAAAGCACATTGGTCACAAGTAAGTCACCACAGGTCACCAATCATATGATAAGGTATTTCTGCAAGATGTAAAAATACCTTCTCAGAAAACGCAGAGTAAGAACTCACAAAAGCAGCCTTTCATGAAAATGGAGAGTGAAAATCTCTCACGAAATAACTTTGAAGAGGAGGAAGAGGAGGTGGAGGGGTTAGCAGAGGATCTACACTGGTGTGGGAGTGCTTCAGCTTCAAAACTAGAAATGGAATGACAGCACAGCTGGTAGCATATATCTCATATGTAACTTGTCATGATACGCAGTGACACAGAAAAAGAAATTAAGCTTTTGCCTTTAATCATTCAGTAATCTCTGAAAAAATTAACTATGATCAAGCAGCATTATTTTTGAAGGAGTCATGTATATATCAAATCATTTTTTTAACCACCAATCATACACAGGAAGGCATACATTCTTTATCTCCCCTTTAATTATAAGTCCTTCAGAACAGCAACTGTGGTGAACTACATTATTGTCAAAAGCTATATACCCTTTAATTAAAGTCAGAAAACCTTAGAGACAATTCAAATATCGAACATAATGATTAGACTGGCAAAACACAGTGCACTGCTTTCAGTGTGACCTTTCTTATAGGCTCTCAAAGATTAGAGAAATCTGTAATGAATTAAAAAATGCTTCTATGCCTTTCTAAAATCAGAATATTAGTAAAACATTTATTCAGATACACTCTTTTCAAAATGTTGTCGTAGTATTTGACTAATACTGACAATCCAGTGATGCCTTTACAACCATCAACTTAGGATACTCACTTCAGTAAGAAAAAACAGGATGATGGTATGCAAAATAACCAATGTGATGGATGATAAAAGACTTCTGAAAACTCTTGAGGAAGATGATCACCACAACTATTCAGTAATAATCTGAAAGAAACCAGATATTTCTGAATTACACGAGAGACTGAAAATCACTTTGGACCACTAGCACCACATGATAAACAGTACTAATATACATATGCATACACATAATTGCAAATCTATTTATGTACTATTAAAAGAATCATTCTATATTTTATATACTTCCACTCTTTGAAACTTGGTATCTAATATTGTTAAAGAAGTTTTCTTCATGTTTTTACTCCTATATAGCATGTTTTCAAATTACATTGAAAATGTAATTTTCAATGTAATTTTTCAAATTATATTTGAAAATGTATTCAATAAGTAAATTGCTCTTCAGTCATTAATTTCTACTGCTCTTTTTGTATAACAAATGCATTGTATTATAAATACTTTTATAACAATGATAAATAGAATATCTTTTGAAGTGATAATAATTAACATGCAAGTACCTATAGACTTTAGATTAAACTGGACAAAAATTTGAACCAGAAGCTTTAGACCTCAGTAGCTTATGAGAAATGGAATACTGGTTGCTTTCAAATACAAGAATCTGGTGAGGAACTAGATAAGCTAGTTTGATGTCACTTCTGCAGCACTTCACTTACTCAAAGGATGTGAGTGGCAAAAATCAAGACGCGTCCAATCCACTGATACTAAAAATTAGCTATTTTTATTCATTACAAGATAGATAAATATAGATAAATATAGATAATAAGATAAATATATGTAAGAACAGGATTCCATAATTTAGTATTTGCTTTTAATTACTGTTTAGCAATAAATTAATAGTATTGGTACAATTCTGTAAAACCACGAGGATGCAATAATGTGTCATAGGAATAGATGCCCCTTGGCTTCTTCCCTTTTTACTCTCATTTACACTGAATACAACTCCAGCAGAGAGGATATAGTTTGTTACATCCATCCTCCATTAACTATAAACAACTGTCACTTCCCAAGTACCATACTTTTCATCTGACTTGGCTATGTATTTTTCATCTTAATAACTTTCCTTCTCTGAAGTTTGTTTCTTTATGTATCATGCTTTCCTTCTCTGAAGTTTGTTTCTTTATGTATCATGGCTGTGATTTTCTAAGTTATATAAAGAAGGTATAAAAATGCCGCTGTATATTTGCTTTATTTTCTGAAGTGAATCAATGTAATTCCCACTTTCATGTCAGCATTCTTTCTATTGCACTGAGAGAATAACCTCAGGAAAAGATGTGAGGACTTTCTCAGGACAAGAGGACATTTTTATATGACCAAAGAAAGCTACTGCCATGAAATGGTTGCAGTGAGAGTGGATCTAAACACTTAAAACAGGAGATAGGCTGGAAAACCCTTTGGAATATCAGGCCTATATCAGTGTGGCCAGCAGGAGAGGGGACGTGATTCTTCCCCTGGACTCAGCACTGGTGAGGCCACACCCGGAGTGCTGTGTCCAGTTCTGGGCCCCTCAGTTCAGGGGGGATATTGAGGTGCTGGAGCAGGTCCAGAGAACAGCACAAGTCCCGTGAGGAGAGGCTGAGGGAGCTGGGGTTGTTTAGCCTGGAGAAGAGAAGGCTCAGGGGAGACCTCATCACTCTCTACAACTACCGGAAAGGAGGTTGTAGCCAGGTGGGGGTTGGTCTCTTCTCCCAGGCAACCAACAGTAAGACAAGAAGGCACAGTCTCAAGTTCTGCCATGGGAGGTTTAGGTTGGATATTAGGAAGAAATTCTTTACAGAGAGGGTAATCAGACATCGCAATGGGCTGCTCAGGGAGGTGGTAGATTCTCCATCACTGGAGGTGTTCAAGAAAAGACTGGATGTGGCACTTAGTGCCATAGTCTAGTAACTGCTGGGGTAGTGGATCAAGGGTTGGACTTGATGATCTCAGAGGTCCTTTCCAACCCATCTGATTCTATGATTCTACAAATAGAGTCTTCAGGAACTCCTAACCTAAAAGCTAGAATCTCCCTTTCTTATAGGGTGCTTTGTCACCATGGCACTAATAACACTTGTGTTTTGTCATTTACTTATTTAAAGTTACTTTTTAGCTTTTTTTCACACCCCATACAAGTAATTTAGAACTGCAGCTACACGTCTATTAGGTCACTGTCTGCCTAAAAGACCCCAGATCAAAGAAAAGAGAGAATTACACTTGTTCAACAAGAAAGGCAGGACTAAAAGTTTCTGAATTTCTCCAAAAGATAGGGTGATGTGTTTGGAAACTAACTTCACTAATCACAAAAAATTAGCAGAAAGAATTTACTACAGACATCTAAATGATCTTAAGCAAGTAATATTCGAGTAGAAGGACTAGCACAGTGCTCTTTGTGAATTCATGAAAACCTGAAGATTAAAAATAAAGCTGAGATTCTAATATAGATAAAGGTAGAACTTAAAGTGGAAAAATAATTCTTTTAAAGACATTAATCTCAATTTTATGAGAAAATTAAAACAAAAAAGAAATTCTGTTGTTTCTCATCCACTGAAATATTTTTCTGAATATAGCAAAGCATAGAGCAAAAATCCTTAAAGAATGCATGATAAATACATTTTGGGTGGCAATCTAATAAAGAAAGATCACATCTTGTTTACTGATTGTGTAGGAACTATTTGAGAGAATTCTGGGATCAGCTGTATCCTAAGAAGAAGCACACAGACTTTTGGATTCTGAGGCTTACAACAAAATCTCTACAGAAATTTTTAAAGTGAGACGGAGATAATCTAAGGCTTTAAAGATTGTTTAAATATTAGAATAACTTCAAATACTACTAAAAAAATATCAAGTGTCTAATGATAACACAGTAACTCTCTGCTAGCACTTCTTAATGTCCACTGTTGGCTATGTAACTCTGTGCCAGACCGTTTAATTCAACTACTCTTCTGACAGAAGTAATAATAACAGCTAGTAGGAAATTTGTTTTTGCTTCAGGATATTTTAATGCAGCTGCTTATAGTCTCAAAGCAGCAGATAGCATCTGTGAAAGCATTTAATACCACAGCAAGACTCCAAGTTACAGTACTTTCATTCTTCAGTAGAGTGTAACAAGGTGAGAATTGATCCTGTAACCCTCAGTATAGGTGTGAAGAAATGAGATGCCAACAAGATGCATCTTGACAGTATTTCCTGGTAGTCTTTAAAGGATTTAACTCTGTATAGGGAACACACAGGACTAAAAAGCAACTTCATGAGTTATAACTCTTATATTGAAGAGAAGTATTTTCAGTTTTTCAAATTGAATGGCGGATATTTTTACCCAGTAGAGAACAATTTTGCCAATAGACTCTCTAAATTCTTCTCTCAGCATTCAAACAATTTACCTGACTTCTTGTTCAGAAAGTAAGATATAATAATTCTTAGGATCACAAAAAAGTGCATCCACTTTACTCTTCATGTTCTTCCTTAACAGAAAGATTGTCTTCACCTGCTCAGTACAAGAGACTAAAGAATACAGGAAACATCACAAGAACAGATTTGCTCCAAACTGAGCAACCCTTAACCAACTGCAGAAGACAGTCTCTACTTTGAGGCCTAATAATTTAATTCTGTACAACTCAATGAATGAAGAAGAGCATTGGATTCTCCTATGTAACTCACAGGCAGCACTGAAACTGTTTGATCCACTGCACAAAACCCAGCTACTAGAACTGACTAACTGAGGACAAGGTTGTCAGTAACAAGACTACGGTGAGCAGAAATTCTGTGGTATGAAAATCCTCTTCTTTCAGAGATTTGAGTAAGCAGCAAGAAAATAGCAACACTTTGTAGATTTGGGGAACATATTCTGGAAACTTCTTTTGTTCAAGAGGTCCTCAACAATCTGGACAAAAGCAGACAGAGAACACATGTTTAAAACAGGTGACACTAAACTGGGGGAAGCGGACACAGTAGTTAATAGAGTGACAAGCCATGGATGACACTCACACAAAGTCAACTGACAAAGTTGCTGTTTACTCCAGCAACAAAATAACTTAGGCTGCGAACTGATCTATTTGAGTACAAACCCAAGCCTGGGATTAATGGCCAGCAGGGTGTTGAAAACAAAGCAACAGTGTATTGTCACTAAAAAAAAAAATGCAAACCACTCACTGGACTGCACTAGGAAGAGGATGGCAAGCAAAATCAAGATATTGATTTGCTTCATATACTTGGCAACAAATAAGCCTTACCTAGAATATTCTGTCCAGCTGTTGGGCCTACAGCTCAAGGAGAATGTGAAGGAAACTGGAAAAGACTAGACTGAATCATCTACAAGAAATGTTTAAGGGATCTGGTCTCCTTTATTATGGCGAAGAAGTGGTTAAAGGGTCAATTAACCTAATGGCAGTCTACAAATAGCCAAAGAGCAATTACAAAGACAAAACTGACAAACTTTTCTCAGTGGGGGCTGATGTGATACAAGTCATAGCCAGCAGGTTTGAAGGTTTACTGCAAAGTGTTGCCTAATATCTAGTGTAAGGCAGTGCAGCTGTGGAACATGCTTCATGGAGAGGTGGTAAAACTTCAGTTCCTGGAGGTTGACACAGGGCAGCTAACACAGTCATGTCTGACTGCTCTTAGTAACTGTTCTGCTTTAAGCAGGAGGCTGGACCAGATGATCTCCAACAGTCCTTTCCAACCAACATTTCCATTATACTAAAGGTACTTCAGGAGGGTCACAGAAGGCCGGAGGAAAATAAAGAACAGAAAAATGAGCATTAAAAACCCAAGATTCATAGGTGAATTTTGGACCAGGTCTAAGTAACCTTTTCATACAGAAAAGAAACTCTAAGTGACAGCTGAACACATATTTGATCGTAAAATTAGGAATAAGCATATGCCAGGATTACCTTATTGGAAGTTAAGAATATTATTACTTTTCCAGCACTACTATTTTGTTCCATTTCAACAACACAATAAAGGAATTTGAGTAATTTTAGTTCCCTGGAAGCAATAGTTAATACAGCAATTCTAGAAAGTTAGAAGTGAATCAGTCCTATTATTATACAACTCCTGGAAAAGAATGTTCTGCTACTGCCACCTTTATGATTACACAAAACTTTCCTGAGAAGTCTAAAGATTAATTGACATCTAGTGTCTGCAGGGTTTTTTTACCAAAAGAGAGCATTACAGAGTTAAAAGAAAAAGCTTTATTTCAATTCCTGTTAACTTTATCAAAGTTCTGAAATACCTAAAGCCAAGCCAACATAATAATAATAAATCGTGATCATACAACTATAACTGAAGAGAGAGCTGATGGAAGATAAGTATTCCTTTAAAATTAGGCATAAATTCTAAATTTGTTATTGACAGATTCTTTAGGTGATGAACTATGTACACCTCAGTAAACAATGGACCTAGGTATTCAACATAAAATTCAGTGTTTGCAAATTTGATTCAGTGCTTCCAACTGGATATAGTAATTCAAGAAGCTGATTTGCTAAACCTCTTTTTTAGTTTGTATTCTGGACACTGGATTAGGTTACCTGACAAATACTGCCTGTAATGAAATATACAATATAAAAGACTTATTTTGATAATGTAGCCTCACAGATTTTGAAAACATAAATTGTGAATACAAGTTCACAATAAAATCCTTTTTTTTGCTTATAGAAAAACATGCATTATCTACATGGCAATGTTCTTCAGTGTTAATATTATTTTTGTACCTATATAACAATATATGACAATTCTTTTTTTCTGTCTAAACAAAGCTGCCAGATTTTGGTTGTGATTTGCAGAGTACTTTGGAGTAAATTAAATGAGCTGCTACAGCAAATTAGAATAGGGAAATTCATATGCCTAAATACAAACGCTGTATGACCGACTCATTTATCTGTAGCATTTTACATAAAATGCAAAACAGGCTGCCTCTTCATTGGCACGTCATTCTGAAATTCAGTGACTGCTCAAGTTAGCACATATTTTTGTCATTACAGGTATAGATAAATTTGTAAACAACTTTGCTTAGTGGAGGAGACTAGAATAGCTAAAAGAAAGAAGTAATACCACATATTTAGTTTGTACCATCATTCTGTCTTTCCTAAAAAAAAGATCAAATGTAAAAATTGACAGTAGAAGCACTGACAGCTACCACAATATCCATTCCTCCTCCATTACTATTGCCACAGCCACACCTAATCAGTCACCTTCTTAATTGCTATCTTTTCATAAGCCTGCATTGTATAAGATCAAACATCCAGTTACAATCTACTTTTGCATGTTCCTTAGAGGTCACAAATATTAAAAAGAGCCTGCACATGACAAAAATTTTTTAGCTGAAGAAGCTTAAATTCAGGTCTCTACCCAAGTACTACCTAAAATATTCATATTAAGAATAATAAGACAGTTGAATAGGATGTGGTTTTGTTACTTTGTTGTTCTTGTTGTTTTAACTTGTGATCTCACTTTATATTGTCTCATGCACTAAATTTACAGCAGAATTTTAGCCATGAAAGACTCAGACACAATTTCAGTGCAAGTAATGTGTCCTTTTGTTTGAAGCTGTGAGTTGTGAAGACATGATTTCATAAATATGGCAATTCTATATTCTTTCTCTTTTAAACAATATTAATATTTGTTGAAGCATACTGATTATGAAACCAGATGATCATCCCAGTAAATTATCTTTACATTTCAGTAATTATAAAAAATATGGGATGAAAGCAGAACATTCTAATTTACTTGGAAGCTGAAGGTAGATGTATTTTAACTAGTAAGATAATTTTTTTTTCAACTGATGAATGACTAAGTCCTTGAAAATCTTACCAAAGTCTTTGGTACCATATTAGTAAATGTTTTTAGATGGACAAGACTGAATTTCAAAAAAAAAAAAGCAGCTAACTGAAAAGCAAATTGCAAATCTGGGACAGTAATTATCATTAAATTCTACTGATTGTGTTACAGAGAAAATCAATCCAGACATTCACTATAGTCTATGTTATCAACAGATAAAATGTACAGCATAGGAGCTTGATTATCCAAGCCTAACAAAATACCAGCACACATTATTGCGCTTTAGGTAAGATCATAAAGGTAAGTTCAAGACAAAATTGAGAAATAGTCAAAGATCATAAAAATGCCTCAACACTATGCATTTCATTTGATTTCAACACAAATATTCACCCTCTAGACCTATCAATGTAAGGTCAAGAACCAATTTTATCTCAAATGGAATGTTTTATCTCAAATGGAATTTCATACTCACTCATACAAATTCTTCAGTGGTGAAGTTAAAATAGCCAGCACAGAGATCAGACTATTGCAGTGGCTATGTATTTTATAGATCTTGAGATCTCTGTCTTCATGCGGGTTCAGAAACTCCTGTACAGAACTACAAACTGACCAGAGCATATCTTCAGTGGACATCAAAATTGCTGCAATATCAATTCTTTGGGGGGGAAAAAGCAAGAATAAGATTACTTTAGACATCCGGATAGTAGAAAATTTCAATTAAATAGACTTTTCCTCTGCTAAGTATAAATCACAGCATGGATTTGAAATTTCCTCTTCAGTGATGTGGGAAGTCTGAATCCACTACTCTGTAAAAATTTAACACTTCCATAGAAAAATCATTAGTGAAACTACTCAAGAAGTTAAAAAACTTGGAAATTTCATTTTCCAAAGGACAGTGTCACTAGGTGAGAACAATTTACTTTCTAAACTATAAGTCAATAAATTTATTTTTTTTCCTTTATGAAAACACACAATTAGAATGGACTTACTATTTTCAAATCCTGCTTGAACAAAAAAGGGCAAAGGAATTTCAATTTGCAAAACTACCATGCAAGATCTTACAATGTAGAACATTTCTGACTCACTGATCTGTTGTCTGTTAGTATTGGCTGGCAGATCATCATGGGCCACTGGCCTGAACAACAGCAAGAACCCAAACTACAAGAAGATAATTTCACAAGACCATGTTGACACCAAACACATAGGAAACAGGTGGATAACAAAAAATATATGAGAGGCATGCGATTGGACTGAATTAAGTACATAAGTACCTAAAAGACAACAGATGCATGTGTGATCATCTGTATTTTTAAGGATTATCTTATTTTTGAAAAATCTAGGC
>VYXB01008226.1:17324-68841 GCA_013397135.1 Pachyramphus minor | reverse complement strand
AGGGGGATCTTTGGGTGGACGAGGTGAGAGGGGAGTCTTGGAACCCACGGGGGAGATGGTTCAGCACCAGCTGCTCGGGAAGTTGGGAGACTTAATGGTGAACGGTCTAGACCCTGGTTTGGGGTAAAAAAAAAGGCGGTCAGGGGCTTGTCAGAAGGTCCAGCACCACATAATTTACTTGTTTGTTTTCCGTGTGTGAGTTGAGGGTGGTGTGGAGCTTGGCTGGTGTGGAGCCGGTGGCTGGCGAAGGACAGCGATGGGATCCCGCCCGATCCAGGCAGGATTCGGGAGGCACCAGGGAATTGTGTGGGTTACATAAAGGAGGGGTGGCTGCAGCAGCTGGGTTTTGTGTTAGTGAGGTGTAGAGCAGGTGGGTGCTGCAGACAAAGAGAGAGAAACCTGTCTCCTCCTCACTCCCAAACAGAGCTGTGGGATGGAAAGCTGGGTGTCCTTCAGGAGTTAGGGAACTGTAGGGAAGCAGGGGCTGGAAGGTGTCCCAGTGCCTGGAGCAGGTGAAGGGGATTCACCTCCATACTGGACCCTGGGTCTGCTCTGAGACACCTCTTCCTGCTGCTGCTGCTTGTAAGAACTGTGGCTTTTAAGGGTTTTTCTTTGGAAAATGTTCCCCCTTTGGGGTGGTTTGGAGCCGTGGGCTTCCTGTGACACCGACCCAGACACGTCCAACAGTGGTGATTCCTGCCAGAAGGAGCTGGTGTGTGCTAGAGCACAGGAGGCAGCAACTTGGTGTTTAGTCTGAGACTGAGCAAACCTGAGTGGTTTTAGGTCATTTCTTGGTTGTCTTCACGTGCTGCCTTTCAGAGACCAGGGTGGGTCCTCAAAGCCCGAAGCACCGAGGTCAGACCCTCATCCCTGGGGGGGTTCCACGGGTCCGTGTGTCCCTGCTGTGTGGGGCACCAGGCAGATGAGCTGGTCCCTGCTGGTTTGGCTTCCCTGATCAGCTCCACATCCATAAACCAAACTCCTGTGGCTCCCCAGGGCCAGTTATCCCGCTCAGTCCCAGCCAGGGAGGGGGGAAGCACAGCCAGAAGGCTGGAGCAGCCTGGTCAGTGTGGGGTTTGTTGTCCCAGAGGCTTTCTGCTGCCATCTGTGGCTGTGACACGAAGGGAAATGGCTCTTTTGTGTGGTGGAGGGTTGTGATGGTGCACACAGCAGCCCTGGTGTCTGTACCAGCTTTCCTGCTGTGCCCGTCCCTGGATCAGCTGTTTGACTGGAGTCACTTGTGTGGAGCGTTGCCCTGGGGAGGTTCATCCCGCTCTGAAGGAGTGGGAATGGCAGCAGCCAGGAGTGTGACAGCCCAGAGGGACCATCCCCACTGGCCAGGAGAGGATCCTGTGACTTGGGGGGGGGCTGCAGAGGTTTGGGAGGTTTGTTCCCTGCTCATCTCACTTCCCCCCCACCCCGGGGCAGGGCCTGAGCCTTCCTGCCCGATTTCCTTATCTGCCAGGGGAGATAACAGCCCTGCCTCGAGCTTGTCATGCCCTGGAGCTCGTTAGCCTAACGAGGGGAGTGCCTGGCTCCGGGACCTGCTGCTTATCCCTGGACTTGGCTCCAAGAGGAACTAAACACTCCTGCCCTTTGGAAAACGCTGACTTTATTGCCGGGAGCTGCGCTCTCGGCGTCGGGGGGTCGTGGCTCTCCCTGCCCCGCCAGAATCGGGGCTGGATGAGCTCCAGCGCCCGAATAATCACCCTGGGAACGCTCTGGGTGTTGTGCAGGGCTCCCAAGCGGCCACTTGCCCTCTGGGGAAGTTGTCTTGGACACCTTCAGGGTGAGGTGGTGAGAGCAGACGCTTCCAAAATCGCTGCCGTGCCTTTCCAGCCTTAAGGATGAGCTCGGGCTGGGAAGGTGGGGTGGGCTGGTTGTGCTGGGTTTGGAGCCCCCAGCACGGCTCTGGGGAGAGGGCTGGTGGTCCTGGCAGTCCTGCTGTGCCGTGGGAAGGGGGGTGGGTGACCCAAAACCCGTGGGAAGCAGGGGGGAAGTTTGTACCTGTTTGGGGATTCTTGCCCCGGGCAGGGGAGAGTGAGGGGGGAAAAGGGGGTTTATAAAGTGCAGCACCTCTGCTGGAGTGAGATGAGGTGAGGGACCTGCTGTGCTACATCCAACGTGGTTTTCCCCATCTCTCTGAGAAATCCAAGGAATTGAGATCGTCACGGAGTGGTTTGGGTAGGGAGGGCCTTGAAGCTCATCCGGTTCCATCCCCTGTCACAGGCAGGGACATCTCCCAGGTTACTCCAAGCCCCGTCCAACCCGGCCTTGGTGCAGAGGTCCAGTAGTTGAACTCAGAGGTGGAAGCCTCGAACTTCCCAAATATCCCTGAAGTTCTTGAAGTGGTTCAGCCAATGACCAACAATCTCTCCGTGGGACTCTGTGTGTAGAGGGAGATTCCCAGTTTCCCGGCTGTAGCATCCCTGGAGTCTCAGGTCAGTGAGTGTCATGTCAGTTCTTCCCACCTGGTGCCGGGTGTTTTATCTTTCCCTCCTCTGGGTTTCCCAGCAGAGCATCAGGAGGAGTGAAACTGGGGAGAAAATTGGATTCATATTTCAGATTTATTTTTCCGCAAGAAAATACAAACCCAGTGCCCGGTGAGGAGCACACAGGGACAAAGCTGGAGAGAGCTGTGTCTTAAAAAAAAAAGAATTGTCGTAGATTTACCCACTGAAGGTTGTGTTTTAAAGCAAATCCCTGGGATTCAGAGCAGTGGAAGAGCCAGCCCCTTGCTTTTGGTGTCCCGTTATCATCCTGCAGCCGGGCTCTGCCAAGAGGCCCTCGGTGGAAACCCCGGGACAAACGGGCCATTGTGCCACACAACACGTTGGCACTCGGGAGTTTGCGAAAGTGAAACTCGGCTCGGGTTTCTCGGGCCGTAGATTTCTCCCCCCTCCTCCTCGCAGCGAACCCAAAACACGTTTAAAATGTCCTTTTGTGTTGCGCAATCCTGCTGCTTCCCTTCCTCCCTGCTGCTCCTCCCCCGAAGTACCTGAACAGCCACGAATTAGTTAAAAAAAAACCCCAAACCAACAACAAACAAACCCGACTAAAAGCGGCCACGGTGAGGAATTTGGTTGATTCTTGCTGTTGGGTGTTTAATCTCCTCCTTTCAGTCCTCGTGTGAAGGGGTGGGGGAGCCGGATTTTTCCTGGGAGGGAGTTATGAATCCAGCTGATAGTTCCAACTCCGAGAGGCTTGGAGTTCTCAGTTTTTGTGGAATGGGTGGGTAGGGATTGGCTGTGTGACGTTAAAGACCAAAAAAAAAACAGGGGGGGGGAAAAAAGGAGGAAATTCGGGCACAGCGTTAACGCTGAGGCACAAAACAGGAAATTTAGTGAAGGGTTGTGCTTTTTCGTAACTTATTGAGTGGTTTTCCCTCCCTTCCACCAGAGAAACTGAAGTTTTAAAGTGGTTTTGATGTACTTCAGCCTGTGTTGGGTCTGTCCCGCTGAAAATCTTCCCAAATTTGTGCTTAAAGGTGGATTTTCAGTGGATTTCTAAGGAGCTGTAAAAGCTGAGAACCCTCAGTCACTCCTGCTTTGCCTTATTCTCATAAAAAAGCGGGGGGGAAATCCAGGAAAACAACCATGTAAGAGTGATTTTTTTTAAAATCTGTGGGGCTGGGGGTGCTGGAAGGACCTTCCCCCCCCTTCTCTGGCACCTCCCAGTGCTGCTCCAGGAGCTGCCACCATCCCCTCAGCTCCAGGGACTGATGTTCCCCCAGTGTTCTCCACAAAGCTTTTTGTTCCATTCCCAACTCATCCCCTTTCAGAGGGGAAAAAAAAAAAAAAGAGATCTATTTTTAAATCTATAGAATAGTTTGGGCTGGGTTTGGGTGTTTTTGTTGTGGTTTTTTTTGAGCCCTGGAGGCGTTTTGTCCATTTCTGCCTCATCTGCTGTTAGAAAAGTGCCCAAGATCCCTCCTCGTGTGGTTTAACCCTTCATGGCTCTTCCTGAGCCCGGAATCTGCGATGGGATTTCTCAGGACCTGCTGCAGAAGCTGCTCCTGGGAGGTCCCTCGTGGGTATTTTCCTTTCCCCCACCCTGAGGGTCACTTCTCTTTTTGTTTTCCTGCTGGTGAGGGCTCGGTGTTTGTGCTCCATAAATCGTGGCTCCTCCTTCCAGCCCTCACTGGGAATTGTGTGCAATTCCCAAAAGCAGAGGTTGGGAGTTTGATGGTAACAGTGCAGCTTTTCTCCTGGGGGAGGGGAAAAAAAAATGGGCCTGAGGGGCTCTTTATTTATTTATTTTTTTAAAAAGCAAGACCTCTAGTTGAGGGCGAGAACTGTGACTGTTGTGGGTGGCACTGGATGGGCTTTGAGGTCCTTCCAACCCAAACCATTCCATGATTTTCCAGGCCACGAGTGCCTGTCCATCAGCAGAAACAACTGCATGTGGCACTCGGTGCTCTGGGCTGGTTGGCAAGGTGAGGGTCAGCCACAGCTTGGGCTCCACCTGGGAGGTCTTTTCCAAGCCCAGTGACTCCCAGAATTCCGGTTTGCTGAGTCCACAAGCCATCCTGTGCCTGTTCAAGTGCTCCCAAGGGTCTCCCTGCAAAAAAAAAACCTCTCTTGGAAAGGCAACACAACCCCCGATGTGTTTTTCCCATATTTTTCCCGATTTCCCCCGCAGAGGAACCCAGTACCAGGTTCCTCCCTCACTGCTCCGCTATCCGGAGCTCCAGGAATGACCTCTTGCAGCTCCACTTTGCAGGGAACGTGGACAGAACCATCTGTGGTGTTTCCAGTGCTGGGCACTGAGGTGAAATCCAGGATTTCACGTTGGTTAGTCCAGATCCCGCGGGAGCCGTTGGAAGTGGTGGCACCGGAATACCAATGTGGAACTGGTTGGTCGCCAGCCATTAGTCATGGGGCAACACCTACTCTGGGAGAGCAGCCCGGGGCTTTGCAGAAGGGATTATTTTCCCTGCAGCCCTCTGGGCACGAGGATGGAGCTGGAGGAGGCCAAGGAAGGCCTCGCTCCAGAACTCGGTGTGAGCTGCAGCTGGGGACGGACTCGACTGGAATTTCATTTATCCAGGCATTGTTCGGTTCCAGGCACTGGGAAGACACGGGGCTGGAACAATTGCTGACCTGGGAACAGCTTTTGTGGGTGGCTGCAGGAGCTGTGGTGGGTGCTCAGAGGCTCTGGGAGGTCGGGATGAGGACCCGGAGCAGCTCCAGCTGGTGGGTCAGTCCTGAGCACAGGGGAGTGAACCATCTCCCCATCACAGAACTCCTCTCTCTCTCTCTGATTGCTAATTAGCTGGTTAGCATTCCTTACCCCTCCCTCAGGCTCTTCTCCCTGGGGATCTGGGCTGACACTTTCCAGGGGCTCCAGAGGAGCCGTTAACTCTTCCTTGGGAACGCTCGGAGAAACCACCTGCTCTGGGGGTGCCTGTTTTGTCAGGAGCCTTTGTGGTGCATTTGTGTGAAAATCAGAATTACACGCTCCAGATGTGGCAGTTTCCAGGAATACGTGTGGCACTGGCTCGGTGCTCCAGCACATCCTTGTGTTTCTGGGGATCTGTGGCTGTTTCCGTGGGCGATTCCCGCTCGGACTCCTGGAGGACTGCATTGCCAGGAGAGAGGGAGTGGATGCTTCTTCCCTGCTTGCTGCAGGAGTACCTTTGTGGCAGCCCGGGTTAGGACTATTCTGCCCCTTCCAGTAGGGACTTTTATTCCATTTTAACACTCTCAGCCCCTCCGTGGGTGAAGGGAAAGCTCCTCAATGTGCCCTCAGACCTCGGCTTTGCTACGCAGGGCTCTTCACCCTCTGGCCAAACGTAAGAGATCCATGATTTTTTTTTCTTTTAATTTTTTTTTTTCTTTTTGAAGTGTGGAAAACGCTGCTCTGGTGTTATCTGGAAATAGTTCTCACCTTTGGAATAATACTGGGGAGGCAGAGTGCTGAAAATAGCAGGAGCTGCCATAGGCCGGGATGGAGCGGAGCCGAGCGAGTTGTGTTGTCAGTCATGGGAACATAAATCCAATTCCACCTGCAGATGAGCATTCCCGAAATAGAAGAGGGTTGTCAACTACCAGAGGAGATGTATTGTTGCATCTCCCCTCGTGCTGCACAAAGGGGAAAAAAAAAAAAAACCTCAAACTCCAAAGTTTGTGTGGCTCAGCTGGGAGAGTCCCCAGCTCCCAGTCCCTCCGGGGAGTAACGGCTGGGAGAGGTGGTTTGGCTAAAAACTGGGGGGTTTGGAGGTAAATCCAGCCCTGTCTGCAGGAAACACCTCCATTCCAGTTCTCAGAGGGAGGTTCTGCCAGCCTGGGGAAGATGGGAATGTCCCCAGGGTCAGGAAGGTCGGTGGAGGGGCAGGAAGTTTTTGTGAGGCCCGACAAAGTGTCCTGAGGGAGGGAGGAAATGGGTTCACACCCAAGCCAGGGGTCACTGCTTCCCTGGATTCCAGCCCTCAGGATCCTGCTGAGTGCTCCCCAGGCATTTCAGGTACAAAGTCCTCGGGTGCCCAGGCACTTTTCCTGTGGTTTAAGAAGCCACAGAGCCTTTGGTGCAGCTGGTTTTCTTCTCAAAACACCCCAAATCCGTGTGGTTTTCCCCCGATTCAGTGGCCTCATCCTCGGGACTCTTGTGTCCCCTGCATAAACAAAGCCCCCCTCCTTCGTGTTTCCCACGTGCAGGCTGCTGTAATTGGGGGTTTGGGTTCCTGTGGTGCCCCTGGATCGGGGTTTGGGGCTGGGGATTAAAGGAAGGATAATAAAGGCTGGTGGGAGGGAGGATGGGCTGGGCCACGTTCCACTTGGTCCCAGCACAGCGTTTGAAAGGCTTTTGTCCACGTCTGCTGCTTCTGCCCAGTGCTCTCACAGGTCTCATCCCACCAGGAGTATTCCCTCTTCCACGTGCTGGCTGTTCACAAACTGTAGAATGCCTGAAGTGGGTTATTTTGCCGTTTTTTGGGTAAAATAACCCTTTTATTTGTTCTTCTAAGCTCTTCCCCTGTGTAGCTGCGTGACCTTCAGTGGGATTAGTGAAAAAAAAGGCATTTTTTTTACCATCAGTGGTTATTTTTGGTGAAATAAGATAGAGGAGAATGAAGGTCACCGGTGCTCTTGCTCCGCAGACATTCCTTCTGGGATAACTCCCCCTTATCCTTATCAGCATCCTGATTCCAAGGGTTCCTGTGGAACTGGTGGTTGGAGTAGAAAGCAGAGGAGCAGGTGAAGCCTCTCCATGATTTCATACCTGTCCCTGGTGCCGGGGTGCCTTTCCCTGAGCCTGAGGGAAGTGGGAATGGTGAGGAATTCCGGGAGCAGAGCTCGCTGGCAGAGGTGGCCGGGTGCCCCTCGAGGCTCCGTGAGCTGTGTAGCTGTTCTGGAAAAGGATGGATTTGGGAGGGAGAGCCCGTAAATCCGTCGCCTCTGTCACCCTCACACCTCTCCAGGAACGGGAATGCGCTCAGTTCCCTGCACAGCAGGATTCCCAGCAGATCCTGCTCTAATCCAGGTCTATAAATACCCTGGGTTTGCTTCCCTGGCTTCTGTGGTGCTGACAGGGACCTCGTGAGGAGCAGCTTTTCGTGGAGCTCGAAGGTTTCCCACCTGCAGTGGCTGCTGCTCTGCTCTTGGAGCCTTCATCCCGTGCTGGGAGCGAGGATAACTCTTCCCTGGCACAGGTTTTCCAGACAAACCCCATCCCTGGAGGTGTCCAAGGCCAGGTTGGAATAACCCGGGATGGTGGAGGGTGTCCCTGCCCATGGCAGGGGGTGGGACTGGATGGGCTCCTTCCAACCCAAACCATCCTGTGATCCCATGATTCTAAGGGTGGTTTTTGTAAGAGGTGTGTGCCTGTGGTGCTGGGCTGTAAGGTGAGGGTGTGACTCCAGGGCTGGGGGTTCAGGTCCAGCAGGAAGAGGCTCCGTGAAACACCATCGAACCCACTCCCGGTTTCGCCACCGGCGCTTTTCCCGGTTTGTTCCAGCTGCGTGGTGGGAGCTGGGCAGGGGTGGTGTGGGGCCGTGTCCCCTGGGGCTGTGTCCCCTGGCACTGTGTCCTTGTGCTGGCAGACGGGCAGTGAGTCCTGTGCTGGGCTCTGCAGAGGCGTCTCCTGGCACGGAGCTCCCAATCCCAGCTGGGGCCGGGGCCTGGGGCTGGGACACAGCGATGCTGGAGCCCAGACGGGGCTGCTGACCTGCTGCTGCCTTTGCCCTGGGCTCTGGGAGTGGTTATTTACGCTTAAATGTGTTTAGATCCTGCCTTTTGAACATCCTCACAGGGATTTTTGGGGCAGGGGGAGCGAAGTGCTGGAGGTACTCGAAGGAAAGGCAGGGTGAGGATGATGCAGGTGGCACTTTTTCCATGCTCATCCATGGAGTCTCTGTGGTGTCAAAGAACCCCCCAGTCTGTATGACCCTAAAGCAGTCTGGCTTGGCTGTGTTTGGTTTCCCGTGTTCTCTCCTCAGGCTGAGGGTGCAGCTCCAGGGAGGGGGTTGAGGGGAACACCCCCCCTTGGATGGAGGGTCTGGGAATCCCGTGCCTGCCTGGCAGCTGAGGGCTTTTGCTCTCAGCAGTTGTCTCTGGATTCCAGCCCGGGGAGAGGGCTGAGAGGAAAGGGAACAAACACCTCTCTGTTCCAGGGCTGGTGGGATTGATGCCTCGTGGGAGCGAGGGAGTGTAGTGGGTGTCTGATCGCTGCAGGTTCCTCGGGAAGGGTGAGAGGACTTGGTGTTTTACGTGTTGTCTTGGTGGTGTTGTGTTTGTGGCAGCCAGGGCAGGGCCCTGAGGATGCTCAGAGGCTGCAGGTGCAATCATGGTGCTCATCCATGGAGTCTCTTGGGCTGGAAGGGACCCACAAGGACCATCCAGTCCAGCTGCTGGTCCTGCACAGACACCCAGCAATCCCACCCTGTCTCTGTCCTCCTGGAGCTTTGGCAGCCTTGGGGCTGTGCCCACTGCCCTGGGCAGCCTGGTCAGTGCCAACCACCCTCTGGGGGAAGAACCTTTCCCTGAGATCCAACCTGACCCTGCCCTGGCACAGCTCCAGCCCTTCCCCGGCTCCTGGAGCACAAAGATTGGAGCTGCCCCTCGGGAGTGACCTGCAGACCCCCCATGAATCTCCCCTTGTCTCCTCTGCTCCAGCTGAACAATCCCTGGATTGCCCTCAGCTGCTCCTCGGGAGGCCCCTCCAGACCCTTCCCCTCCTCTCCATATTCCAGGGCTGGTGCTGATTCCCAGAGTGCCATCCCTGGTACCTGCAGACACCTGGGATCTCCTCCCAGGGCTGGATTCACCTCTGTTTGCACCTCAGCTCCCTCATGTGTGGCTTTGTCACAGCAGAGGCTCCTCCAGCTGCCCCTGGGTGGGTTTTTTGCCCTCCTGGGCAGGGAATGGAGGAGACTCATTTCCAATCCAAGCCCTGACACCGCTGCTTCCCCTCCTCTGTGGCAGCAGCAGCAGCAGCAGCAGTGTGAGCTGAGCTGAGCCCGCTGCCTGCAGCTCCCAGTTCTGGGGGAACAAGTGGATGAGTGTTCCCAGCTCCCGCCGGCGCCGCTTCCTGCCCCGCTGTCCCCTCGGCGGGGGAACCACGGCCCAGCCATAACAGGAACAAGCAAACATCCCGCTCTTCCTGGTGACTGCAGGGGCTCTGCTGGCTCCTCTCGGGGTGGGTTCTGCTGTTAATGATTACACAGGGAGCAGCTCCCTGTGGCAGCAGCTGGTTTGGTGCTGTTGTGGTGCAGATGGGCCCGGCGGTGCCCTGTGGCCTCCTGCAGCCCCAGCTGGGGTTACCTGCTCAGCTCTGCCAGCCCTGAGGGAAACCCAGGGCTTGAGAAGAGCTGGAACAGTGACACTGCTCTTCTCTGCTCCCCCTGTGGTTTGACCTGTTTGAGTTTCTGGTGTGGGTCGGGTGTTTCTCTTCCAGCAGTGGGGGTTTCACCTCCCAGCCTTGCAGGGGCTGTGTGGCTGCTGGGGGAGCTGAGGTGACTCACCTGGCACCAGGAATTAAATCCCAAAGTCATCTCTGGAGCCTTGGACACAAAGCAGTGGAAACACAAACCCAAGCAGGATATTTACCCTCAGGTCAATGACAAATCTCCCCTGACGTCGGCAGAGCTGGCTTTTGTCAGAGGTGTTTTCCAAGGGATAAGTGAAGTGCTGGGAAGTGTTCCTGAAGGAAGGTCTGTCAGGGAATCGGAGCTCTGGGACCAGGTCCTGGCCCCAAGTTGTGCTTAAGGCAAGGAACTGCTGAGGTGTAAAACCTGTTGAGGGCAGTGTTAGGGCTGTAGCTGCACTCAGGATGTGGGGAAAACACCGGGATCTTTGCACATCCACTCGTGTTCCTGGGGCTGGAGCTCCCCAGGTCCAGCCTGGCCAACCCCTCCCTGAGATTTCCTTGGTTTCCTTCTGGTTCTGGTGTGCTGGGTCCCAATCCTGCGTTCTCCCTTGCAGATGTCATTCTCTGCCACCTGACAAAGGAATATAATGCAGCAATTTTCCTAACCTAAATAGTGGTTCTGACTGCCTGTATTTCCAGCTCCCCTGGAACTGGAATTAATTTAGTGTGTGGGCTTCTTAATTGGCTCGTCGTGGGGAGGAACAGAAAATGAAATGCTGCAGCTCTTGCCTTCCTCTTCCCTTTCTTTAGTTAAATCTTTGTCATTCTTTGTGTCTTTGACTTCCATCAGTTGCTCAGGCTATTTTTCTCTGGCTTCTTTTGTTGTAGCTCCCATCTCTCACAGCCTTAGGAATATCTGAGGCATTGGATGGAGCTGCTTCCATGCCTTTGGAGCGGCGTTGCTGTCAGCCTGTGACAAATCACAAGTGACTGATGGCTGACGAGGCATTTGGGATATTTCTCCCTTCTTTGTGTGCCTGCTGCTGTTCCTCCCTGTGCTGGGGAGGCAGGAGGGGATGGCATCCCTCGTTCCAATGGAGCCATCTTCAGACTTGGCTGTGGAACTGCACGGGGCACAGGCAGGTGTCAGCCCGACCCCCTCCCTGCCCCGTGTCCCTCGTGTTACTGGTGACTTCAAATTGTTCTGGAATGGCCTGGCCTGGCTTCCAGCAGGGAAAACCAGAGCCTTGTGTGTGTCGGGATGGGCTTGGCAGCCTCGGGGGTGCTCCAGCTGGTGGGATCAAACCCTGTGTTCAGAGGAGCTGGAAATCCGTGCAGGAGCCTTTTTGGTGCTGAGAACTCTCTCGATTTCCCTTTTTTAGGAGCTGTGTCCTTCGCCCCAGGCCCGAGTGCCCCTGCCCGAGCTGGAGGAGTGTGACCACCTGCCCAGGTACGGGGTCAGCAGCACACCCAGCCCACCCACAGCTGCTGTTCCCACCTCTGAGCCCCCATTCCCCACCCAGGGCTGCCGTGGAACCACAGAGTGTGGGTTGGAAGGGACCTCAAAGCCCATCTGATCCCACCCCCTGCCATGGGCAGGGACACCTTCCATAGCCCAGGTCACTCCAAGCCCCATCCAACCTGGCCTTGGACACTCCCAGGGATGGGGCAGTGCCAGTGCATCCCACCAGGGGACAGTGAACTGTCCCTGCACTGGGAGGTGGTGACCAAGGTGGCAAGTGCCTAAAATCACCCTGGGGTCACCCAGGGCGTGGAGCTGCTGCCCATAACTTGGGGTGGTTTTTCTGAATTGCATTAATTTTCCTGTTACCGTGTGACTTGGAGCTGGCTGATCTTTAAGGTCCCTTCCAGCCCACCCCCCCTCTGGGATGTCACAGTGTCACCACTCTTCAGATGTTCCAGTTCCCTCCCACTGTGCAATCGTCTGTGGGTTAAAAAAGGTGCAGGTTTTGACAGGGTGATACAAAGGTACCTTCAAGGTTGTTAGTCCAGCTGACCTACCTCGGGAGCAGCTCTTCCAAAGGTGTCCCCTTCCCTCCTCACAGCAACAACCAGGCAGGGCAGCATTGCCAGAGTTCCTTGTTGGCTCCAGCTGGGGCAGGAATCGTTGTTTTTTAGGGGATTCCAGCAGTGTGTTGGTCCTCAGTCCTTCCCCGGGGCTGGATTTGGAGTCTCCAAGAGAGGGCAGTGTGTCCCTGGCCTGCCATGAGCGCTGAGGCTGTAACTCCTCATCCCGAGCTGAGCAATTAACTGACAGGCTCATTAGCAGCTGCTCTCGGGGCTGTGTGAGGGTTGGTCCTTCCCCCAGCCCTGGCAGGGATTCGGCAGCACTTCCTCCTGCCTCATTTTCCCAAAAAAACCTGTCCCCACCTCCCATGTCCCTCGTGTGTCTCTTTGCCCTACTTTGTGCTCTTGGTGTGTCCCCTGCAGGGGAGGGATGTGGGGGGGTCACCTGCACGAGCCAGAGGCCCCCAGAGCTTCAACCCAGAACGTTTGGAATCCGGGAGAGAACCCGGACAAAGGGAGAACTCCAGGCTGTTCTGTTGTTGG
The DNA here is from genome assembly GCA_013397135.1 of Pachyramphus minor. Lineage (NCBI taxonomy): Eukaryota > Metazoa > Chordata > Aves > Passeriformes > Tyrannidae > Pachyramphus > Pachyramphus minor. The sequence goes on along the minus strand of VYXB01008226.1, from coordinate 56,466 downwards.
ACTTTGCCCGAGGGAAAGGCCTGTGCTGGCCCTGGGCTCAAGGCAGATGTTTGTTCCCCCAGGGACAGGTTTTTGTGGAAGTGTGGAAGCATCTCCCCAGCCCAGGGGGCTGAGAAGGGCTCAGGGGGGACCTGACAGGAGGGGGGAGCCCAGTGGGGTCGGGCTCTGCTCCCAGGGAACAGCAGGACAAGAGGGAACAGCCTCAGGCTGTGCCAGGGGAGGTCCAGGCTGGACATCAGGAGGGTTTCCAGGGTGGTCAGGCCTTGGAAGGGGCTGCCCAGGGAGGTTTGGAGTCCCCACCCCTGGAGGTGGCCAAGGAAGGACTGGAGGTGGCCCTGAGTGCTCTGGGATGGGGGATGAGGTGGGGATGGGGCACAGGGGGGACTCAGTGACCTTGAAGGTATTTTCCAACCTCAATTACCCTGTGATTCTGATTTTTTTTTTCCTTTCTAAGCTGTTTATGGTGTCAGTCAGGGCTCTCCCACACCTCCCTGTTGTTTAGGAGCAGCTTTTTAATGCTCTCAGTGCTCTTGCCCAGTTCCTGAAGTTGCACGAAGACCCCTTCATTGGGGGTTTCTGTCCTGCAGGAGTGATGCTGCCCTGGCCTGGCAATCACTGACAGATCAAGAGCTCCCTGCTTCCCAGGGGGTTGTTGTGGCATTTAATTTTTTACCTAATTGGCTGCATAAAATCACTGATACTCCCTGGAAAATTTAGGGCACTTGTGTAACATGAAAGCACATTGGAATAACCTCAGAAGTTGCTTTGAGGTGAAGACTTATCCCAGGAGAAGCAGCCACATTTAAACCACAACTATAACCTTGATTCCAAATCCTTCCTCGGGACATTGGGTTGGTTTTTTTCTCTCCCTGTTTTCCGTGGTGGCAGAACAAGGTGAACTTCTCCCAGCTGGAAGGAGAGGGGGAAGATCCCCCTCCCTGGAGAGTGCTTTATTCACTGAGAAGCACGGATGATTTATCAGGATTATCCTTTTATTTTTCCCTGTGGCGTTTCCGGTGATTTGAAGTGAACAGCCCCTCGATGCTGTGTTGCTGGAGCAGGGTTGTGGGAGCAGCCTGTGGAATAGCTGTGCTTTCCAGCCCTCAGCTGCTCCTCAGAACACTGCAGAGCAAATTCCTGCTCACTTTTGTGATATGGCACTCCGGGAATTCCAAACCTCAGCATCCCATCTGTGCTCCACTCCCGGTATTTACAGCGTAAGGAATTCAGCTGGATCCTCTTTCACCTCCTCTTCCTGTTCCAAGCAGTTGTTAAGTTGGTGTAGATTTTAAAATTCCTGCGATTTTTTGGGAAGGCTGTCAGGGATGTAAAGGATCTTGTGTTGCTGGTTTGCCAGGGAACAGGGTTGTCCCTGGTTTGATCCCCTCGGAACAGCTGGAGGCATTTGCTAAAACTGGAGGGTTTTTTGAAGGATAAAACCTTCCCAGCCATCTTTTACTGCAGCCATGCAGATTTTTTTTTTGGCTGCTGTTTCACCCTCTGAAAGGAGGAAAAGGTGATTTTTATTTATTTTTTTTTGACAGGGGTGGGGGGAGGCTGGAAACTCAAACTCACCCCTGGGGCATCCCTGGGAGAAGGAGCACAGCGTGTTCCATTAGTGTCTGTGCACTTTAAATCGGATTTTCCGAGCGGCTTCAGGAAACTGGCATCCCACAGACGAGTCCTTTAAAACCAGCCCTGTCCCCACCGCAGGCAGGGCCCTTGTTTCCGTGGTCCCCTTGTCCCCAGCACGTGGCAGGATCCCCTGGAGCTCTTGGAAGTGTTTCTGGGAGGTGCTGCCCGGCAGAGCCGGAGCCCCAGATGTTTCCTGAGCAGTTGCTCCGTCCCGTTTTTCCCTCAGGAATGAACTCCTGCTCTCTGCAAGGGCTCATTTTAAACTTTTTCCCTCCCTTTGCTCGGAGGAAAAGCCAGGCCCGGGCAGGAATGTGTGAGTGGGTCGGAATGATCCTTTGGAATATCCCGGGCTGGATGGCTGTGGAGATGTGGTGCTGCTGTGCCAGGCTGAGCTGCTCCTTTTCCCCACATCCACGGGTGTTTAAGGCATTGCACACTTAAAATTCAGGTCTGGATTACTCCTTTTTTGTTTTTTTTGGTCCAGGACCTTCCCCCACGTGAAACCACAGGTGCCTTGGGTGTGGAGTTGGGGTGCTGGGCCGTTCCTTGTCTCCCAGCAGTGCTCCCCCTGCTCTGCCTGGAGGCTCCCAGGAGCAGCTGCCGGGCAGGATTTGCCCTTGGAGGGACTTTAAAGTGCCAAGTGTGGTCACACAGGTCCTGTCAGAGCATTTCTGCAGCTCTCCAAGCCTCAAGCACAGGTCCCTGGAGGTGTGAAGCACTTCCAGGCCTCAGGAAAGGCCCTTTTTTCCTTCCCTCTCCTCCAAGCCTTCCCTTTTTAGGCCTTAAAAAAAAAAAAAACATTCCAGAGCGAGTTGCCAGCTCAGACTTCCCAATTAGCAATCTGCTCCCAGAAGCAAACGTGTGCTGGCTGTGGCAGCTGTTCCCCCAGCAAAAAACCCTGGGCTGCGTGCTTGGAAAAGGGCACAGGGAAACAGGAATCTGCTCATCCCTTGGAGGAGCTAATGGGGAAAAGTTTAAACTTTAAAGCTCTCCCTTTGCCGTGGACGCTTTTGTGTTGGTTGCCCGGGTGCAATTGTTGGACAGTTTGCTATTTATGGCTGGGTATTTTTAGGGATGTGACGAGTCCAGCTCTGGACCTGGATCTGTTGCTATTGTTGGAGTGCTGAGTGGCAGAATTAAACCAGAGCTGCTTATCCCATTAGGGGTTGTCTAATTCTGAGGGGCCGGAGCGTGGCCAGGGAAGGGAGCTGGGAAGGGGCTGGAGCCCCAGGAGCAGCTGAGGGAGCTGGGGGGGCTCAGCCTGGAGAGGAGGAGGCTCAGGGGGGCCCTGGAAAGAGCCTGTGGCTCTGTGACACGTCCCAGTGCCACGAGCCTGGAGTCTGCCAGGGACACTGGCCGTCATTCCTGCCTGGCACTTGGGCCTTCCCGGGATGTGGCCCAGGTGGGGGTGCTGCTGTTCTGTTCACCACCAGAACTCAGGGGGCCTTTGACAATCTGAAGGCCCAGCAGCAGGACCAGCAGCCACACCTGCTCCAGCACGAGCCTGGATCTCGCGTTCCTGGGCGCTCCCTGCTCTTCCCATGGAGCTTTTGATCGATCCCAGCTGGAATAGCTGATCACATTGGCCTGCCGTGTCCCAGGGAGGCAATTCCTCCTGCCAGGGAGCTGGAAGTCCCCCCTGGAAGGGCGCTGGTGCCTCCCTGGGGTTCCTGGCACCCTGGGGGTTCCGGTGGGCCGGGATGGAGGATCCTGTTTCCTTCCAGCCTCGCCCGGCCCGCGAGGGAGCGTTGGCAGCTGCAGGGATGCTTTGCATTACCAACTGTTGCTGCTTCCAGTTAGTTGGGAAAGGAATTCCCCTCCGTGCTGCCCACGCCCGCTCCAAGGTATCCCTTAAAGCCTTGGCAGTGCCAGCTCAGGCTCTGGAGCTGTGGCAAAGGCCTGGGCACAGCAAAGGCCTGGGCACAGCAAAGGCCTGGGCACAGCAAAGGCTCTTCCCAAACCTGTGGGTGTGACACATTCCAGGGATGAGCTGCTCTCTCTGACGAGGGGGCTGAGCCTCCCTGAGCTCTGCAGGACCCTCACGCTCCGAGTTGCTGCTGCTCAACATCCGCCCCGAGGATGAGCTCAGCAGCCAGCTCAGGGGTCCAGCTGCCTCGCTGGGGGCCCTTCTCCAGCCGGGAATGCCGGGTGGATGGCAGCAGGAGCGTGTCCAGGCAGTTCCCCCTCAGCAGCCGGCTGTGGTGTCAGTAAACACGGGCGGGGGTCACGCTGTGGGATATCGTGTTCCTTACCTTTGCACTGGGGGAAGCGTGGAAGGAAGGAGGGGGCAGAGTTTATTCCAGCAGGCTGAGGTCAGGCTTGTTTTCCCTCTCGGAGCAGGAACAGCTCAGGCCTTGGAGTGGGATCCTGCAAGGCTGTAAACAACGGGCTCTCTCCTGCGGGAAGCCAGAGATGGGATCGTGTTCCGCTGGAAAGTTGTTGGGTTGTTTATTCCCCTGTTCCTGAGATCACTGTCTGTTCACAGGGAATGGGGCAGAGTGTGGGGGCTCTGCAGTGTGGCTGATCGAAAATCTGAGCACTGGAGTCCCTGGGGCTGCTTTTAAAGGGGAAGGAAAGAAGCAGAGCTCCAAAAGTGACGGATCTCAAGGAAAACCGATCCAAATAAGGGATGTGTGTTGTCACTGCAGAGTCTCAGTTCAGCTGCAGCTTCAAGGCTTCATTTAGGCAGAAGGTGGATTGGATTTTGGGTGGTTTGTGTCTGACTGAGGTGTTGAGGCCTCCTGCAGTGTGGAGGTGGTGGCTGATTCCTGCAGCAGCTTGGCATTTATGGAATAGTTTGAGTTGGGAAAACCCTCTCTAAGATCTGGAAGGACCTTCCAGGTGCTGCTGCACTTGTTTTTTCAGCCCCACACCCCTGTCCATGCTCCCTCCCTGTCTCCACAGCGGATTTTGCTGATAAATTCCCCTGAATTCCAGTGCCTTTGGGTTTATCACAGCATTCCCAGGGGGATCAGGCAGGGCTGAGCTGCTCCAGCAGAAATGATCACGATGAGCGAGGCCCCAGCTGCTATTTCAGGCCGGGCTCCTCTGCACCTGCCCTCCCCAAATCCAGCTGAAGCCTCCCCAGCTCCAGGGGCTCCTTGGATGAGCGTGTGGATGGTGCTGTGGAAAGCTGCCCTGGAGCAGAGGGAATGGCTGGAAGTGTCCAGGCCCAGGTGGGACAGGGCTTGGAGCACCCTGGGCTGGTGGAAGCTGTCCCTGCCCGTGGCAGGGGGTGGGATGAGATGGGATTTAAGGTCCTTCCTGCCCAAACCATCCAGGGATTCTGTGATCCTGAGGGATGGCTCAGTGGTGGACTGGGAGCCCCATTCCAAACCTGTTCTTTGGTCTCCTGACCTGACCCAGGTTCCTGTGTTTCACAGTAAAGCTTTTTTCCCTTGCTCTCACCTTTGTGTTTCCGTGGGTAGCTGGCACTGACTCTCTTGTTTGGAATGTGGCATTTGTAAAACTTCCCATTAGAAAGACAAAAACAAAAACCAAAACCCCTTTAAAATGCTTGTTTTGGCATGTTCCTCAGCCCTGGGTTTGCTGCAATCTGGAGCAGAAGGAGGTGAAAGGGGCCAGCGAGGCCTGGCCTGAACCCCAGCACAGAGTCAGTGACGTGGGTTTTACTCCTTTATTAAAAAAAAAAAACCCAAACCACCGACACAAACTGTTTGTGTTCAGACAGCGAGTGGAGAAAACAAGCAGGGTTGGATTTCAGCTCCGATGGGTTCTTGGAATCAGTCCCTCTCTGGCTCCCAGCTCTGACTTCAGCGGGGTGAGCTGGGCCGGCCGGGAGGGTTGAGCAATGGGTTTACTGGTAGGCAGGAAGGGGCCGTGCTGGGAGCAGGGGGGGCAGGGGGCAGCACGTGGGGTTCTCAGGGTGCTGCCAAAGCTTTCGTGGGGCCAGCTCGTTCCTGCTCCCTGGTTTTGTGTTTTCTTGGAAACTGAACTTGCCAGTGTGTGTCTTTAGGCAGAGGGCTCTGGTGGCTTCTGGGCTGAAACACTCTGCACTCCCCCCCATCCCCCAAAAACGGGGCAAACACCTCTCCCTGTGTGCATTCCCCCCCAAAATGATGCAAACACCTCTCCCTCTGCTGATTCCCCCCCCAGATGGAATCTAGAGCCAAACATTTCAGTGCCCTCTCATCCCATGGCAGAAGCTTCACTTCACCCTGGTTTGAGGTGCCACGTTCAGGTTCAGGGTCTGGAATCCAGAGCCCAACCTCCAGGTCGTGGGTGTTACTTGTGAAAACAAAGGAAAGCGGGTTCCCTGTTGTTGTTGATAGTTGATATCATCCCTAATTTTCCGGTGAATCCCTTGGGTGTCAGTCAGAGCAGAGTCCTGCAGCGGGCGCAGCACTGTCCTTGTTGGTTATTGCTCAGTTATTGCTGTGATGGAGCTGCAGCCAGTGGAGTAAATATTCCAAATTATAACTTCATTGATAACACACCACCTGTGCCGGTGATGGAACTCCTGAATTCCCCCTTTCCTTGGCAGGAGGAGCCGACCAGGATCCCTGGCAGCACCCGAGGGGACGGTGGCCGAGACTGCTGCGCCGCAGTAGGAAGGTGAGCAAGGGCAGCTCTGCCCTGGTGGAACTCAGGGGCACCATTTCATTGTTAATTCACCTTCCAGGGGTGGTTTGTGGTTTGGTTGGTGCTGGGGCTGGCTGAGGTGTCTGCCCAGCCACAGGTGGGGTTTGGAGCTGCTGACTCCGGGTGCTGCTCCGAGCCAGGCTGGTGATCCAGAGCCCACGTGGAGCCTCGTTATGTAACGCTGATCACCTCCTTAATTAGGGAGGGACAGCCCTGGATTGCAGAGGAGAGCGTGTTCCTTAGTCAGCAGCAGTGGGAGGTGTGGGACCAGGGGGCTCTGGCTGCTGGAGCTGGAGGAGGAGGTTGTTCCCTTTGTCCTGGAGGTTTGCTGGAGCACTGGGAAGCGTGGGGCAGCAGAGGCTGCCGGGGATGGCTTTTCCTCCTGTACGAGGTGCTTTGTGTTTTCTATCAAAAATATTGTGAAATCCTGTATTTCCCGCCCCGTGTGAGAGACCAGGAAGGTAAAGGAGATCAGCCTCGGTGAGGGGACAGACCCAGAGCTGGGAACTGTGTCTTGCTCACGTAGTTTGTTGTTCCAGGGCTTCAGGGCACTGGGATACTCAGAGGAGCAGGAGCGTTCCTGGGTTCTGGCAATGCCCCCACAGGAATGGAAGGGGCAGGAGGCCAAGCCTGTTTTCGACCCACCCTGTTTTTGGGAGGCTTGTGACCTCCCCACAGGAGCTCTGGGAGGCAGCAGGTCAGGCTGGTGCTGCTTTGGGGCTGGAGGAAGTTTGGATGATGATGACGATGATGATGGTGACCAGTTGCTGCTCTTGAGTCACTGAAGAGTCGAGATCCACGTGGCTCCAGAGCCAGTAGTTCTGTGTTCCCATGTGTGTCCCAGCCGAGCTTTTGGGGGTGGAAATGATGCTTAAATACACAGCTGTGCGTTTTGGGCGTCAGATCCGCTAAACCCCATTTTTTTGGGCGGGGGTGGAACTGGCCCCGAGCGAGCGGCTGCAGCTCCCGCTGCGGGCGGCAGAGGGCGATGTTGGGCCGCCCGAGGGGCTCCGCTCGGGGCCGTTGGAGCGCCTCGATTTTAATATTAATTAACGGATATTCTGTTAATAAAAGAGCGTGCCGGGCTCCCGGGGCTTTGCTTGCAGCTGCAGCCCGGGGTGGTCCTGCCAGCACGGCGGGGTGAGGCTCTGCAGGGACACCGGGGCTCCCCGGAGCTCTGGGAAGAGGCAGTTGGGCTTCGCCAGGAGGATGAGGAGGAATGTTCCTCATCCCTCCCAGCACTAAGCTGAGCTCTGCAGGGCGATCCCAGCCCAGAGACTCCCTGAAAATCCCAGTTCCAGCCACCAGTGTGGGTGTCAGCAGATGGCAGCACCCTGCCCTGCACCCCATGTTATTCCTGGCCGGGAGATTCCCTGGATTCAACACCACAGTCTAGACTTACTGACAGACAGGATTCCTCTCCTGTTAGGTAAGCAAGATACAGACACCCATTATGCAAATTCCCAGCCGTGGTGCCCCTCTGAAACATTCTTCAGATTGTCTAAATAAGGTGCTGTTTCATGCTAAAACCAGGCTTTTGGGTGCCTTCCAGCTGCCTTGCCCTGGAGGTGGGAGTTGTGGCTTTTTCTTTTCCCCCCCCCTTGGAGGTGCTGATCAGCACAGACCGAGTGCTTTTGGCCTTCCAGCTGCCCAGATGTGCAGCAGGAGGAGGAGACAGGGCTGGGTAAGGAGCTGGAATTGTGCAGACACAAAGCCTTGGAGCCAGCAGCCCTTGTGCCTGTGGTGCCGCCTGTGCAGGCAGCGACATGGGGGATAACAAATACATGTTGGGTGTGTTCTATAACACAGTTGCACAGACTCAACAGGCATTTTTTGGTCTCCAGAGCACCAGAAGTCAGTTCTAAGTGTGTGTGTCCCCCCACCCCTCTTGGGGCAGGGGGGTTGGAGGGTGCAGTGACCTGGTGCTGTCAGCTCTGCACGGAGGTGTTGTCCTGCTCAACGTGACTCACACCCTGGGCTGGAGGAGGTGGGAATGGATCATCACTGACTGTCCAAAGGGGTTGGAAATGGCTGTGGCATTTGCACTCTTTCTTTTTTTCACAGAGGAGTTCAAAGAGCCTTTCAGCCCCGATGACTGTGGAGTTATTCGTGCAGCAACTCCCAGAGAGGCCCTTGTCGTGCTCTCGTCCCATGAGCCCAAATCTCTGACCACAAACACTCTTCCCAGTGTTTTGTACTGTGGTTCTGTCACTAAAATCTGTCCTCCTGCCCCCAGCCTGGAGCTGCTTTAGGCTCCTCAAGCCCCAGAGCACACAAAGAGCTGGGGAGGGATGACTGGCAGCTTCCTGAGCTGCTCCTTAGGTCAGGATTTGGCGGGCGCCCAGCGAGGCTTTGGAGTGGCTGTTAGTGCTGCGTGGTGAGCACAGCCCTTCTCAGGAAAACATTGGAAGGCTTCCTAGTGCTGAATTCACTGTGCAGGCACGTGATTTTCTGGGAATCAGCTTGAATGTGCTGCAGAATGGCTCAGAAATCCCTACATGGGGTGATGTTGGATCATGGAAAAGCGAGGTTGGTCAGGTTGCTTCAGGGTGGCCCTTCAGCCTGTTGATACCAACCAGCTTTGCTGCTTCTATTCCTTGCCTAAGAAAGGGAAAAAGTCTGTGTTTTGGTTTTTTGTGTGGTTTTTTTTTTTTTTAATTACAACACTGCTCCTGTTTTCCTGAGCGTTATTTACTTTGGGGCACAGTTGATCCTCTGAAGGCAGTTCCCAAGGGAAGGGGTGGCTGCACCCTATGCTGCTGCACAGCTCTGGCCTTTGCCTGCTCTCCCTGGCATCCACAGCCAGCAGGGAGCCTCTTCCTTCCCATGGTGTGGGCTGTGATCCCATCCCCTCCTGCGTGGGAATTCTCTCCCGCACCTCCAGGGTGAGCGGTGATCGCGGCCACGACCTTTCCCTGCAGCCTCCCCCTCGTCTTGCAGGAGTTACATCAAACACCTCCCTGCTCCTGGCAGGGGCTGTGAACCCTCTCCAGCTCAGCTGCTCGTGTGTCTCACCATTTCTGCTCAGAGATCTGAGATAATGAGGCGGGCGAGCGCTGCTGACTCAGATCTTACTGGCTCTGGGGTTTGTCCTTCCTGCCCTCCCACACTCCACCTGCACACCCAGCAAACCTTCTCCCCCCTCTGCTCTCCCCCCGGGGTTTTCCTCCCCAGAAACACAGCCTGCTTTCCCATCCTGCTGCTCGGGGACCACAGGGAACAACCTGCAGTTTTTTGGGGAAGAGCCGTGGTTTGAGGAGTGCTGGAGATCGGGGATGGGGAAAGGGGGGGTCGCTGAGGTTTGCTCTGGCAGAGAGCCAGGCTGAGTCAGCCCAGCCTTTCCTTGGGAACACCTGAGTGCTGGGTAAACACCAACATACCCCTGTAAACAGGGCTATCTCCTCGTGCCAGCTGCAGGGCTGCACTCCCAGGGCTTTGCCTGCGTCGTCTCCAGCCCGGAGCTGCCAAGTTACTCAGGGCTGAGCAAACCCAGCTCGTGTTTCTGACGCTCCTGGACACCCAGGACACTGTCCTGTGCTGTTTACCCAGGGGCTGTGGTGACATCCACAGTGCAAGCCATAAAAATCCCGGGTTGGGGATTGTTTTTTTCAGGAGCAGCACTTTGCCCTGTGCTCTCCAGGAGCCCCTGAGCTGCCTGGGTTTGGGGCTGGTTGTAAATTCTCTGAATTCAGAGCTGTCAAAGCACTTTTCTGTATATCTGTGGGGAAACAAAGAAAAAAAATGCTTAGTGGGATTGTTAAACTGAGTCTTTTCTGGTCAGATAGGAAACCCTGGCTGGGGCTGCCTGGAAGAGCAGCTCAGTGCTGTGTGAACGTGCAGACAAGCTGGGGAAGGGCTCTGTCCTGCTGGGAAGGGTTCTGTCCTGCTGGGAAGGGCTCTTTCCTGCTGGGAAAGCTCGATCTGTTGGAAGTGCAGATTGCTGGAAGGGCACAGGGCCGTTTGGGTGGATGATTCAGGGGAATAAACCAACTTTCTGTTGTTTCCTGCAGCTGATTTCTTCAGCTCTCTGGTGTGGAACCCTCAGTCTCACCTGGGTCTCGGTGAATTTGTGCTCTCATGTTGCAAACTGTCATCAAACAGCTCTGCTTGTCCTTCACCTGGCTTTTCTAGGTACATGAAATATATAGAATTCCCTGAGCAGCACTGAGTTCCCACCTTTCCCAGCTGGTTTCCCATCCAGCTGCAGTCTGGACAGGCTCACATTCCTCAGTCCTGGGGCCAACATTCCTCTGCTCCTCTGCACCAGCTCATTTGCTTGGGATTTGTTTAAGGGTTGACTCCCAGCCCTGTCTCAGTCTCCCAGACACCTTTATTAGCTGCACCTCCAGCCCCCACCCTCTGCAGGGTTCAGTCTTGGTCACACTTTACTAAAATAAAATGGATGTTGGCAACTTGGGGCTGGTTGTTGCTGGAGTTCAGAGTGGAACTCATCTGGAATCCCCAAATGCCAGTGGGCTGAGTAAAGGCACTGCAGTTTGCTGATTAAACACTCAGCTATTTCAGTTGAAAACCTGAAAAGAAAGTTGCTTTTTCTTATAAGCCATGATGGCAGCTTGGAGTGGAGAAATCCCTGGTTTGGGATTTTGCTTTGCTCTGGGTGCACAGGAGCTCATCCCTGAGCTGTTCTTTCCTTGGAATTCAGCTTTGTGTGGTTTTTAGCCCCAGCCCAGGAAAATTTTTCCCACAGGAAAAATGTGTGTGCAAAAGTGTCCAGAGAGAGATAAATCAGTCAGTGATTAGTTTGGGTGCTGTGCTTCTGTACCAGCTTTCCTCAGCTACATTTGTCATTGGGAATTATTTGATAGAGACAAAACCCACATCCCCCAGGCCAGAGCAACCTTTGGGGAGAAAGAAAACCAAACCAAATCCAGCTCCAAAAACTGGACAATCCATCCCAGCCCTCAGTGTCTGTGGTGTCATCTGAGCCTGGTGCCCCCAGCCCGAGCTGGAGTTGGACTAAGACACCACTGTTGGAATTACTTCTCTTTTAAACCCAGATCTAAGGGGGTTTTGATAAATCTGGAGCAGTGAGTCATTGGTGAGAAGGAACAGACACTCCCAGGACAAGCAAATGAAGCATTTGGGCTTTCCTTGGAAGCTCCTGTTCGAGTGTTACCATCACCTGATGATAACATGGGATCCACTCCAGGCAGTCCCAGCAGATCCCTGACCCTTAATAGCCGATTTTGGTGGTTGAAGCCTGATTTAATCACGTTACATCCTGTTCACCAGGAGCCTCTCCAACCTGAATCCCCTTTAGGGATCAGAAATCCCAACCTGGGAATTCTTTGCTGCTTCTGCTCGGAGCTGAAGGGATGCTCAGTTTGTGGATGGGGCTTGGAGCACCCTGGACTCATGGAAGGTGTCCCTGCCCGTGGCAGGGGATGGGACTGGGTGGCCCTAAAGTCCCTCCCAACCCAAACCATCCTGTGATTTTATTCCCAGGCCTGGCCTGGTGTTCCTGCAGATCCCCCCCAGTCTGGGGGTGGCTTTGCTTCTGTCCAAAATACCTGCTGGGAGCTGCTTTGTCCCAAACCCCTGAGGAAGGTGAGAACAGGCAGTTTCATCCAAGGAATGTCCTTATAAAGCTCTGCTGGGGCTGTGGGGCTGTGCCAGCAGGAGTGGCCCCAATGCCAGGAATTCCTCTGCTTTCCCTGCTGGGTCACACCCGCTGCTCTGGATCCACAAACATCTGCAGCACCGTGGAATTCCTGCCTCACCTGGGCCTGCAGAAGGGCTGGGGGGTCCTGCAGAGCTCTGCCAAAGGGCACCAGTGCTGCCAGTGAGGCTGCAACAGGATCCAGAATCAGGAGGGAAGGGATTCCTCCTGCTGCCCCTCTCTCCTGGCTCTCAGGGTGGAAATAAAAACCCACAGAGTCACCTCAGCTGCTCTTCCAAACCTGTCACTCCTTCCCCGGCACTCCCAGGGAAGTGGTTGTAGCAAACAGACTGGGGGGTTTTGGGGGCAGCAGCAGAACATCCATGCTCAAAAAACATCCCCCCCACACCCCTTCTTCTTTCTCCTGAACTCCTGCACTTGAGCAAAGCAGCACAAAACGTGGGCAGGATGGAAACCTTCGTCCTTGGCTGCTCCTAATCCCACTGTGAGCCGGGGGAAGCTCAGATCTCCCACGGTGTGCTTTGGCACAGGGGATTGTTTTGAGGCTGTCCCCAGAAAGCCTGGGCTCTGTTAAAAACAAAGCACAACAGCTCAGAGGGCAGAAATCCGGGGGGGTTTTGGGGATTGGGTTGTCCCAGGTGAAGGAGCTGCTTGGGAGGGGACACGAGCCTGAGGGATTCTGTGTCCTGGCTGCTGTGCTGGAGCAGCTGTGGAGTGAAAGTTATTCACCATTTTTACTGAAACCCTGGGTTCAGCAGAAACAGTTCCTCAGTCTGCAAACAGGTGGAGAAAAAGCTGCAGTTCCAGTCTTTAGGTAATTCTGACCCTTAGGTAATTCCCAGCCCGAGGTAATTCCACCTCCAGGCTGTCTGGAGCAGGGCTGTTGTTCCTCAGCTCCCTCCTCACGGTGGCTGCACCTTCCAAAGCCCGTGGTGGCCTTTTTTGGGTGGGTTTGAAGTTCCCAGCACTGTGAGACCTTGCAGGCAGGTGACCCATGAAGGAACTGTGAGCTTGTGCTCTGTGCCAGGGGTGTCCTGGGGAGCTGCTGGGCCTCGTGCAGGCACATTCCCACCTTTATCAGCGCCACAGGAATCCTGTCTCCTCCGTGACAATCCCTGCTTTCTGTCTGGGGGGCTCTCCTTAACGTTCCCAGTGGCCTGGCAGCAGAAGGAGGAGGGTTTTCCCGAGGTCAGGGGCAGGGAAGCTGTGGCAGAGGTCGTGCAGGAATTCTCCAGGTCCGTGGTTTGTCCTTGAGCTTCTCCTGGGAGCTCTGAAACAGGGGGAGAGTGACTCGCTCAGGACCCACTTACTGTTTTTAACTGCTGGTTGTGGCTCTGCAGGGTGACTGTTCCGAGGCACTGAAGGTGTGCTGGGAGCTGCCTCAGTCCTGGGGAAAGGCTGGGCAAACCCCCCTTCTGTCAGGTGAATTTGTGCTCGTGTTTAACACAAAAAAAACCAGCAAACACCCCTAAATTCAGCAGCCACAGCTCAGAGTTGAGCTGCACTTGGAGCAGGGCAGGACTTGTTTTAAACTCCACGTTCAGTCTGAGCCCAAACAGGGACTGGCTCCAGGTTTTCCGGGAGGTCCCTCTCATCCCTGGCTGACACCGGGATTATTGTCCCCGCAGTGTGTAATTTGTGGGTGGTGGCCACCCTTTGATGTCCCTGCCCTTCACTTCCCCTGCACCCCGACTCACCAACCAGCTTTTCCTCCTTCCCCAGAGCCTCCAGACGCTTTTCTAAGAATTTCATTTCTGCAGCATCTGCAAAAGCCCCGGCGCTGGATCAGCCTCTGTCAGCACCCAGCGAGGGAGAAGCTGAGCTCAGGCTGCCTGGGGGCCACTTCCCTGGGGCAGTGACGATAATCCCAGTTTAATATGGCAAGAAAAGATCTGGGCCAACACCCTGGTTCTCCCTGCAGTGGCCTCACTTGGGTTTTGTCCCCTCAGAGGTACCAGGAGATGCTCTGGTTGTTTGTAACTTGGTGGGGTTTGTTTGGTCCCCCCCAGTTTTCTCCTTTCCTTTTATCTCTTTACCCTGTTGGTGTTGAGTTTGTGTCAGACTAAAATTTGGTTAAAAATTGACTACAATTTAATCAGATTTCCATGAGCTGCAGCCCAGTGGTGAATTTTTCCCCTGAGCACAGAGGAGATGCTGAGGCTCTAAAGCAAACACCTTTGCCTCAAAGGTTGAGAGTAAAGGTTTGCTCTGCTGGGTGTTTGGGTTCAGAGAACAGATTTGCCTTGTAGCAGAGACACCAGACAGCTCCTTGGTGTCATTCTGTCACGAGTCTCCCCTAAAAACACCCTTTTGCAGCAAAACCTCCCAGGGGAACAGAGGGATGGAGGGGGTGCACTGGGAGCACCGAGTGTGTCCTGCTCCTCCTCTTCCCGCCTTCCCAGAGCTCATGGGATGACCCAAGGTCCAGAATCTGCCCTGTTGTCGCTGGGAGTGACATGAAATACTTGTCCTGGATGGGACTGAAATGCTGGAACTGCACTGGGGGGGGTGCACGTTCCTCATGGAATCTCTGGCCAGGATCAGCAGCTTTTCTCTCTGGCTCCCTGGGCTGGGGCACTTCAGGACTGCAGAGGTTGTAGGGACAGACACTGTGTGGATGGAGCCTGACTGGTTTTGGTGGAAACTCCCCCACTTCTTCATTTAACTCCATGGCTTTAAAACACTTTAAATGCAAATTAATCCGAACCTGGAAGATTTGTAAAACCACAGAGTCTGGTGAGCAGAGCAGCCCTTGATCCCTCACCTGTGGCTGTTGTAATTGTAGGATTCTGCAGAACCAGTTGGAGTGTTCCAGGGAAGAACTGGGCCCAAGCAGGGGGGGCTGAGGCAGGAGCAGCTCCTCGTGCTCTGCTGCTGGTCAGGACAGCCTGAGCTGCAGCAGATGAGCTGAACAGCCTGAACTGGGTCACTGTGTCTTTTCTGGGTTGGTTTTTTTGTTTTCTTTTGTGGCTAATAGGATGGTTCTGCAGATGTGCCTGAGAGGAGCAGCGAGACCTGCCTGGGGCCGCGGTGAGACGGCGACAGGGCCGAGCTTTATCAGCACTGGAGCTTTTTAATCATGCCCAGATTTAATTTGCGGGATTATTTACATGCACCGAAGGGTTTCTTTTATCTGCTCTAATGCTCTTGGGGTAAACTGATCCCAAGGCAGAGCTGAGGGCACCCACAGTTGCTGCTGTTTTATTTAAGCTCATCAGATCCCTTTTCCAAGGGAAAGCTGCTGGTCTCTGGGATCAAGGTTCCAGCTGGCCAGGGCTGAGCTCTGTGCTGTGGCTGGTCCATGTGAATGTTAATTCCTTCACTGCTGCTGCTCTGGAAAATGCTGCATGGCAAAAATCCAGCCTGTGAGAGGTTGCTGGGGGAAAATAAGTGACAGTGAGGGTTTAGGTTGGGTTTTAGGGAAAATTCCTCCCTGGCACAGGCTGGAGTGGAGTCCCCATCCCTGCAGGGGTTTAAAAGCTGCCTGGATGTGACACGTGGGGACACGGGTGGCCTTGGCAGTGCTGTGGGGAACAACTGGACTCTGGTCTCAGGAGTTCTAACCTAAATGCTTCCACAGCTCCACGTCCCTTTTTTCCCCTTTGTGGGATTTTTTGGGGTTTTTATTTTGTGCCAGAACCACAACAAACCCCCCTGGCGTGGGGGGTACAGCCCGGGTGCTGCCCTGTGCCAGGTGTGTGCAGCTCCTGCGGGAGTGCATCCCAAATAAAGGGGTGTTTATCCCTCTGGGAAGGCAGTGACATTGGCCAGGCCCTCGCTGGCAGTCAGCACACGGGGAGAGGAGGGGGAGGGTTTATTTTTGGAGCCTCTCTTTGTTCTGCGGGGTCGCTGATACTCCCGGCCCGGAGCTGCTTTTTATCAGCGGCATCTGCGGAGCGGGGCTGACTCATGTGCTCCTTGAGCCAGGGTGACAAATGGAGAGCAGACAAACAACTCCCCGGGGCCAGAGGGTGAGGAGGGACCGGCCACCGTCCTAATCACTGCCCTCACGTGGGGGCATTTGGCCTCTTGCCCCCGCAGAAATCTTATTTTAGGGTTGTTTGGGAGCAGAGGAGGGAAAACAAACGTCTCTGGGAAAGACTCAGCGTGAGGAGCAGAGGCCCAGCAGCTCTGGGCCCATCCCTGCAGCCCTGGGAGGGGGGGCTGGTGCTGCACAGACCCTGCACATGCTGCTCACAGCAGGAATTTTAGCACCCTCTGTGCCAGCAGTGCCTTGGGATCCCAGAGCAGCGTGTCCCAGGCAGCGGGACACGTGGGAACAGCCAGGGTTGGCTGCGGGGGGGAGCTCAGTCACACGCTTTCCTCAGGGTAAGAATAGCTGGGAAATGTTTACTGGGGTCTGAACTTGTTTGTTTATCAGGTGAAGTTGCAGGGGGGGCCTTGTGCTGGACAGGACTCGCTGTGGGACCCCGGGAGCCGTGTGATTCCAGCTGGGGATGGAGGGGCAGGGAAAACAAACCAAAGCCCTTTCCCAGGGCCACCTTCCGAGCCCCAGTTGTCACAGCCTCTGTTTTCCCTGTGCCACCAAGGGCTGGGAATGCAGGTGGGACACTGGGGAGGCCCTGGCACAGGTTGTCCAGAGAAGCTGTGGCTGCCCCTGGATCCGTGGAAGTGTCCCAGGCCAGGTTGGAGCAGCCTGGGACAGTGGAAGGTGTCCCTGACCGTGGCAGGGGGTGGCACTGGATGGGCTTTGGGGTCCTTCCAACCCAAAGCATCCTGAGATTCACTTGTGGATTCTGAGGTGGCTTTTGAAGAGATTTGGGGCCAGTGGAGGAGGGTCCACACAGGCCCCAGCTCTGATGTGCAGCCGGGGGTCTCTGGGTGGGTGGGGAGGCAGATGAGGCGGCACTTCCAAAGCCTTTCTGGGAAAGTGGAGCCCTAATTCCAGCAGTTGTTGAAAGGGAATTGCCTCCAGCCATCCTTTTTAGGAATAGTGTGAAATTAAGCTGCCTGATTTTCCTTTGATGTTCCTTTTCATTTGCACCAGAACATGCCCATTTTCTCTTAATTTCCCTGATGAAAAATGCTTCTTTAAAAAAAAAAAAATTATTCCTTAGAAGAGGCCACAAAACTGAAACTGAAATAGAGTCTTCAAGAAACTGGACAACTTTGATCACTAAACTTAAAAGCTTGGTGGGATCAGAGCTGTGACTTCTGTAGATAAATATTTGTGAGCATTTGTGGCTTGAACAGAAATTAAAGGGGGAATAAACCTCTGTGCTTTGATCAGCTCCCCAGGCCCTCCCTGGGGAGTGCAGTGTCTGGCTGGAGGGTTCAAGGCCAGGAAGGGTTCAAGGCACATGAAACCATCCCAAAACTCTTCCCCCTTCTGCAAACTGTGTATTTTTTTTTTTCTAGGGCTATTTTATTTGTGCTCTGGGTGATAAAGTGGGGATCAGTCAAAGGTTGGCTCCGATGATCCTGGGGGGCCTTTCCAGCCTCGGTGATGCCGTGATCCTGTTATTCCGTGTTGCCTCCACTTCCACACATGTGCTGGCCAGGATGGGTTCTCTGCAGGAGGGAGTTCCCTGACACCTCTGGCTTTGCCCCAGAAAGCCTTGCAGGGTTCTGCTCAGGTTCCAGCCGAGCGTCACCTCCCGTCCCGCTCCGGGATCCGAGGAGGCATCTTGTCCTCTGGCTGCTGCCAACAGTTTTTGGTTGGCAGCCAAACCTTACCGTGATGCTGGTGGGGTCAGGAGGTGGTGTGATGTTCTTCAGGCTCTGAGGTGCCTGATGTGACTCCAGCCTTGGCTCAGAGGCTTTTCAGTTGTTGTTGACAGTGATCCACTGAGCTCCTGGAGTCCCGGCGTGGTTTGGCTTGGAAGGAGCCTGAAGCCCATCCTGTGCCACAGGCAGGGACACCTTGCACTGGATCAGGTTGCTCCAAGCCCTGTCCAGCCTGGCCTGGAACACTTCCAGGGACTTGGAGGGGCGGTGAGGGCTGAGCTGATGAAATGGGAACAGGAGTCTTGCGGGATCCCTGCAAAGCCAGGAACCTCCTGTCCTGTCCTGAGTGTCTGCACCCAGGCTGAGGAGTTATCAGATAACAACCCAAACCCTCCGGGGAGATGTGTCCATTCCCAGTGCTGCCAGCTCCTCTGGAATGGGAATTAATGGAGCACTGATCTGCCTCTGGGAAACCTATTGAACAGAGGTTTGAAGAGGCTCCTCACATGGCAGCAGAGTGGGGAGGGAAGGCTCTGCCGTGCCCCTGCCACGTGTCTGCAGCTGGTGCAGCGCCCGTGTGCCAGGCCCAGGCAAACCCTTTAACAAACCACAGCCAGCCAGTCCCTAAATGTGGCTCTGTCCTTGCTTCATTCCCCGAGGCACGTTACCGCCCTGGGTGCTGGAGCTGGCGCTGCCGAGCGCAGACTCCCACTCTGGCATTTGGGAAGATGGGACCGTGTCCCACCCCGGGGGCTGATTCAGCGGGAGCGAGCGGTGTTTGTCTGCAGGGCCGTGTGTGCTCACACGTGTGCGCTCACGGGCCCTCCTGGAGGGGGAGATGGGGGGAGAAACGGGATTTGGAGCTGGCTCTGGGTGTGGGGAACCAAAGCTTTGGAGCTGGAGGTGCTGGAGGGGCCGTGAGCGTGGGCTGCCACCCCGGGCACAGCTCAGGCTCCCCGTGCCCTGCACGCTGTGCTCAGGTCACTGTTGCTTTTCGTGGACAGTTTCCTTATGGGGGGATGTTTTTTCCTGCCCCTTTCACACCAAAATGCTGCTGCTGGGCTGGGGAGGAGAGCTGGGACAGGGGGTCCTGGGTCCTTGGGGCTCGAGGAGGTGGCAACACGACTCGCAGCCAGGGAGCTGTGGGAGGAGCAGGAGCAGGAGGAGGAGGAGATGCACGATGCCAAGGACTGTTCTCCTCCTCCTCCTCCTCCTGCTCCTGCTCCTGCTCCAGGCTTTTTTTAGCAATATCTCAGCAGCTTTTGGCCACCTCAGCAGTCCCAAATTGGCATTTTCCACAAGATGCTAAATCCTGCCCTTCTTCCCTTTATTTTTAGTCTGCAAGGCTCCAGCCCACTGAGGGGCCCTGGCTGGCTCGGGGGGTGCTGTGAGAGGGGTCCCCAGTCCAGTGAGGGGGGCTGGGGTTGGGGGGATGCTGTGGGGGGTTCCCCAGCCCCTGAGGGGTGCTGGCTGTGTTGGGGGGATGCTGTGGGGGGTTCCCCAGCCCCCCCAGTGGTGCAGCCATTGACGTATTTCCCTGCATCAAAGCCCCGTCCCTGCTGCCTCACCAGGCCCAGCTCTTGTGTGACTCTGTGTGTGTTTAATATTAAAGTTCAAAGCTGTGCAGAACCCACACGCCTTGTGGCTCTTTGAAGTGGTCCTGGCCAAGTGCCTGCAAAACATTCTCCAGTGGTGGTGGAAAAAGAAAAAAAAAACCAAACCATTACGCTCCACAAATATTTTTGTTTTATTTTCACCCCTTTCTTTCAGAGCTTGACAATGGTTCTCTGGAGGCCTGAGCAGAGGCTGAGCCATCCCTGCCTTCAGTGCCCTTGTAATTAAATTTTGGGCCAATCAAACTTGCATTTTGGTGGTTGGGTTTGTGTCTCCCTTTGTCTTGACAAGCCCGGGGTTGGCCGGGGAGTTTTAAATGCAGGACTTAAATCCGGAGGGTTTTGAGCAGGTTGGGTGTATTGCTCTCAACTTTAATAAGGTGGGATTTAAGACAAAAATACACACTTGCAAAATTAATGGTTCCTGAGTAAAAAAATGCTGGAATAAAAGTAGTTGGAATGGGCAAGGAGGAGCTGCAGCGTGACAGGGCACGTGTGTGTCACCTGTGCCTCCTCAGTGCCCTGGCAATGAGTTCCTCCTAATTTCAGCTGCTGAATGAAGGTGTTAATTAGCCAGGGCTTACCAGCTGTGCTTTGTGGATCCCAGCAGCAGGAATGCACAGCCCAGGTGAGCCCCTTTCCTTGATCTTGATCCAGGTTGATCCAGGTTTGGTGGCTGAAAAGGCGGCGTTGCGGTGTTAAAGCCCCGGCCGTGGTTCAGCAGGGCTGGGCAGGTGGCACAGCCTTTCCAGGCACAGCAGAGGTGCTGTTTGTCCACTTTTCTGTCCAATTAGCACTAAAGAGCCGGGATGCAGCTGGAGTTCAAAGCCAAGCCACGTGTAAACACCTCTGGGTCAGCCCCAGAGTTCCTGTGGAGCTGTTGCCAAACGAGCAATGTGATGTTGGACAAGCAATGCCAGCAAGGGGGGTGTATGTGTGTAGATTATTATAAAAACTGGTAAAATTCCACTAATCCCTCTGTTAGTGAGCTTATCATGGGATATGGGTTTCCTGCTGCCCACCCCTGGCTGCTGGATGCAATAAATTGGGCAACCAGAGCATCACAGTTGGTTCCTGTCATTTGGCCCAGCTGGGGCTCACCTGCCTCTGGGGAGGGGATGGTTTTCCAGTTTTCCTCTAGATATAAACTCTGGTTTGGGGATTTAAAGCTGAACCTTATAAACATGTAATTTTAAAATACACACAGGCAAGATTTTTGGTCGTGGGCTCTCTGGGTGTGCTGAGGGTGTGTGGACCCTGTCCTGGTTCATCCCAGCTGGGCCTAGTCCTGCCCTGGAGCAGAAGTGCCTTGTGCAGGTTTTAACTAAAACCAAACTGTTTTGTTCTTGATTTAAATGGGAAGACTGGGCTGGATTGCTCCTTTTTCCAAACTGCCATCGCTGTCAGGCATCACTCCCACGAGGGAGGAGCTGTGACTGAGGGTGGGAGATCTGCTACTCACTGTTCCAGGCAATCTCTCGCAGGTTATTTGGGCTCCTCTGGTCCAGTTTTGCATGGAAATGCCTTAGGAGCCCTCATTCCCTAAAGGGAAAGAGAGTTTGGGTGCAGAGTTGCCTTGGAGGTGCAGGTCAGTGGGTGCCAGGGGTGCTCAGGGGTGTGCAGGGGAAGCAGAGGAGGATGGCACCTCTGGGACAGTGGATTCAGGGAATCGTGGAATCAAAATATTTTGGGTTGGAAAGGACCTTAAAGCCCATCCAGTGCCACCCCCTGCCACAGGCACACCTTCCACTATCCCTGATTGCTCCAGCCTGGCCTGGGACACTTCCAGGGATCCAGGGGCAGCCACAGCTTCTCTGGGCAACCTGTGCCAGGCCCTCCCCACCTTCCCAGGGAAGGATTGCTTCCCAGTATCCCATCCAACCCTGCCCTCTGGCAGTTTGAATCTGTTCCCCCTTGTCCTGGCACTCCAGGCCCTCCCAGAGAATCTCTCTCCACGTTTCCTTTGGGCTCCCTTCAGGCACTGGGAGGCCTCAGTCAGGTCACCCCGGAGCTTCTCTCCTGCGGGGCAGTTCGGCTGTTCCCGGATCTCCCGCTGTTTGTTCTAACCCCGAGTGGATGATTTCCTAACCAGAAGCCCCAGCGAGCCCGAGGCAGGTCCCTCACGTGCCCCCAGCCCTTTCCCACAGTGTGGGAGCCCCGTGGGCCCTGAGCTCAGCGCTGGAGCTGTGCCAGCACAGCGTGACTCCTCTTCCTGTCAAGGGGCACAAAAGAGAACGACCTTGTCCTTCCCCCCCCTCCGCCTGCCCGGCAGATTCCAGCCCCGGCGTGGGAGTCGCTCCCTGTTGCAAACCCTCACATGATGTCTGGGTCATCAGAGTTACCAAAAAGACCCGGGTTTCGCAGGAAAAGGGCCGTGGTCACGTGCAGGGAGCGGCCTTTTCTCCAGGGGGGGATCTTTGGGGGGGTTGAAACAAGTGCAGCAGAGTCATCGGGCTGAGCACAGCGTGGCCTCATCCCGCTTCACATGGAGCCTCTTTTTGCTGCCGTGGGTGATTTCAGGACTGAAGGAGGGGGGCCCCAGCTCTGCTGGCCTTTTGGGACTCTCTGCCCAGCGTCGCTTTTCCCCTCTGTAGCTCTGGCAGGAGTGAAAACAAGCTGAGGAGGGAAAGTCACAGGACTGTGCTGATGGGTGGAGGAGGAAAACAGCAGCTCTGACACTCATGTGACAGCTCTGCTGCAGAAGGTCACTCACATGTCCAGTGAAGTGGGAATGAGCTGGTTTCCCAATGCAAACAGGCCCCTTCAGCAGGGAATGGGCATCCCAGAGCAGCCCAGCTCAGAGCATCCCCCAGCCCAGCCCCAGGGGCCTCGAGCTGTTCATTAGTCCTGAGGGGGGTAGTTAAGATTTTGAGGGTTTGCTTCCCACCAGGCCTGAACTCTCCTGCTGCAGGTGAGGTTCCTCTGGGTCCAGAACTAATTAGTGGGTGGGATCAGAGGATTTGGGGTTGTTGTTGGCAAAAAACCACCTGTATTTAGTGCAGCCCCTCCCCAGACACGAGCAGCTCCAACCTTGGAGTGTCTGTGGTGGTGTGCCCAGCTGTGGCGTAGGGCTGGGATGTTCCAGGAGGAATTTCCTCATAGAAAAGGTGGTCAGGCCTTGGAAGGGGCTGCCCAGGGAGGTTTGGAATCCCCACCCCTGGAGATGCCCAAGGAAGGACTGGAGGTGGCCCTGAGTCCTCTGGGCTGGGGGACAAGGTGGGGATGGGGCACAAGGGGGACTCAGTGATCCTGATGGGCTTTTCCCACCTCAGGGATCCTGGTATTCTGTGACTCTGCTTTGTTCAGCACTGGGCTGGTGCTGGAGGGGAGCCCTCCACCAGGACATACCTGTTCCCTCATCCCAGCCCGGCAGCTCCAGGCGGTTACACAATCCCACACAATCCCACACAATCCCACACGTCCCCTCCCTGCTCCCGGCCCTCAGGAGCTCCCTGTCAGCCTGTGGGGTGGGAGCCAGGCTCTGCTCTGCTCCCAGGTCCCGGCAGGGCCCGGGATGGTGGGAGCTGCTGCTCTCTCCCTGCCTGAGGCCGGGGCTCCGTGTCTGGGCCCGTTGCCGCCGGCGGCTCCGGAGTCGATCCCTCATCCCGGCTGTGTTGCAACACCGAGCTTTCTTTAGCAAGAGCCTGTCTGGGCGCTCTGTGTTTCGGGGCACGCTGGCCTTGAGTCAGGGGTGGCACCAGAATGTCTGCAGAGAGTTTTGCTGTCGGTCTCCTGCCCTTGAAACCCTGTTGCAAGGTGCCAGCGCTGTTTACAGCGCGCTTGGCATCTCCCGCATGACTCCGTAGGGAAAAGCAGCAGGTGAACATTCCACACCTGAGTCTCACGGGGACGGAAGGGCCTTTGCAGGCTCTCACTGCATCTGGTTTCTTCTCTGACTGCAGCTGAATTCAGGAGTTTAGGCTTTATTTTGGTGCACCCAACCTCACCCCCAGGAGAGGGTTTTGCGGTGTGACCTCACCCACGGCTCTGGGAACTCTTCTCTGCTGGGGTGAAACACGTTTGCAAAGCCAAGAGCAGAGAAACTGTGGGTGGTGAGGCCGGGCCTGTGTGACCCAGGGCACACTGGGGGAAGAGGTTTCCACGGGGCTGTTCCTGGGTGAGAATTATGGTTGGAAGCAAAGGAAAAACTCCTCATGGGCAGTTCGCACCAAAGGTCTCACACAGGAACCTGGAAAACCAGATCTTCCGTGGTTTTGACCGAGTAGAGCGAGTGCCACTCGATGTTAGTTGATGTTTCAATCCTGGTAGCTGAAATGTGCTACAAATTCTGCTTGGAAATGCAATTTAAAGGCCTCTAAGGTGTTGTTGTCCGTGCTGGGAGACACCTGGACAGAGAATTCAGCACAGAAGTTTGCAATTCTCTTTTTGACTTGCTTGACTGGGCCAACCCTGGTGGCACACGGGCTCAGCGGGAGCCAGGTGCTGGGAATGCTCTGGTTTGGAGAACGTGGCTTCCCAAAGTCCCTCTGAGCACGGGGGAGGGAAGAGCCCTTCTCTAACACCCGAAATGCCCCACGATGGATGTTTCCCTTGGAGCTGCCCCGGGTGAGCTGCAGCCAAGCCTGTGCCAGGCTCTGAGGTCACCCAGGAGAGCCAGGAGTGCTCTTGGCTCCCGTTCCCCAGAGGTTTCTCCACGCTCTGGGCTGCACCAGAGGCTCATCCCAGAGCCAGTCAGCACTTTTCCTTGTTTGCTCACCATCAGCTGCTTCCCGGCACCGGGAGCCGAGCAGTCCTGCAGGGAGGATTCCTTATCTCCCTGCCCTCAACAGAAGGGATTTCGTTTCCAAGTTAATATTTCTGCCATAACCCCAAGCTGGTTTTTTGCTTTGTTTTGTTCTTTATTTCATTTCTGTTGTTGTTTTCCAAGCCTGATGGTTGCAAACACTCCCCTCGTGCAGACACGGGGATGAAACCGGATCCAGCACAGGAAATCATCCCCCTCCACAGGGAGGAGAGATGATTAATCCCGTGGTGGGATGAATTCCCAAAGCCTTCAAGGGCACACGTGGTGCTTATCCCTTTGATTTCTGACACTGCAGGAAGTGGGATGAAGGGGGAGAATTCACCCCCAGCTCCTTGGATCCAGCACAGACAAAAGCCTGGAAGGGAATAAATCAGCCTTGAAGGCTGTTCTGGAAGTCAGGGAGTGGGGCTGGAGCAGATGGATGAGTCCCTCGGGGTGGGATACCTCATCCTTGAGCATCAGGTGACCTCACCTGAGCCTCTCCTGGAGCAGGACTGGGCTGGAAGTGTCACTGCAGAGGGGCAGAACCAAGGGAACAGGGCTCAGTGGTGTGGGGTTAATGGGGTCACTGGTATGGGGTTAATGGGGTAACTGGTGCTGGGTTTAGAGCTGGAGATGTTTAGAGCTGCTTTGAGGTGTGATTTGAAGGCACAGAGGTGTAAGGGCTGCAGTAATGCCAGGAACAAACCCTTTCTTTTTCCATAAATCCCAAAAAGGTGGCCGAGGGGCACGCTGTGCTGGGGGGGTTCCTCCCAGCTCTGTGCCCCCCTCCCAGTAATTCCCAGTCCCCCACCTCCAGAAGCCCTGCTGGCCACACAATGCCCGGATTGTAGCCTGTGGTTCTGATGTAATTCCCCCCAAACGCTCTTTCCACAAGGAAAAGCCGAGCCCAGGCTCAGTGTCCTGTCCCTCCCCAGCACACAGAGCTCTGTGAACACTCAGCCACTCTCTGGAACCCCACAGAATCCCGGGATCTGGGAGTGAACACAGCACCAAGGGGGAATTTCTCCACTCACCTGTGCCCTCAGCTCTGTTTCCTTTCCTTTCCCCTTATATTTGGCATCTCCTCTTACCATTCCAGGCCTATCCCGGGGTTGGGTCTCCCAGGTGGAAAGTGGAGGCTTGTGTTAAACTGAGCAGGGAAGTTTGGGACTGGGCAGCAGGGGAGGAAATGCCCAACTGGGGACACTGTGGACATAACTCCCAGCGCCCACAGGTTCTCCTCTGCCACACAGGATGGGATTTTGGGGGGCTGGCAGTCTTCTCCCTCACTCTATCCCTGTTTTGGGGAGCAGATCCAGATCCATCCATGTGGTACCTCAGCTGTGTGTCAGGTTTGGGGGAGGAGGAGCGTGGCTGCCTGGGTCAGAGGCTTCTCCCTCTTGCTTGGAAAAACCCAAAGTCACTTCCCAGCCTTTCCACCCCCTCAGCCCCTGGAGCAGAGTGGATGCCAGGCTGGAGATCCCAGTGGATCTCAGTGTGAAGTAACTCGTGCACACGAGGCTGGTCAGTCCCTGGGACCTCGTGGAAGGGCCTTTGTGTGCTCCCCAAAACCAGAATGAAACCCTGGGGCCGTGGTCAAACTTCCCCTCCCTGGGCACCAAAGCTGGTGGTGTTTCCCAGCTCAGATCTCGGGAGCAGTGGGAGATTCTCAGGAAGTTTTTATGGTATTCAGCCTAAACTTCCCTTCCTTTTATCTCCTTCTCTACCTTAATCCTCCCTAAGCTTCCTGCTTAATCTTTGTCCCCTCCCGTGGAACGTGGAGCCCTCCCAGACCAGGGCAAGCTCCGTGGTGCTCCAGCCAGGAGTGACACAGTTTTAGTTCCCCTTGGAATCCTCAGGTGGGATCCTCTCCCTTTTCAGTCCTGAACCCCGAGCTGGGAGTTGTGCTGGACAATTCCAGTGTGTGGGGCTCAAGGACCTCACAACCTCCCCCTTCCCAAAGGATTCCTTGTGGAAGTAACAATTCAGCAGCAAAGCCACGAGGATTTCGGTGGGATTGCTGGGATTTGGTGGGCTTTGTCATGGATTTGCCACTGGAAGGGTGGAGCCAGGGCAGGGGATTCCCTTGCAGGACAGAGCAGTGCCTTGGTAGATCAGGTTTCCACGTGGGAATTTTGGGGGGCCGGTTCTCCTGAGCTCCACACATCCAGAGCTCCCAGAGCAGCCAGGGAACCCTGCAGGTGCATCTGGCTGTGTGNTTTGGTGGGCTTTGTCATGGATTTACCACTGGAAGGGTGGATGCAGGTGCATCTGGCTTTGTATGCCAGAGCTGTCCCAGCCCCTGGGCGCTGGCTCCCGGGAGCAGCTGATGGAAATACCTTTGCACTCTGATGGTTTTTTGTTTTTTAACCTTTAATTTTTAATACGTGATCTAAAAATAAGGCTGGAATGTGCTCCGGTGACTCAGGGCACGGAGCAGGGGGTGGGGTGGAATCGCCCTGGCAGAGCTGCCACAGATCCACACCCAGCTGGCACCACACCTTGGGCAGGGAAATCAGGGAGAAGGGAGACTCCAGGCAGAGCTGATCCGGCTGCGTGAGTTCCCTGGAGGGAACTGCCTGGAAACAAGGGCTCCGGAATGTTCTGCAGCAGATGGGACCTGCAGGATTCCACCCTCTCCCAGCCAGGGAGTCCTGGGTAAGGAAATGGAGCTGCACATCCCTAGGGATGCTCTCCCCTTCCAGAGTCCTTGGCTGGCTGGAAACTGGGGCAGTTCAGGAGGTGAAATACTTCAGCAATTACTGGATGTCCTGGTGGAGGCAGAGCTGTCCCTGACACACGTGCCCTCCCCTCCATCCAGGAATAGTGGGAAGCAGCCGTGCCATCCGTCTCTTCCAACCGCCTGCTTCCTTGGAAATTTGGGCATAATTTTGGGGCATCTGGTCCCCAAATCACTGAGACCGTGTCCCACCACTCTGCACTGTGCCACCAGCCCCACTTTTACTTTTACACGCTGCTTTCCCACATGGATTGTGCAAAAAAAAGCAAATTTCCTTCTGTGCCTCTAAAAAAAAAAATAAAAACCCACCCAAGGCCGAGGTTGGGGGTTTGGGTGGTTTCCACCTGGGAAGGGCCATCCCGAGAGGTTGGAGCTGGGGGAAAAATCAACCCCCAAACCCAGATTATTTCTCAGTGTGAACCTGAAATGGAAGAGAAGGTTCCTCTCGACCTGGTAAATGATGGGATTTTAAGCTTCTAATTTATTGAAATTGGGCTGGAGGCAGCAGCTCCACAGGGTTCTGTCTGTGCCAGGCTGGAGCTGCAGGAGGGACGTGGAATGTCTTAAAATACGTGGCCTAGTTACAACCTGTTGCAAGGAGGGTGCAATTTCCCCAGGGAGGGACAGTTTGCAAACCTAGAGGAGCTCCTGGGTACTTCGGGAACTTGTTTATTCCCAAAGTGAAACACTTTGGCATCCCAGAGCTCCTGGTGCTGTGGAAAACCCAGCTGGGTGGTTTCAGCACCAAAATGTGGATAACCCACCCCATCCTGAGCAGGGAGCAGAGCAGAGCCCTGCCCTCCCTAAGGAGTTTTCCCACCCTGGGATGGCTCCGGGGCCGAGCTCCTCGCTGTGCTCTCCCGAGCATTGTCCCACGCCACAGAAACCTGGAGGTCCTATAGGAGGGGAGAGGGAAAAAAAAAAAAAAAGAGAATTAAAAATTGCTGCACTCAGGGAAAAATTCAATGGCTCATTGAGCTGTGGAGCTGCTGCTCAGGAAGTGTAAAAGGAAAACGGAGCCAGCTTTGTTCTGCCCAGACAAGGAGTAAATGCCACGGCCCCAACAGCCGCTCTCTGTTCCAAAAAAGCATGAGGTCATCCCTAAAAGCAGGGATTGACACTGGGATACCAGTCCCAGGCTCCCCCTTTGTGTCCCCCCACCTCTTTCCTGGCACCAGCCCGGCTCCGGGATCGCTCCGTGTGGCTCCGCTCCGGTGCCTGGCCCCGCTCCAGGAGGGGATCCAGGCTCCCACCTGGGCAGGAGCTGCTCCCTCTGGGCACGGGGGGCTTTGTGGGGGGCTCGGATGCCCTGGGGCTGCAGCCAAGGTGGGGTTGGCTCCCTGCAGCTCCCTGGCTCTGGTTTGGGGTCGTGCAGCGTGGGGTGCTGTGGGTGTAGGGGCTGCTCTTTAATTAGCTGAGAGCACAGTGTGATGAAGGCCGAGATCCAGGAGTGTGGCCTGCCCCGGCCACCTCCCCACATCGCTTCCCAGCATGGAGTATCCCGCTCCCTCATCCCACCACCCAAGACAGCGGGATGCAGGTGCCTCTCCCAGTGCTTCCCACGGGGACATCCACAAGCACCAATCCCACATTTTGAGCAGGAGGGAGAGGGGAAGGAAGACAAAAGCAAGCTCGTAACTCAGGCGGTTACTCAGGTGCTCGGTGTTTCTTCACCCTGCAAGGAGTGGCAGCTCCCAGCTATGAGAAGTATGGGAAGAATTCCGAACCGAGAGGGATCAGTGCGTGTCTGTCCCGTGCTGTAACTCCTCCCGCCGCGGGGCCGGAGAGAAAAGGGTCTGTGCCAGGCGGTGCTGGGTGAGCGGGTGTCGGGCAGCGCAGGCTGGGGCAGGCCCGGCTTCCCGGGGCCACTTTCAGCCTCCCGCTCCTCGCTGAGGGGATGGGAGGGAAGGGGCTGCTCGGAGCCCCGCGGGAGGAGGCGGCTGCTCCCGCACGGAGGAGCCGCTGCTGAGTCACCGCTCGTCAGAGCCCGGCGCTGTGTCACCGCTGCTGTCACCGCTGCTGTCACCGCACTGTCACCGCACTGTCACCGCACTGTCACCGCACTGTGCTGCTGCACGCGGCTGACTCAGGAGCTGCGCGGCTCTGGGCTGTCTCTGCTCGGGGAGAACAGCCCGGACGAGGCCTTGGGCAGCTGCTGCTGCCGAAAGAGCTCTCTGAGGAACAGGGGGGGCTCTGTGAGGCACGCAGGTGCCACCCCGGTGGGGGCTGCCCTGACGTCAGGGCCGTGCAGGACGTGGTTCTGAGCATACCGCACTGTCACCGCACCATAACATTGCAAACCAAATCCTGATTGTTTCGGGATGTGTCCTGACTTAAACTGGTGGGCCTCGGTCTTCCAGTGCTTTCCCTTAAAATAGGCAGGAGTGTTCTGGGGATGTTTGTGCTGCAGCCAGAGCGTCCCTCGGGTTGTGTTTACGTCATTCCTGAGCCCGCTGTGCCCCTCACCTGCACTCCAAGATCCTTGTCCGGGTTTCACAACCTCCCTCAGGGCTGTTTGTGCTGGCCTTGACTTTGGAACACTCCTGGACGACCCATCGCTGCCCGTGCTCTCGTGTTCTCCGAATTTCTGTTAAAGCTCAGTGGTTTTAGTGCTGCAGCGTTTTCCATCCACCGTCCTGCCCCAGAGGTGGGAAGTCCTGCTGCAGCCCTGAGCCCTGGTAGTGCCTCCCTGGTCTGGGCCCTGCCAGATCCCTCTGCTGCCAGAGGAACAGGGATAACAGCCCGGAGAGCTGCAAGATCCAGTGACTTCCCCTCTCCTGGAATCTCTCACCACCGGAGCGAGAAACGAGCTGACGCGGTGGTAGCACAACGAGAGCTGTTCCCGAAAGGAACGCTGGAGCAGGGGAGGAGGATGAGCCGGGAAGGCAGAGGGTGCTCTGGCAGGAGCGCAGGAAGGTTTATTTTTGCTGAGTGCTGTGTGCTGGTGACTCAGCACGAGGCAAGTGAGGCTGTTGTGCCGAGTCACGGCAGCGGGACGGGAGCAGCCAGCCCTGGCCCGGCGCCGGGAGGTGGGTCCTGGCCAAGCTCCGCAGGCTTTGCCCCTCTGGCAGGAAGGAGTTCTGGCTGTGTGGGTTATTCCAGATGCCGGCACAGGCAGGAGGATGTGCAGCAGGCTCTGGTGACCCAGCTGCCCTGTCCTTCCTGCCCTGTCCATCCTTTCCCAAACACCGATTTCTCCGAGATGGGCAAAGGGACGGCGGAGCTGCATCCAGACCTGGGACGGTCCCGGTGTCACCCTGGCTGACATCACCCCCCTCACCCTGCTCCAGCAGGGCTGCTTCCCAAACTCCTTTACCTCACAGCTTAGTCCTGCCCCGCTCCGAGTGACATCTCCAGAGTTTGTTTTGGCTTTTGCCAGCTCCCGAGGACATCCCTGGGGAGCCACAGCGGGTCCCTGGCTCAATGGCCTGTGGGTGCCTGGTTAATTGTTCACCCAGGGAACAGGAGCTGCTGCTCAGCTCCCACTGGGAGCAGCCCCAGAGCAGGGCCGGGTGACCTGAGCCCAGCACAGGTCCTGCTGTGGGATGGGGGAAACAGGGATTCTCCAGGGGGTGGGGAGCTGTGGAGCAAGTGAAACAAAACCTCTGCCCCCTTGCCAAGGACTTTAAAAACACTCACTCACAGGTTCCTGCCATGCAGTGGGACTCTCTCCATGCTGTCCTTCCCCCAGCCAGGCTGGGTTCCCCGGGGTGCTTCAGGGACAGGGATGGGGACAGGGGTACAGCCTGTGCTTCTCCCAGAAGTCCCCTGAGGTAACTGGTTCATCAGCCTCCTTCCATAAACAGGAAGCTGGGAAAGTACAGGCAGGTGATCCTGTGCTGCTGCAAACATGGAATACTTGGAAACACGAATTGCTTGGATTTTTTTTCCCCCAGCTGCTCCCAATTCCTCACCCAGGTGCACATTGTTTTGGGGAACTGTTTGCAGCAGGAAGGTCTCCTGAGTTCACAGAACGGATTTAGAAAGAGCTTGGCTTTGGAACGGAGCTTTTCCTGCTCCTGATCCTGCCTGCGCTCCTTTGGAGCAGGAGAGGAGGATCCTTCCCCCAGGGACCACCCTGCTTCCTTCTCCAGCCTCGGTTTCACCCCTGTGTCCCCCCGTGTCACCCTGACTGACGCCTTCCAGGGCTGGAGGGGTGGAGATTTCCCAGTAACCCCCCTAGTTCAGGGAATCGCCCCGTGCTGGAGTCGGGAACACTGGCTGGAGCACTGCTTGTTTTCTCTCCTGTGTTCCAGACTCTGCTCAGGGATTGAGGAGCTCAGCACGAGTTGGATGCTGCTGCCAAGCCAAATAATCCCTGAGAGTGCCCTTGTGGTCTGGAATAAACTCCCTTAATGTCTAAACACAGGCGAGACAGCCCGAGCCTGCGAGGGTTTGGGATGGGGCAGGAGCTGCTTCCCCCTCTGGCTCAGCTTTGAAGCTGCCGGGCCTGGGGAGGCCGTTGGAGGAGCCTGTGGTTGAAGCAGGCACAGGAGGGCTGTGGTGGGCGGCTGGAGGGGCCCGGCAGCGCCACTGGATCCGACTCCGTGTTTGCTTTGGCTCCTTCCCCCTCCCGGCATCGGCTCCTGGAGGGTGGGAGGTGGGAGCTGCACCCTCTGCCCTGGCACTGAGTGGTGAGGGGCTGCCCTGACACCTCTGCAGAGCCCCCCTGGGATGTCACAGAGGAAACAATCCGGGGATGGTGCCTTTCCAAGGGATCCAGCGTGGCCAGAGCTGCCCCCGGAGTGCCCGTGACAGGGCTGCACTGTTTGGGGCTGGGAGACAAACTGCTCCAGTTGCTGCTGCTGCTGCACGTCGAGGGAGGTGGTTTAACCACTGCCTGCTGCTGCCAGGGTGTCCAGCTGCAGCAGGGGATGCAGGGATATGGACCCACAGGAATGTGGGACACGATCCCGTGTGCTGGGGGACACCACCCCATGGGCACCCTGGACATGATCCCATGGGGGGGTTGGACATGATCCCATGGGGAGGTTGGACATGATCCCATGGGGAGGCTGGACATGATCCCATGGGGGGGTTGGACATGATCCCATGGGCAGCCTGGACATGATCCCATGGGCAGGTTGGACATGATCCCATGGGCAGCCTGGACATGATCCCATGGGGAGGTTGGACATGATCCCATGGGGGGGTTGGACACGATCCCATGGGCAGGTTTGGACACCATAACCCCACGTGCAGGTCGGACACCACCCCACAGACGCGGCCCCATGTGCAGGTGGCCCCTGCCCAGGTGACAGGGACCCTAAAGCCCCTCCCCAGGGACGGTGGCAGTGGGACCCTGGGTCACCACGTGGTGCCCAGCTCAGGGCAGAGCTCCAGCAGGATTTTGCTGCTTGTGGAAAAACGTTCACATTTTTTCCGCTCCCGTCGGCAAAGTTTTTGCTGCTTCAGGGAAAGGGGAACTTGCAGCAAACCCAGGAAACGTCCCACGGGTGTCACCAGAGCTCCTGGAAGCCCTTTGCACGTGGCTGTCGGGGCGGACACGGTGCGTGGCCCTTCCCAAGGTGGAAGTGGAAGGTGTCCCTGCCCATGGCAGGGGGTGGAACTGGGGGGGCTTTGAGGCCCTTCCCGACCATCCCAGGATTCCTGATGGTGCACGGTGTCCCAGCAGCTCCCTGCACGGTGCCAACCCCAGTTTCCCCCCTCTTTCTGTGCAGGATTCTCCTGTGCCCGGGCCTGGAGCCGATGGCAGAGAATGTCAACAACTAACAACATAGCGCAGGCCCGGAAGCTGGTGGAGCAGCTCCGCATCGAGGCCGGGATCGAGAGGATCAAGGTGGGCCTGGGAGCGGGGAAGGACCCTGGGAAGGACCCTGGGCAGCTGCTCTGGGACCTCCCAGCACTGCTGGGATGTTGCAGCATTCCAGTGTTCCAGCATTCCCTCCGGGATCTGAAGGGAGCCGGAGAGGGACCCTCTGTCAGTAGTGACAGGACAAGGAGTGACGGCTTTGAACAGAGGGAGGGAAATTTAGGTTGGATATAGGGAAGGAATTCCCCCCTGGGAGGGTGGGGAGGCCCTGGCACAGGTTGCCCAGAGAAGCTGTGGCTGCTCCTGGATCCCTGGAAGTGTCCAAGGCCAGGTTGGAGCAGCCTGGGATAGTGGGAGGTGTCCCTGCCCAGGGCAGGGGGTGGCACTGGGTGGGCTTTAAGGTGCTTCCAACCCAAACCATTCCAGGATTCTGTGACAGGTCTGGAAGCAGGAGCTGCAGGAGCTCCTAGGAGGGGTCTCAGCGCTGTTGCTCTTTCCCAGCAAAGCCTTTGGAGCACTCCCAGCTCCAAAGGTCAGGGAGTGCACTCCCCCCTGCTCCCATCGTCGTTCCCCTGGGGAG
Source organism: Pachyramphus minor (assembly GCA_013397135.1). Taxonomy (NCBI): domain Eukaryota; kingdom Metazoa; phylum Chordata; class Aves; order Passeriformes; family Tyrannidae; genus Pachyramphus; species Pachyramphus minor. Next base: position 23,447 of record VYXB01008226.1, on the reverse strand, counting down.
AGTCAGCACTGCCTGCTGGGGGAAGACCTGTAATTTAGTTTGTCTTCCCTAAAAAGCCTGGCTGGAGCCTGGAAAGGCCCTAAAAACAGCTACAAAACCTCATGGTTTAAAAAAGAACCAGCCCAGGTTGCTCCAACCTCTGTCCAACCTGGCCTTGGACATTTCCAGGGATGGGGCAGCTCTGGGAAACCCTTTCCAGTGCCTCACCCCCCTCCCAGGGAGGAATTTCCTCTTCACCTCTCAGCTAAATCTCCCCTTTTGAGGTTTTTTTCAGAGTTTTTTGTAGTTTTTCAGAACTTGCAGTTCTGTGCTCTGCAGAAGGAACCAAAAGCTGAAAGCAAGGAGGGAAAGCGGGATAAAACCCCTGTTCTCCACAATTTTGGGCAAACCCCTTCCCTCCATGCTTCCACCCCACGGGATGGGACCCTCTTCCTGTGCTTTGGTGTCTCCTGGGAAGGCAGACCCAGAGACAAGGAGCTTTTTGGGGAATCCCTGAGCGCCCAGGAGTGAAGATTCCAAATNCAGACCCAGAGACAAGGAGCTTTTGGGGGAATCCCTGAGTGTTTTGCAGTATCTGCCCAGGAGTGAAGATCCCAAACGCCCTCAGCACAGAAACTGGGATCCCAGGGCAGAACTCACTGCAGGGGGACGAGGTCAAGGCTGTGCTTAGAGCAATTAATCCCTTAAGACATTAATTACCCCCAATCCCAGGGGGGAGGAACCTGTTACGAGAGCGAGTGGCCTGGAAACCTCTGGGAGCCTCAGCAGGACACTCCGAGGGTGGGGGACAAGGGAGGGACGAGCCAGAGGTGGATCTGGGAATGATCTGACCCCCCTGGGGAGGAGGAAAATCAGGTGCTCTTCCCCTCCCTGGAGCCCTCCCCAAAGAGCCGCTTTGACCTGCACCAAGCTGAGCCTTGAGGAGCAGCTTCCAGGGCTTCCCACAGCTCCTCTTGTGGCACCAGAGGCCTGTCCCTTGCCTGCTCATCCCAAATCCCTCACAAGCAGCAATACCTGCAGTTAAACCTCTCCCAGGCACCGTTATTTCCCCTCCCACCAACCTCCTGCTTTCTCCCCAACATTCCAGGTCTCCAAAGCGTCTTCCGAGCTCATGAATTACTGTGAGCAACATGCCCGGAACGACCCACTGCTGGTTGGAGTCCCCGCTTCCGAGAACCCCTTTAAGGACAAAAAGCCCTGTACCATCCTATAGCTCCGGCACCGCCCCCGGATCCCTCCGGAAGGGAATCCTGCTCCATCCACTGAAACCGAGCTCCGACGCCTGCGCCCCCGGGGGTAAACCCTTAAACTTGTTGGCTTCAAACAGAACTTAAATTCCTGGGGGAAAAAACAAACAAACAAACAAACAAACAAAAAAAACCAAACAAAAAACCCCACCACGCCCCCAAAAAACAAAACAAAAACGATACAGAGATAATAATTTGGGAGCGGTTTTTAGGAAAAGGGGGCTGCACCTGGAGAGGGGTCGAAATTGAAGTCAGAACCCAAAACAAGCCGGGCAGAGGGGAGGGAGGGGGAGGATTTTAATGGGGGTGTTGGAATTTGGAAGGGGGTGGTGGAGGCAGTGGGTTGGGGGGTGTCATTGTGGTGTTTTCCCAGTGGGATGTGAGGGTGGAGCTCCAGGGCCTGGCGCTGGATCCAACCAGGAGGAATTCACTCTTCCTTTCTGGGGAGGGAACAAGGAGGGGGCCCAGGTGGGAGAGGTTTTGTAGGAAATTAATGAGAAAATAAGGAAAAAACCCCAACAACAACAACAACAAAAAAAACCAGCTGGAAAAATACCTGTTGGGAATGGCTGAAGGGGGGCAGGGGGGCCCCTTCCCTGCTTCCCACAGCTCCGCTCGGGCCAGGGAATGGCCCCAGGGGGGAATGGACAGATCCCAGGAGGAATGTTAGGGAGCCCCAGGGATGGGGCAGCTGCTTTTGGGGGTCTCTTTGCTGTCCCCAAACATGGGGGGGCAGGGGAGGGTGAAGGGGTTTCCTGGTGCGCATCCAGAATCTGGGAAAATCGGCCTTTTGGGGAGTTTCAGCCCAAAACTCTAAAACCGGCAAATTTCCCAGCATTTCCCATCTCCCTCTTCCTCATGGGAGCAGCGAGTGGAATTCCTCCCACTGAGCCCAGGGAATGAGGAGCAGGAATGAGGCGTTGGGTGAAGTTCAGGGGAGATGAGGGTGAGGAGGAGAAACGGTTCCGTTCCCATCCCTTGGGAATCTCGAAGTGGGATTTGGCAGGGAGCACCGTGGGATAACCCGGCACAGAGCAGGAAGAGGGAGCAGGAAGAGGGGGAGCAGGAGAACCTTCCTCCCCACGGAGCCTTGGAGATGCTCGGGAGAGAGCCTGGAGCTCCCCAGCCACTGGATCTGTCGGGAAGGGGACGGATCCCGGGATTGCCGCATCCGTGTCCACAGGGCAGATCCCAGGGCTCAGCAGCTCCCCAGAACGCAGCCAACACTCCCAGAATCCCAGAATTAGTTGGAGTCTGGGATCATCAGGTCCACCGTAGGCAGAGGCACCGTTTGTGGCCACTCCCGGTTATCCTGAACACGGGGGTTGGTTTTGGGAAGGGAAGGAGAACCTCAAACCAACCAACCAGCAACACCTGGTGTGAAATCCTGGGAGTTTCCCCATCCCCCCAGAGCTTTGGATTTCGGTTGGAACCACCAGAGCCTGGCGTTTCCCATGGGAAAGGGGGGCTGGAGGAGAGGCTCAGCTGATTCCCCCACGGTGCTGTCGTGGTCCAGTTGGAGGGAGAATCCCTGCGGCCCAAACTGGGGCTGCTGGTCGGAGTCACTGGTGCAGGCAGGACACTGGGAGGCTCTCTGGCTGCTCTCCAGAGGCAGATGGAATTCCCAGGGCTGTCATTGGCTCCCAGGCACTGGGAGCTGCCAGAGATGGGCTCGGAGACAGGGAGAGGAGCAGAGCCCGCTGGTACCCAGGGAAGGGGATTCCTCCCGGGATACCAGGGGCTGGGATGGGCAGAGCTGCTCCGTTTCCATTCCTTGGTTGCAGGAATCTTGCCATTCCTTGTTTTCAGTCTGCCATCACTTGCCTTTTAAACAAAACCGGGAAAATCCCACATTTTTGACACTAACACAGCCCCCCCTGTGTGCACCCACCTCAGCTTTCCCGGGATCCTGGGAAACGCTCCTGTGCCCCCCCACTGTGCCCTGGGCTCCTGCCCCGGCATTCCAGGGCACAGGTGACCCCTTGGATGTCACCCCATCCCAGTGTGAGGGAGCAGAGCAGGGAAAAGGGGGATATTTCCCTCTGTGTCCCCTCCCCGTCCCCAGCAAACCCTTTTTGGTGAGTTCTGTCCTAAATCCAAGATAACCCCAAGCTCCCTCCTGCTGGGAGGCACCGGACACCCCGAGTGCAGCCTGGGCTCAGCCACAGCCGGGCCTTCCCTTCTCCAGGAGGGAATTCCCTCTGTCCTTAATCTCGTACAGTTCCAGCCTTATTTTTCTACTCCAGATCGCTGATTCTTCCTCTGTGTTAGAGACCAGAGCATGGTGCTATCCCGGAGCCGCGGGGACGGAGCAGGAACCGGGAATTCCCCCTCCTCCTCCTGTTCCTCCTTCCCCACCACCCGGGCAGGGGCTGCCGGACCCCCCCGGCATCCTCAGGGGCTGCAACATCCTGCCCTTCCCGGCCCCCCCTGCGGGATCCTGTGGGATGCTGGGCCAGTTTATCCCGGCACACCACGGTCCAGCATTTCGGGGTCGCTCTGCCGCCCCCCTCTCGTCCTTCCACCCACCCTGGGGTCCTGTTGGAGCCGGGAAAAGGGGCAGGGAGAAGGGAACAGGAGCTGGGAGAAGGGGCAGGGAGCCAGGAGAAAGGCCATGGAGCATCTCCCATGGGAGCCTGGGTTCAGGGCTGGGGGCTCCTGGCGCGGGGACTCTGGAATGTGCTGGTGGGACCTGGGGGTGGTGGGAGCTGCCAGTGGGTGCTGGGGCTCCTTGGGTGACTCGTTTCGGTGGAAAAAAAAAATCCTTGGTTTTGAAAATTTTATTTTTTTCTCTTTTTTTTTTCTCTTCTTTTTTTTTTTTTTTTGGGATTCTATCCTCGTCCTCGTGCTCATCCCGTAGGTGTTTTTGTATGGCATAAATAGGAGTGCAGATTCCAGTAGTCGCTTGTACTTTGTTAGTGCATTTGTTCTCTTCATTAAAAAAAAAAAAAAGGAAAAAAAAAGGGAAAAAGGCGAAAAACAAAACAACAAAAAAACACACACACACACACAAAAAAAAGACTTTTCAGGACTTTTTAAGTGCTGCAAAAGGCGAAGGGGGGAGCGGGAGGAGCCAGAGCCCCAGCTCCACAAAGGCCTTTTTTTTTGGAGGTAACCACATGCCCAGATCTGTCCAGCCTTTCTTTATGGCATGTGGTGAAGCCGGTGCCAAAAATAGAAAACTGGGAAAGAAAAGGGAGAGGGAAACATTGCCTCTATTTAATTTTTCCTCCCTTTTCCTTGTCCTCCCCTCCCTGTCTCAGGGGACGGAGCCGGGAGACTCCCAGGCACCCCAAGCCTGGTGTGGTCCGGAGCCTCTGGATCCTCCCAAATCCCCCTTGTTTCCAAGTGCTTAAAAAGTCGCCTTTATTTAACAAAACCCCCAATAACTCATTTATCCGTCGTGCGGAGGCCACGCGGGACCCTCCGCGCTCCTCGTTCCTTCTCTCTGGTCTATTCTTATTATTATATTATTATTATTATTATTATTATTATTTGCCAAACTCTGATCTCGTTGCCAAACGCAAATCCAGGTTTGTACAGACTGTCCTTAGGAAGTGGTCGGTGTCTGTGCCGTAGGCTCCTCATCCGTCTGCGATTCCCGGATTTTGGTTTTTGGTTTTTCCCTTTCTCGTGTGCCATAGCCCGATTCCTCGCACAGTGTTGAATATTTCGTGGAATTGTTGTTCCGAAGTGAATGGATAACACAATAAAAAGGCTCACTTTGCATTTTGCCAGATTTCCTCTCCGGCCTGTCCTGCGCCCGGCACCTGAGGGGGGGCGGAAATCAGGTGGGATTGGGAATTCCAGGTCCTCGGGGATCCTCTGGGATCGCAGCCCCTCAAGGCCTGAAACCCTTTGGGAGCTGCTCCCACCCCCTGGTGCACCCCAGCCCTGGCAGCTCCTGCCCATCCCAAGCAGCACCGGAGCCATTGGGCATCTCCCGCTTCCTGGAAAGCACCGGAGCCTTCCCAGCCCATGGAGCCACAGGGAAACGAAACCCAGAGCAGCGTCCTTTCCCTTTTTGGAGAAAAAGGATCTCGGCCTGCCCGGGCTTCCTGCTGCACTTCCCGGCAGCTCCCGGAGCTTCCCGGTGCCCACGCGCTCCCAGGGAGCCGCTTTCCTGGAAGGCAGCGGGATCCGGGAGAGGCTTGGAGCGAGTCCTGCAGGAATGTGCTGCTGCTGCTGCTCCGGCCGGGCTGGAGCCGCGTGCCGGGAATATCTGGGATGTTTGTGTCTGACCGGACCGGCGGCGGGAAGGGCAGGGGACGGGCAGAGGGACGGGCAGGGGCACAAACAGCAGCACGGAGCTCCCGTGCGGGTGCCCCACAACCAGCTGGGGACAGGGAGGGGGTCCCTGCCCCCACCGCGCCACAGGTGCCCAAACTCCCCCCAAATTAAACCGGCAGGACACGCCGGGAGCGGCTCCTGTCCCGGGAAGCCGCTTCCAAGCGCCGGGGCTGGCACAGGGCGGCGGTGCCACCGCACCTTGTGCCAGTGCGGAGCGACACGGGCCGGGTGGCACCGGGCTGGGAGCGCCTAAAAATAACCCGCCCGCCTCCGCCGCGCTATTTTTAGCCCGGCTGCGGCTCTAATTAAATCCCCGCCGCTCTAATTAACTCCCTGCCCTCGGAGCCGCTGGCACCCGATGGCACCGGGTGGCCCGGGGACGGTCCCAGCGGTGCCACCGGCGGAGGGGACAAGGGCACAGAGGGTCCCCCCTCAGCACTGCACGACCCCGGGGGGGTGTGTGTGTGTGTCCCCATCCCAGGGACCCCCATGAGCGCAGGGACACGAGGGCTCCGAATCCCATTCCGGGAGGGATCCCACGATGTTCCCTCCCCGCCACGGGGACACCCGTGACGCAACGGGGCCG
>VYXB01008225.1:24001-37801 GCA_013397135.1 Pachyramphus minor | reverse complement strand
AATAAATATAATATTAAAGAAGTATAAAAATAAAAATAAAGATTAAATAATACTACAAATAAATAAATAAAAATCTAAAAATCAAATAAATATAAATAATATAAACATAAACATAAACATAAACATAAACATAAACATAAATATAAATATAAAATGAAACCCCCAAAATTTCATGGAGCACATTTACAAGGCAAAAAGCCCCAGGGAGGGTCTTTTCCTGCCGGAAATCAGCAGAATGCCCCAGCATTTTGTCCTTTAGGTGGAATATTCCGAGTGGGGGGGTCACTGCCTGGTTTGTGCCCTGCTAATTTGGCTCTGCCAGGGCCACAAACTCCACCCTCACTTCTCCAAGCAGAGGGAAAGGAGGAGCAGGAGAGGCCCCCCAGGCCCAGGGGCTGAGACAAGGCCCCTCCATCCGTTCGGGTTGGGTGCCCCCCTGGCAGGGCAAACCCCCCCGAGGGCCCTGGAGCTGCCTGTGGGGCCTCAGCCCTGTCATCCCCGGCCCCACTCGGGCTCATTTATCAGGAGAAGTGGCAGGAAGCAGCCATGGGGAAAGGGGGAGCTCACGGTGACAAAGCTCAGCACGACAAAGCCCAGCATAACTAAGCCCAGCTTTGGCAGGGCTGCCCTCCTGGAACGCAGACTCTCCGCCCCCCAAATCAGCACCTCCTCACTGGGGTGAGGGGGGCACTCCTTGTTTTGTGGCTGGTTGGGGTTTTCCAGTTTTTGTGGTGGTGTTAGTTTGGGATATTTGGGTTAAACAAGTCTCCAGCGGTCAAGTACTCCCAGCAAAGGCCAGACCACAAAAATCAGAGGGCTGGTTATTTACCATAACCATATACAAAACCACAGGCAGCAAAGGTTCCCTCCAATCCATCAGAGACACTGCACATCTCTTTATTAAACCCTGGCTCGTTGTTACACTTCAATTTGCCTTTAAATCTAAGGAGGGACCCCAGTCAGCACAAAGAAACCAAAGAACAAAAACAACAACAACCCAAGCAAAGCAAGAGGAGGGAAATCCTCCCCTCTCCCTCAAATATTTCTCTTTCTGTTCCAACTTTGGATTGATTTTACTCCATTCCAGCACTGGAGATGGGTGATAGGTAGCTATAAAATTCTTTTATTCGCTCATAAATAAAACATCTGCAGCGTTTGAGAGTTATCCACTCCCTCTGACAGTAATGAACGTGCCACACACTTTAGTAATCCATTATAAGCAATCCAAGGCCCTTCAGCCAGAGGAAGCAGATACCTGGTTAGGAATCATCTGTGGGAGCAATGCTGCTCCTCTGATTATTTGTATAAGCCCTGTTTGTGTTCAGACACCAAATCTAATCAGACACACCTTGTTTTGAGGTGCTTCTTCTTTCTTAATGATTTGATTTTTTCGGTCTTGTGGATCATTTCCAGCTTTTTCGAGCAAGACATTGAGTCTGGCTCCTAAACTGATAAAACTCCTGAGGTCCCCTTTGGGTTTTGTGTCTCTCTTTTTCAGACTTTTTCAACCACAGCCTTTTTCCTTGATCTCTCCCAGTCCTTCTCCCAGACTGCTGGCCCAAAATGTGTTGTTTCCAACATTTCCTCGGAGCCTTGGGAGCCTCCCTACAGTGAGCTCTGTCCAGCTGCTGACTCCACAAACAGCAGGGAGAGGGTTTTCCCACTCCAGAAGAAAAGGAGGTTGAAGCAGGCTGGCAATTCCAAATGACGGGAAACTCAGGAATTAACAATTCCGGTAAATGTGACTCGTTTGGCAAAAGGAGCAGCAAAGCTTTAAAACTGCCAGAGGATGGGAAGGTCTCAGGAGTTTGGGAAGAGGCAGAACAAGGAATGTCACTCTGAGACCCCCCTGCAGAGCTGCTCCAGCCCTGGGAACAGCACAGGGAGCACATGGAGCTGCTGGAGAGAGTCCAGAGGAGGCACCAAGAGGATCCCAGGGCTGGAGCAGCTCTGCTGGGAGGAAAGGCTGGGAGAGCTGGGATTGTTCACCTGGAGAAGAGAAGCTGTGGAGTGACCTGACTGTGGCCTTCCAGGGCCTGAAGGGGCTCCAGGAAAGATGGAGAGAGACTATTTCCAAGGGATGGAGGGACAGGACACAGGGAATGGCTTCCAACTGCCAGAGGACAGGGTTAGATGGGATATTGGGAAGGAATTCCTGGCTGTGAGGGTGGGGAGGCCCTGGCCCAGGTTGCCCAGAGAAGCTGTGGCTGCCCCTGGATCCCTGGAAGTGTCCAAGGCCAGGTTGGACGGGGCTTGGAGCAACCTGGGCTGGTGGAAGGTGTCCCTGCCCATGGCTGGGGTGGCACTGGATGATCTTTAAGGTCCCTTCCAACCCAAACCATTCCATGATTCCATGATTCTAAGTCCACCCCTCCATCCATCCTTTCCAGGGTTCTCTTTACCCTCTGTGATATTTTTTTCATCCTCTTCACTCCGACAGAGACAAAGTGATCTGACCTTCTGTACAATTATATTGAAGTGGGATGAATGGTTTTATTTGCTGCTGTTTCTCAGGAAGTTTAGTCATTATTGATCAGCCCATCAATAAGAGGATTTATAACCAATATGGGTTCTGTGCCCAGCCACCATCTGTGTCTCTGTGGGACATGTGGGCCGTGGACACCTTCATGTTTCAATGTTCTGTGTAGACCAGGTGGCATTTTCAGCAAAAAACCCACACTGAAAGTCAGGGTCAAACTCAGCAAATCACGTCAAACAAATGAAAATAAAGGGGAAATTGTTGCAAACATGAACTTTGTTATTTTGGACTCTTCGAAGGCAACACCCACAAGCATTTTAGACATCAGTCATCCCTTCATGGAAGGCATCTAAATGTCATGCCCTGCTCTGAATCAGGAGAAGGGATATCAGCTCCAGTTTATGCACCTCGTTCCAGGGTCAGAACCAAAAGCTTTCTCCTGTTAAGGCAGAGATTTTTAGGGGTTATATCAACTTCTGGCTTTATTGTCCTGGTTTTCTTCAGCTCAGGAACCAAGTGGGACTCTGAGCAACCTGGTCTAGTGGAAGAGCATGGCAGGGCATGGGAATGAGATGGGCTTTAAGGTCCCTTCCAACCCAAACCATTCCATGATTTTATGAAACAGCTCTGGTCCCTCAGCAGGGCTGCAGTGTTGGTGGCCTCCTGTGGTGCTATTTGATTTTTAAATTCCACCCCATGGAAGAAGAACCTTGTGCTGAGCTCCAAGTGCCCCTGCCCTGGCACAGCTCCAGCCCTTCCCTGGCTCCTGTCCCTGCTCCCAACCAGCAGGGATCGGAGCTGCCCCTCAGGAGGAGCTGCAGATCCTGAGGAGATCCAGGTTTAACTGGTGTTTTCCTCATCCTCCTCCTCTGTCTGGGACTAGGGATGGGAAATATCTCCATTCAGGTCCCAATCCCACTCCCCTCTGTGTGGAGGGCAGGCTTTGCAGTGCAAATCTAAGGAGCTGCTTTCCCTCCTCATGGATTGGGAATGGGCTGGCAAGATTTGCTCCTGCAACATGTGGAGCAGCTCATGCAAGTAGATAAAATCACCTAAATGACCTAAAACTGGCCATTCTCTCCAGAAGTGAGTGATTTGCAAGACCAACACCCCCTCCTTCCCTGTGGCAAAAGCATCTCTGGCCCGACCAGGAGCCAGGCAAACACAATTCCCAATCCGTGTGTCCCAGCTGAGAACCTGCCTCTCCAGTCAGACTGGAGCTGTGCATCAGCCCATGTTCAGACTAGTTCAGGTTTCTTCTCAGACCTAATTTTAGACCTCCTGTGCTATTATTTATTCAACAATGTGAATGAGATATAGATCTCCCCCATCGATCTCCTCCTTTCCCTTTCCCTCTGTCGTTTGGCTGTTCTTCCCTGCACATCCCACAGCTGCTCTGTGCCAAGCCTGGGGGAGAGCAAGAAACTGTGTTGGATCAGAAGGCTTTTAAAAACTTGTTTTAATAACCACATTTATGCTAAATTTCATCATGTTCCTCGTGGGCTGGGGTTTACAGATTCCTCTGTGTAAAACCAGTTGCAACTGTGCTGTTGCAATTCCCCTGCCCGGCTTATTTTAACAAGAAGAAATAAATGTGGCCTGAAACTTGCCCTCAACAAAAGCTGACATCCCACTCTTTGTGCTGCCACCTGTGCAATCCTTCTGTCCCCTTTTGATTTGCCTTTTTTTGCAGGGTGTCATTACCTTGGCAGAAAAAACGGAAGCGATATGCTGTAAATCCAGCGTGTCCCATAAATCCCAGGCAATTAATCTGAGGAGGGAATATTAATAGTTTATTAGCTTTGCTTTAATAAAATCAGGAAGGTGACTGACAGCTCTTTTCCTTGGCTGGGAGGGCTCTGGTTACAGGATTTCATGCCCTCGGGGTCTTATTTTGCAACTTGCTGCAAGAAGGATTTCAAAATGAGACCTGGAGCACCTCTCCAGGCTGGGAGAGCTGGGAATGTTCAGCTTGGAGAAGAGAAGGCTCCAGGGAGACCTTAGAGCCCCTTCCAGTGCCTAAAGGGGCTGAAAAAAGGAGAGAGAAGGACTTTTATATGGGCAGAGAGTGACAGGACAAGGGGGAATGGCTTCAAACCGCCAGAGGGCAGGGATAGATGGGATATTGAGAAGGAATTCCTGGCTGGGAGGGTGGGGAGACCCTGGCCCAGGTTGGACAGAGAAGCTGTGGCTGCCCCTGGATCCCTGGAAGTGTCCAAGGCCAGGTTGGAGCAATCTGGGCAGGTGAAAGGTGTCCTTGCCCCTGGAAGGGGGTGGGATGAGATGATCTTTAAGGTCCTTTCCAACCCAAACCGTTCTGGGATTCTGGGATACACTGAGACAGAAAAGGTCTCTGTTTATTATGTCACTGTTGAGTTGGGACTTGCATTTTTAGAAGGGAAGTTCTCCACCAGTTCCAATGGGAGCATTTCAAAGAATGGAAAATGCTCTGCCAGAAATAAAAACCCAGATCCAGTACAAAGATACTACTCTGGCATTTTTTTGGGGGGGTCTGATTTCAGGCAAATCATTTTGACACAGTAAACTCCACCTTGGGCTTTTTTTTCTTTCATGGGGTGAAAGTTTGTTTCCTTCTCTGCACCCACAGAGAACAGCTTGAATTTTGGATATCAAGGCACTCAGAGAGGAGGAAATTTTTACCAGATTTGGAAAATTCTTTGCCTGGGCGAGTTTGCCAAACAAAACCGGTAAGGACTGGGATTCACACCCTGAGATTTCCTCTTTATATTGATTAATCATATTCCTGTCCTGGGCTGTCTGTGAGACTGGGAAGGTGCTGATGTGGTTTGTTGTGACTCGTGGCAGATGAGGCAGAGCCAGGTTGGCAGGAGAGCTTTGGAAGGAGGGATGGAGTCAGTGCCAACATAATCCAGTCAGAGTGTTCACTCTGCCCCCTGGGAAGTTCTGTTCCTCAATTTCTTCCACTTCAACACAGCAATAGAAGTGGAATTTTTGTTTTCTTATCTTCTGGGTCCAGACAAACTTCTGCAGAGGATGCATGGAAGGGAAGTGGTGAAAGGTGACTCCTTCTCAGTCATGGGTTTCTCTTACCTTCTGTTCACAGGTGGGAGGACTGGGAGACACTTCTGGCTCCCGTGGGAAAGGTGACCCTCAGGGAAGGTGTCTCTGCTGTTGGGGGAGTCTGTAATGACACAATCTGGCCTGAGAAGTGGGAGGGTGTGTGAACAGAACCTTTAACATAAATAAAAGGAATGACATCCCTGTTTTCCAGTCTGGCTTTGTAAGTAAATCTTTGGCATCTGAGTGGCCAAAGTCCACTAATTTTGTGCTAAAAACCCCACCAGTGTGTTTTCTGCCAGGATGTGGAATAGCTGCTGAGCTTCCTCTGGTTTTCTGGAAAGGGTTGGGAAGCCCAGCAGGGCTTCCCAGAGGTGATGCAACCCCATCTGTCCTTAATTCAGGGCAGTTCTTAGATGACACAACCCATCTGTTGGGAAGAAAACCAGGAAGGTTCAACTGCCACTGCATGTTGTTGCAGATTTGTAATCGTGGAGGTTGGAATCATCAAATCTTGGAATCACAGAATGGTTTGGGTTGGAAAAGACCTTAAAGACCAGCTCATTCCAACCCCTCTGCCATGGGTGGGGAACCTTCCACCGTCCCAGTTTGCTCGAAGCCCAGTCCAACCTGGCCTTGGCAGAGCTGGGAACAAGTAGGTCCTACTCCTACTTCTCTGCCACCTTCCCTGTCCTGCCAAACACTGCATGGAAACCCCACCTAAGTCCTGGAGTACTGAGGATCTGAACTGTAGGAATTCTCATTCCTCCCTTTTTCATTCAGGAAAACTTGGTCCCCAGAGTTTGACCCCAAGAGGGAAATGTTTGTGTGCCCAAAGCCCGTCCATACGACCAACCCAGCAGCACTGATGCCATCCCTAGGAGTGCCACAGGAGGATTTAAAGCTCCACAGGTCCCCTAAATAAGGGAATCTTTATCAGGAAAACATCCTGGGGTTTTTTTTCCCTGGATTTATTCAGAGAAGGTTTCATTTATAAAGGTATTTCACATTGAAGGAGGGCAGGGTTAGATGGGATATCAGGAAGGAATTCCTGGTTGGGAGGGTGGGGAGGTCCTGGCCCAGGTTGCCCAGAGAAGCTGTGGCTGCCCCTGGATCCCTGGAAGTGTCCAAGGCCAGGTTGGAGCAACCTGGGCTGGTGGAAGGTCAGTTCTGCTGGAGCTGGCCAGTGGTGTGCACATCACCTGTGTAAAATGTCACCCCTCTGACAGCCACAATCGCTGGGTTTGCAGAACCCACGGGAGAAGCTCCATTCCCGTGTGAATCCTGAGCTGACAGTTTGTCCTCAGCCAGGCTGTGGTTTCCCTGTCCCTGTGAAGTGGTTCCCTGGGCAGGATGACAGCCCCGAGGTGCCTCCTGGGCTGGCTGAGGTGGAGGGTCCCTGAGGGGTAACCACAGACATTCGATGTGTCTCAGTGGTTGTGTTTTCAGACTCTCTTTGCCTGGTTCCTCAGGGAGAGCTCCACGTGCTGCTCCCACCGCTGTCACCACACGGGGAAGGGATGTTCTGGAGCCTCCAGCCTCCCCAGAACATCCCTGGTGTGAGGGACACACACCCCAGGTCACAGTGCTGGACCCACAGCAGCTCCTGGGCAAAGACCAGAGGTGACCCAGAGAGGTCTGTGGACAAGAGGAAGTGCAGATGTGTCCTCAGAGCAATGAAATTATGTTGTTCTTCACACTTTAAATATGAGTTTAATGACAAATAACCTCTAAACACATCAGTGTTGGAATAAAATCATAGGATGGACCGGGTTGGAAAAGACCTTAAAGCACATCCTGCCACCCCTGCCATGAGCAGGGACACCTTCCACCAGCCCAGGTTGCTCCAAGCCCCGTCCAACCTGGCCTTGAACCTCCCTTGAACAAAACTTCTCTGAGCAACCAATTCCAGGGCCTCCCCACCCTCACAGGGAAGGATGTCTTCCATGTATCCAACCTAATTTTCCCTTCTTTCAGTTTAAACCCATTTCCTCTTGTCCTGTCGCTACAATTCCTGATGGACAATCCCTCTCCAGCTTCCCTGTAACCACCTCAGGAAGGTGCCCCAAGGTCTCCACACATAAATAAAGATCTGATGTTCTGTGGTCCATTGGATTTTCTCCATTCCCTGTGTAAACCAGGATGATATATGAGATATCTCTACCCACCTAATTAAGATACCACTCTTTTTATATATAATTATAATTTGTATCACATTAAATAGAAACAATTAAATTATTTCAATGAATTAAATTAGAACAATAAAAATAAATAAAAGGAAAATAAAATTTAACTTATCATTAAAATGAATTATAATTTACATTTATTATATCCAATAGAATTATCTGTAATATAATTAATGCTATATATGGGGTGAGACAATCAAACAAATATTTATCCTATTATTTGTAGACAAGATACAGGAACATTTTTTTAGGGAAAATATCTTCACTATGTCAGGTTTTCCTGAGCTAAAATTCTGGCAAAACTTGCTTTTTGGTCCACTCCAAACTTAAGGCAGAGTGAATTCCAGCTTTATAACAACACTCTTTAAGCTGAATTTCAAAGCAGCTTCTCTTTAAATCCCAAAGTTAACGCTGACTAAATCAACAGTTCTTTCTGGAAAACAAAAAACAAATTAGGAAAGAACACAAGGCCTGTTTATTAAAGTGTCTTCCAGTTCTCCAGGTGCTGATCCCAGGTCTCAAAGGAGGCAGGAGAAGCCCAGTGGCACTTTTTTGGAGTGGATTATGAGTCTGAACCACTCGCTCGGGATCTTTGGGATTTTTGGTCGTGCTCACCTGGGCGTGCATCACGTTTAATTTAAATTTCATTTAACAACGAGACAACCTCAATCTTCACCCCCCACAATCAGGTGGAAAACAGAAATGTGACGTGGAAAAGTCAGGAGGAAGAAGACTCCATTAAATATTATTTCACACCAAGATGCAGCTACAACTTCCCAAAAAATTTTAGGAGTCACCCGTTGCTGGAAGCTGGTGGCAGTGACTGGCACTGGATGCTTGTTTTCCTTGGAGTTCACTGTTAATCCCAGCCCAGAGCCAGGCAATTCCAACTTCTGGTCTTACTCAGATTTAACGAGCAGAATTTTCACATTTTCTTCAAATGAACTGCAATTTTCTGGAATTCAGCAACACTTTGGTTGCATTTCCCTGATTTTTAATCTTGTTTTTTTTCCGGCAGGTCTTGGTTTGTGACATCCATGAGGGTGTTGATGTGGGTGTGCCCAATGCTCCATGGATAACACCAGTCTGGAAAAACACCCATTCTAAGGCCACCTGGAGGGTTTTTTCCTGCTTTGCCAGTTTTAGGATTTGGGATGCTCTGGTAGTTTATGCCTTTCCTGAGGACTTGCGTTATTAGTCAGCTGATTTGGGCAGCTCAGCAGATCCCAGAGGATTCCAGTCCTCAGGATGGGCTGGGCCAGCAGAGTTACATCATATCCAGGAATTCCTGCAGTTTCTGTGCCTCCTGCAGTGCTCTAAACTCTATTTTCCCCCAAATTAAGGGCTGCTTTGTGCTCTGGCTCAGCCTCCAGGCTGCTGGAGGTCAGCACAGCCCCACCGAGTTTCATGGTGACACCAAGACAAGGCTCATCTTCTCCCTTGACCAAGGCAAAGCTTGGGGTCACCCTCAGGAGCGAGTCATTTAGGGAGCAGTTTCCTCACCAAACCATTCAGGAGGGCCAAAATTTGTCACCCTTGGCAACATTTTGGCTGTTGTTGATGCAACTCATTGCTGAGAAAGCTCAAGAACTTCTTCTACCTGCCAGGAAGGAAGGGAGGAGAGCATTTCCCAACAAGCTGCAGCTGTTCTTCCCTCCCATGGAGAAACAAGGAGCTGGAGGTGTCCAGGGCATGCTGAGGACATAATTCCCAATAAAAGGCTGGAGAAGGAGCCAGACATTTTAGGTTTGGCCAGCTGAAAAAAGGAGCTTGTTTGGCTTTTTCTCTCTTTAAAAAAGAAAAACTGCTTTCCTGGTACCAACTCGGATTTGCATCCAGCCTTCCTTCCACGCCACCCTGCCATTCCTGGGAGAGAACTTTGCTAAAACCCACAGTTGGAGCCAAGGCTTCTGCACTTTCCTGGCTGGGCTAGTTCTGGGAATTCCAGCCTGTCCCGTCTGCGTGGGTGGGAAGAAACCAGAGCTTGGAAACAACCCACCCCGGCCAAGCGCTGACAGGAACAACCACCACCACACACACCACACACACCCCACAGCCAGGCCAGGCCTCTGGGGTTTGCAGCTCCCACCTGGGTCACTGCTGCCAGGGAGAGACAAAAACGTGGCCAGGGAAGAGAAAAATTGGGAATGAAAAGGGAAGCGGAGCCCGGACGGGCAGAAAGGTTCCTCGACATGAAGCAAACGGAGAATGAGGATTCAGCCTGATCGTGGTCACAGTGCCAAAAACATCCACTGAAATATGTGATGGGGGGTCAATTAAAGTGGGAACTCCTCGTGGGGCTGAAGGGTTTGGTGTCTGTTACTCAGACAATTGTTCCCCCTTTTAAAGCAGCGTCCTCTGAATCACCACCTCCATGGAGTGAACCTTTGAGGGATTCTGCTGGAAATCCTGATCCACCAGGGTTGAAGGTCTCTTCTGCTTTTTCTGACACGCGGGACAGGTTTTAGTAAGTGTTTTGTGCCAAGTGGAGGAGCTTCCAGAGGGGAGGCTTTCACACCAAAGGACCCTGCAGGTGAGGTTTGCATATGGCCCCAAGGACAAACCTGACCCCAGCCAGGCAGGAGAAGGACCAACACAAAAGTCTCACAGAATCATTTAGGTTGGAAAAGACCCACAAGGAAGATGGAGAGAGACTATTTCCAAGGACCTGGAGGGACAGGGCAAGGGGGAGTGGCTTCAAACTGACAGGGGGCAGGGTTAGATGGGATATGGGGAAGGAATTCCTGGCTGGGAGGGTGGGGAGGCCCTGGCCCAGGTTGCCCAGAGAAGCTGTGGCTGCCCCTGGATCCCTGGAAGTGTCCAAGGCCAGGTTGGATGGGGCTTGGAGCAACCTGGGCTGGTGGAAGGTGTCCCTGCCCATGGCAGGGGGTGGAACGGGATGATCTTTAAGGTCCCTTCCAACCTAAACCATTCCATGACTCCATGACTTTATATCCATTGGGGTGTAGATGCAGCTGCCACATACACTAAATATTTCTCCAGGCTACTTTTCCATTCAAACACAGTTCCACTGTCCTCTCAGCAGTCCCATCACTGGGAAGAAGGCACATGGAGCCAGAGTTGCCTGAACAACGCTCCAAAGTGACCAGGGTGAAACAGGGCTGCAACTTCTGCTTCCCTCGTGGTTCCAGCTGGGAGTGAAGGACACAAAGAACCCCCTGTGCTGAGCTATTTCATCCTTTACCAGCAATGGAACCACCCACTTTGCACAATCCAGGTCGTTCAGAGCCAAGGAATCTGAGATCCATCTGGCTCTGGTTGGAGATTTCCAAAGGTGCAGCTCCCCCCACACTCTGACTGCTCCTTGCCCTCCCAAAAGTCGGGTGGTGGTTGGTAAAACATGCAGACACTTCAGGAGGCTGGGCAGGGTTTTGCAGAGGTGTGGGCTCAGGCTGGATGCCCCTTCCCAGAAATGTGCCCCAGGCACCTTCACCCACACCCAGCAGAGGTGTCTGCAGGGTTGTATTCCCCCTCTCCCACCATCATCATGGGAATTAATAAAAATAATTCAGTGGAGAGAAAGTTCTAATGTTGGAGTGGGAGACTGGGCAGCACCTGGATGTTTAGCAGGGCAGCGTTAGAGGAGGATTCTCTAACCCTCAGTGATTGTTTTCCTTGGGAAAGCTTGGGGTTTCATTGTCAGGAATGACTTAATGTGACCAGTTGCAGCATTAAAACCAGGCAGAGGGACAGATTAATAACCCTGTGCTCTGTCTGCTCCGCTGGGCTGACACTGAAATCAAATATTTGAGGTTTGCCACAAACCAAGATGAAGCTTATTTACACTCACAAAGGGCACCCAAGGAACAGGGGTGGCCTTAAGTAGCACCAAGTGTTTATCAACACCAGATATTTACCTTAACTTTCGTGCTTCCCACATGCTCCGAGTCGTGACCTCCGCGGTTGGCTTTGTCTTGTCCTCCCTCTTCACAGCACGTGCTGGGTATTGTAGGAAGAAACCAGGCTCAGGGAAAAAAACCCCAACAAACAACAAAACAACACGTGGAGCATGAAATAATCCCCCTGAGGATTCGTGGAAACCATCCTGCTCTGTTATATCCCAGGATATAACACTCCAGAGCTTTCTGCCCTTGCTGCGTTCTCACAAAACCTTCGAACCCTAAAACAGAGACTCTTTCTCAAGGACAGTTTTACCCAGAGAAAAGATGTTTGTGGAGTGAGGTTCCCTCACATCATGGCCTCTGGCAGCTCCTACAGGCCCTTGTGAGGATCCTAAACCAGTCACCTTAGAAATCCCTGGGCCTGCCTGCAGATTGTCCCCTGCTCAGGAACTTCACCACCCAGGGACCCTGTGCCTGCCCGAGGCACAGAAAGGCTTTAGAGCAGATGATCATTCCCTAAAACCTCCAGCCCAGCAGTTTTTTGGCCCAGTTGTCCGTGTTTTCAGCTCTGTTGGGTTCCAAGGTCACCCCACCCAGGTTATTAAAAGAGCTGATCACTTGTTTCTCACCAATATTTGTGTAGTTTAAGTTCCCCCAGAACAAGGCAAGGTCAAGCGACCAGGGATCTCTGGCACAAGGTTGTCTAGCTGAGTTTTGAGAACATTTTGGGAAGGAATTCCACTATTTTCCTGGAGAACCTGCTCTGCCACTTCACTGACATGGTTTTCTTTTAAATTTTATGAATTTTTGTATTTTATTAATAATTAAGGTCTGTTCAATTTGCCATGGTTTGAGTAGATTTCTTTTTGTGCTTCCACGGGTGGACTTGAGGAAAATGGATTGTCATCTTGTAACAGCCTTTAAATATTCAAAGACTTTATAAATCCTTCCACAGCCTTTACCCTCAGCCACGGGTCCTCCCTCCTTTTATCTTCCCTGACAGACCCTGGGTTTTAAATTTCTTGCTGTTCTTCTCCCTCTCCTCTGGCCTCTCCCTAATTTCTCTACATCCCCAGGCACAGACAACGTTTGTATTTGCATTGGATAATGGATACTCTGATCTCCCCTTTTTCCCCTCCCTCAGAGATTGATCATTAAAAGCATTTTTCTGCTCTATGTTACCTTTGAAACCCAATGGGAGATTTCCAAAGGGGAATAACAAACCCCACCAGTGCCACACGTTGGACTAATGGATTTCCTTGTAGGAAAGTCAAAGTATCCCAAAGAAGTCCTACCTTGCCTGGGCCCAGAGCTGCCCCCTGGCTGGAAACAGCTCCAGATGGAAAGCCAAAATACATCCAAGGCTCCAAGCTTCAGGAAAAAAATCCCCACATGGGAAACAGAAGCTTGATTAAAAGTTTTTCTTTTTTACTCCTCAGCTTTTCCCTGAGATTTCAGGTGCCTCAGACCTTCTGGTTCCTCAGAAACCATCACTGTCCCAGGCACATTAAACAATCATTGACTTCCCTGGGTGAGGGAAAATGATCTCAGTGCACCAGGTAAGAAATCACGTGGATAACCCAGAGGTTTAGCTGGGAAAAGCAAAATCCTGCAGGTTGTGTGCATATAACACAGATGAGTGTGTGTGTATTTATGATGGATTTATTATTTATTTATTGCAGCTGACTGTAAAATAGGAGAATTTCCAGACCTGTTGGTGAATTCTGGGTCCCATGGAAGGCAGTGGGGTGTTCTCCAGAGGATGGGAAGGTAAGTGGGAAGAGAAAGCAAATTCTTATCCCTGACTGCAGGTTGTAGAAGGAATATTGATGGTGATTCCATTTTTTGTCTAAAAGTTGACCATCTTCACTGCACAGAATGAAGAACTGAGGACACAGGTTGCCCAGAGAAGCTGTGGCTGCCCCTGGATCCCTGGAAGTGTCCAAGGCCAGGTTGGACGGGGCTTGGAGCAACCTGGGCTGGTGGAAGGTGTCCCTGCCCATGGCAGGGGTGGCACTGGATGGGTTTTAAGGTCCCTCCCAACACAAACCTTCCCAAGAGTCTGTGATTCCTGGCTGCAAATTCCCAACCCATTCACAGCCTTGGCTTTGTTGCATTTATTGGGAAACCTAAAAATTTTCTAAATATTGCTGTCTCCGCTCAAATTCCACTGGTCTCCACTGAAATTCCTTTGTACCACCAGAGTGGAATCATGGAATGATTTAGGTTGGAA
>VYXB01008225.1:0-23948 GCA_013397135.1 Pachyramphus minor | reverse complement strand
TGGTGCCTCCTCTGGACTCTCTCCAGCAGCTCCATGTGCTCCCTGTGCTGTTCCCAGGGCTGGAGCAGCTCTGCAGGGGGGTCTCCCCTGAGGGGCAGAGGGGCACAATCCCCCCCTGCCCTGCTGCCCACGCTGGGGATCAGCCCAGGAATGATAGAAAACAAGTTATATTCCTCCCTAAACTTTGTCCAAACACAATTTTGGTGTTCACACCAATCTTTCTGTTGGCAGTACAACCCCACAGGTGGAGGTGCCACATCAGAAGGTGCCTGAGACATTGACAGTCACCCTGTTTATGCACCTTTCCTGACATATTTCAGTGTTCTCCTTCTGGTCTCCACTCCTGGACAAAATAGCCCAAATTAAACCAGTGGAAGGCCTGCTGGGGGTGCAGTGATACCGAAATTAAAATGCTTGTTGTGGTAAAGCCCACTCTGCTTTCTCTGGAAGAATAACCTGGAATTGTGTGAACATCTTTGTCACTGTGTGATTGCACCCACAGCTTTGGGGAAAGTAGGAATTGGTTCACTCTGATTACACCAACTGGAGAAGGACAGAGAGGCCTCAAGGTCAGGACATAAATGTCCCATAAGTGACCTCTGAGAGGTGGGAGGTGAATTATGGCTTCTGCCAACAAAGCTTTCCGCTGGGCAGAGCTACCAGGGCACAGTGTGGGAATATTCTGTGATCCTGTGAACCCAGAGAAAAGGCAAAGGGGAATATAATTTAACAGAAAGACTTGGGAAAGGGCACATAATGGGAAAACCTGATTTTTCCACAGGGTTCAGGGTGTTCTTGGGGAGTCAGGGCTGGGAAGGATGTTGTGTGTTGGCAGGACCAGCCCCTGGCTGCTTCAGGAACATATCCTATATCCTTTCTCGTAACTGCCTGAGCTGGATCCTGAAATCTCTTACCTAAGGAGCAGGGAATGGGGGCTGGATTTCACCTCCTGGGAGGCTGAGGGATACTTGCATTGACATTTCAGTCTGGCAGCACAAAAGCTGAGTAATGAGCACAGCAGCAGTGCCAGGAGTGGAACATGCTCAGCTGGAAAGCTGGTGAGGGAAAGGCAGGGATTTGCAATAAAAAAAAGAAACAACTAATAGAGTTTGGCCCCCAGAAAAACTACCTTCCTAATTCTCTTAGGAAAATCCCAGTGCTGGCTGCTGCAAAATGGACATGTGTGTCTCCAGAAAACATTCCCAGTCTCATGCAGGCAGTGGAAGAGGAGAAGTATCCCTGGCAGCTGAAGAAGGATGATGACCACCCTGCCCAAGTGTGGGAAACCCTGAGGTTTCCACAGCTTGTGAACCTGTGATTGCATTTCCCAAAATGTTGATTAACACCCGCTGTGTGAAGAAAGGAATTCCTCTGTCTGGGCTCTCCATGTGGAACCACCCAGGGATGGAGCAAGGAGCTGAAGGGATGCCTGGACACCGAGCCCTGCCAGAGCTCTGTGCACAATCCCTGCAGCCTGTTCTCCAGCCCCACAGCTTTCCCAGCTGGTCCCATCCCGAGGGGTGGGGGACATCCCCTCTCACATGCCTCCCTCTCCTGGAGTTGAGGGGAAATTCAGAGAGCGTCACTCAGCAGCCACCGGGCTTGTTTTCCCCTGTACGAAACAGAAACGTTGGCATTTGGGGCATTTAAAATATCAGCTGCACTGAATGGGATAAAGAAAAGGAGGGAGGGGGAATTTTTGCACAGGTAGAGAGTGACAGGACAAGGGGGAATGGCTTCAAACTGACAGAGAGTGGGGGTAGATTGAATATTAGGAAGAAATTGTTGGCTGGGAGGGTGGGGAGGCCCTGGCACAGGTTGCCCAGAGAAGCTGTGGCTGCCCCTGGATCCCTGGAAGTGTCCAAGGCCAGTCTGGATGTGGCCCAGAGTGACCCATTCCAGTGAATTAGGTTGGTAGGAGGGTTGTAATCAGATGATCTTTCAGGTCCCTTCCAACCCAAACCATTCCATGATTCTATAATGATTTTCTTGTCTACATTTGATCCTCAGTGAAATGATCTCCTCTCCCAGGAGACTCATTTTACAGGATCTGGGCAGAAGTTTTGCACAACAATATATGGAAATGTAGAGCTTTTGCAGTCCAATGTGGTTAAGACCAGCTTTTGAGGGGTTAAAGCCAGACCTTGATCTCTGCCCCTTTCTCTGTCACTTCAAAGCCACCCTGACCTTGTCACCAGAAATTCCCTCAATGGCAACAGGGTGAAAACCTGGCAGAAGGTTCCAGAAACCTTCATCTCTTTTCTTGTGTCCCCTGGAAGTATCTCCTGCCTTATTTAAAGACCACAGACGTGGAGGACACTAAACCAAAACCCACTGGGTGCCTCCACTGCCCACACTTGTCATTTTAAGCTGAACTAACTTGGATGAAAATGCCAGCAGGAGATTAAGTGTCTTTTCAGAGCTGTTGGAAGTCACTGGAAAGACTTTCCATTCCCTGAAGATCCTTGGAACAGGCCCCCAAATGAGCAGTTATGTGTGGGATATATTAAATTAAAGATAAACAGCCCACAGACAATTTGGTGTTCTGGAACTGAAAAATGTGGTTTTTTTTTAAGATCATCTTCAACCTGAAATTTTTTTGGATTAATAATATCTTTTAAGGAAAGTTCATAAATATCTATTTAATTACTAAACCACCAATGTCTCTATGGCTATAAACACTCTACTGGTTTAATAATGTACATTTTAAAAGCTTCCCATCTTCAGCATTTATACTGCAGGGTCAATAATTATGTGTAACTCATTGCAAGAATTTATTTCATTTTTTTCTCCAAACAAGAACCAGCAAGTTGGTTTTGCTAAATCTTTATATATTAAATTCAGCTTCAGGGATACCTTGGCTGGGTAAGTTTGCCTAAAAAACTGCTCACTGGGAAAGCAGGACTAGGTTTAATAGGTTAAAATTGGGGTTTAGCCAGTTAGATCAGCTTAAAAAACCATTTTTTTAGTGCATTTTAAGGTAAGGGTGTCCTGACCATGAGATGTTGCTGAGGTCAAGAGCTGAGCATGAAGGAGGAGGACACCAGACAGGTTCAGAGGAACAGGAGCACGTGGAGTTACAGGAAAAATAACTCCAGAGAACATCACCAGAGACGAGGTGTTGGAACAGAGACCTGTAGGGAACCTCCAGCTGGCCAAGGAAAGCAAATTTGGGGGGGCAGAAAAGACTCTGATGCATTTCCCTGCTGCAAAGTTCTCTGGAATTTCACCGCCCTTTCCCCAAGGCCGCGGATGAGCAAACCCAAGGAGCTGCTTGTCTATGGAATGTCTCATTTTTCAGCAACAACTTTTACAACAACACTTGTGGAAAATCTGCCCAACCTTCTTTCTGCCTCTGTCCTGTGTGAGGGGTTTTTTTTTCCCCACCCTGTGCCTTTCTTCTACTTTTCCAGGCCTTTTTCCCTCCAGTGTCACTGGAGCACCAGACCAACCAACTTTGCAATCCCACAGGTATTTGATCCAACACTTAAGCAACACGATTTCAGTCCTGATAGCTCTTGTTTATTTGGGCAGGAAGAAAATGGTTGTGATTCAGTCGGGCTTGGCAGTAAACACTCAACAAACAGTCTTGTCATCGATGATAAGGATCAGTGTGTCTCCAAAAGAAGATAATTCCTGCCTAAAGCCTCTGCCTTAGGGAGGATTTTGGAATCATGGAAGCACAGAATGGTTTGAGTTGGAAGGGACCTTAAAGATCATTTAGTTCCAACCCCCTGCCATGGGCAGGGACACCTTCCACCAGCCCAGGTTGCTCCAAGCCCCGTCCAACCTGGCCTTGGGCACTTCCAGGGATCCAGGGCCAGCCACAGCTTCTCTGGGCAACCTGTGCCAGGGCCTCACCTCCCTCCCAGGGAAGGATTTCTTCCCAATATAAATGTGTTTTGCATGTTCTCCTGCATGACCCTTTGCTCATCCCACAGGCTCTTGTCTCCCTGGATCACCTGAGGCTTGTAGACAACTGGCTTTGGGTCACCCCAACCCCATAAAAGATTTGTCATTTGGCCTGTCACCTTCACACAGAGACATTTTGGAGTCAGGAGAAGCCACAATCTGGATAAGTAGAAATATAAACCCAAATTCCATCCTCCTGTGACCCCCAGCCCTCTGCCAGTTCCAGATTCACTCCAGTCAAACTCCTAAGATGTGGCTCACTTTTAACTGTGTTAATAATCCCAGGAAAGTTTGTGTGTCCATCCATGGCACCCCAAGGAATCTGTGTATCCAGAGACATGATTATATCCTGGTTAACTTCCCATCACTCCTCATCCAGAAAAAAAAAATTGCCTTGAACACCAAAAGGTGTCAATCAGTCCGTGTGCCCCAAAGAAATTCTTCTTTTGTCTCCCATGGCTTTCAAGGGAGAGGAACAACCTTTTCCTTCTTCCAGAGACCCTTTGCCTGACACTCTCCCTCTGGTCCCAGCCTATGAGAAGACTTTGCTTTGCAAATTCTGGGTGTTTCTTCCCAGAACACCAACCCTTCCACCATCGATCGGCGTGTTGCAACACAGGGTGTTAATCGACTTCAAACACTTAATTATGGTCTGTTTGAGCACAGTGTTTTACAAGCCCAGTGATTCATCACGGTGCTGGAACCGCTGCAGTCCAACATCTTTAAAAATTGTGCACAAATAATAGATTAGTTTCAGCAGCAGCAGCTTTTCAGCAGCGTTAATAAAATCTCTCAAGCGTGCCCGGAGCCAATGGCCAGGAGGATTCTCAGGAGCTCTTCTCATCCAGGAGGCACATCTTTGTTACAAAATTCCTCAATGCCTTTTTGCTGTCTCCCTAATGACCGGTTAAATGGGCTCCCAGGAGGATGCCTGAGTCAGAGCCAGCTCGAAAACTGCTGAGGAAACATCCTCCCTTACTGGAAATGATTCCCATCAAACTGCCCTGTGCCATATTTAGACTAACGGAGCGGGATCGCCAAGCACAGGGAGCCGAGTTCACAGGCCTTGGGATCCTGCTCCTTGTGAGAAGAGATTTGCCTTTGTCTGGCCACAGTTGCTTGAGTTCAGAGACAAACCCAGTGGCCAGAGGTTGCCACCAGAGCTGGAGGGGGACAGGCAGCATTCAAGGGTGGCAGCGGAGCTGGTGGAGTCTGGTTTGACCCCAAAATGAGATATGAGGACCATCTACTAAGACCTGATTGTGGGAGAGCTGACCTGGGCAGTCTGTTCTAAATACATGGTTTAAATCTGGATGTTTTGCCTTCTTATGTGGCAAATACATAACACAGAAACCTAAAATAACACAAAAAACTTATTTTCCTCCTCAGAGGATCCCTACAGCAAACCAGCAATTACTGGAGCACACGGACTTCTCAGGTCATTGGAGAACAGAAAACTCCTGCCCTGTGTTATGCAAGAAGCCCAACATAAATCTGTTTGGGGCTTTTTTGTGATGCTTTTCTTGCTTAGCTCAGTGTCTATGAAACAGATAACGGCGGCTGAGAGCAAACCACACGCAGGATATTTTCTTTATTTTCGTATAATGAAGAGATTTGTTGAGTCTGGGTTCTTAGGTAGCTGGCTAAAGCATTTTTATTTTTAGAACTAAGGGAAAATGTTTACCAGGGACTGGAGGGAGAAGAGACTCCCTGGACCTCCCTGTGCTTGTCCTTCATGTTCAGACCTCTCCAAAGGCCTCAGCTTTGCCCAGTTGTGCTCCCATGAGTAGCTGTTTTATGGCAGGGGTTTGGAATGGATGATCTTGGAGGTTCTTTCCAACCTAAAACGTTCTGTGATTACTTGGGATGGATTCAAAAATCCCAGGGTGGAGGGGACAAGGTTTGGGGCAGCATATTCAGGGCTCACCAGACCCCACTCCCTTGCAAGGCCTCGAAGAACCTCTGCTGAAGGTCCTGCTCTTCATAAACATCCATGAGGGCCTCAGGGAAGAGTTTTCCAAGTCCTTCCCAGCTGCTGGTCCTTCCAGGTGTTGTCACCTGGTGTTCCTGGTGTCCCAGTGTCAGCAACCCCATTAACCCCAGTGGAGGAACTCTCTCCATCAGCTCCAGGCATTTCATTCTTCACCCAAACCAGTGATATCCCAGCCCACAAACATCTCCCTTCTCCCCCACTCTGCCCCCAAACACCAGGAAATACCCATTTTTTTTTTTCTCTCCTCTTCCAGGAATAACAATATTTCAAATTTAAACACTCAGAAATCAGGGGCTGCTGTAATTAAGACTCTTCATCTCTGATGATGTAAGACATGTCTCGGGCTGGGCAAGAGTGTCTGGGTTTGAAATTGGATTAAAAGTTCAGGTTACTCAATACCAGTAGGTGGTCAGGTCCTTCCCATGTCCTTATCTACGAGGTCTAGAAGAGGCAGACCTAGGTTTGAGCTCAGGCTGAGCTTTGGCAAGTTTAGTCTGGGATCTTTTCCATAAGAACTGAATAAATGGAGGAGACGAGCTCCGGGCACGAACCAGGCCAGGGTGGTGAGGGGGTATAAAATCTGAAACATCTGTTTTATTTGCTGCAGAGGTTGGAAAATATGAAACCAATGAGTCAGGGGAGCAGAGGGACAGATTGCTGCCTTGGGGGAGCTGAATTCTGCTCTCACATGATGTCAGGGCTGAGGATTTATCACAGTAAGTCATGCATCCCTCGTTTTCTGCATTCCAAACCTGAGGCCTTACGGTCTGACTCGCCAAAATGTTGAAACTCAGCTTCAATCAAACTTCAAGCAAGTGGCATCTGCTCTGGGATGTTGGTATTAGTGTTAAGGAGGTTGAAAAATAAAACTCTCAGGTTTTTAGAAATGGAAGATTCAAACTAGCAGAGGAGATCAACCAAAGGTTGAACCAAAGGATGGTCTTGGAAGTTTTTTCCAACCTAAATGATTCTGTAAAATGAGGGTACTTTATCCTCTGCTTTCAGCAGGGCACAAGGAGTTAAAAATCCCTCTTGTTTGTGGAGGAAACTGATAGTGGCATCTTCAGAGCAGGCAACAAGGAAAGCCCAGGATCACACAGGAGGCAGAGAACAGAACTGAACCTGCCATTATTTGTGTGCAGCTCATCCCATGAGCTGAAGGAACCAGCAGCTGAGTGGGAAAAGAAAACAGCTTTCAGGCCACAGCAGCACAAAAAGGCTGCAAATAAAGGTTGCACAAGCAGCCCAGTTTCAGAGAGCTTGACTTTGCAACCTTAATAAAGTGCTTTTGACTAAGGAGGGGTTTGTTTGTTGGTTTGTTTGTTTGAGGAGGGTAATTGCTTTCAGTCATGCAAGCAGATTACCGGCTAATTCTTTCCTGAATGCATCCAAAGGATGGGGCTGATTCAGTCTGGGATCACCGGTAAGACCTGGCCCGGAGGGGAGGTGGTTAAACCTCTCCTGGGAAGAGATTCCAGCATGTGCCACCTCCATACTTTGCCCTGGCAAAGTCCTCCTTGGCACAGGCCCAAATCTGTCCAGGGAGTTTGATAGCAGTAAATAAACAGAAGCAAATCACAGGCTCACTTGAACCTGTGCCCTGGGACTGGTTTGATTTCTGGGATATGAACAGCTGGAATATCTGTTTCTGCTGCTCAGTAAGGTCAGGGGCACATCCCCAGCTACACCAGTGGCCTTCTGACTATCAGGTATAACTGTGCTCCTGGGCTCTGAGCTGGGAACACCCCACCACATCCTAGAAACAACCCCAGAGCACGGACACAGCTAATTCTGGAAGTTATTTTGTGGAGGTGGAAGGGACCAGATTGGCAGGACCGATTTGCTCTGCCCCATGCACCACTCTGGCACCAGCCCAGGAGGTTCTGAATTCCCTGCTCCCCCCATCCTGACTCCACACAGCAGGAAACAAGACCCGCTCTCATACTCTTGTTACCTGAACACTCCTCAGAGGGGCTGCAAAGAGTCCCTTTTTACCTGCGTGGGCCAAATTCCTCTTTCCAGCAGCAGAAGACAAAAATACCTGAATGGAGATGATTGAAGCACCTCAGAGAGCTGCAAGGGGATGCAGAGAGATCCAAAGGGATGCAGAAAGATCCCAGGGGATGCAAAGAGATCCCCCGTCACCATTCAGGGTACAATAGGCTGAGGGGGGGCAAGAAGCAGAAGACAGAGTGGACATGATATGCTAGAATCATGGAATGGGTTGGGTTGGAAGGGACCTTAAAAACCCTCCAGTTCCATCCTCCTGCCATGGGCAGGGACACCTTCCACCAGCCCAGGTTGCTCCAACCTGGCCTTGGACACTTCCAGGGATCCAGGGGCAGCCACAGCTTCTCTGGGCAACCTGGGCCAGGGCCTCCCCACCCTCCCAGCCAGGAATTCCTTCCCAATATCCCATCTAACCCTGCCTTCCTTTGGTTTAAAACCATTGCCCCCTGTCTGCCAGTATAAAATACCCTCCCCTTCCTTTTTAAAACCCTTCTCTTCTCCAGGCTGAGCACCCCCATCTCTCCCAGCCTGGCTCCAGAGACATTTTGACCCGAGGTACCCTGGAGATCTCCTGATGACACCTCACTGACAGGGAACAGCGGTGCCAGAGCCCCAAATCTGATCAGAGATGGGCACAGGATGCCAAGAGCCTGCCAGCATGGCCTGGCACACCAGAGGGCACAGCAATAACCTGCACCAAAAGTTTGGCTCCCTTCCCAGGCCCCAAAGAGCCTTTCAGAATGATTTAGCCTGGAAAATATCCTCTGGGAGAAGCTGCTGGGTGAGCAGGGCAGTTCATTTAGTTGCCTTATTATGGGTTTGGGAGCACTGAGTTTTGGTGGCTCAGGAAGAATGAATGTTTCATGTTGGGTTGAGCCATTCGACAGCTGGACAATTATTGTATTTTCTCATTTTCTGAACTGACCTAATCACCTGCTCTATAACAAATTGTCACTTGAGATTGTTGTTTTACATGACCTGGTCAAGTTTTCTCTGTACTGTTGTGAATTTACTTTATCTAATTCAGAGTTTTCATAAATCCACTGGCAATTGCCTCTTAAAATGAGGAATATAAGCTTGGTTCTCTTATCTCTTGCATCCCTGGAAAAATAGGGTCACTTGTTTACACCCTGTTCCTTGAACAAATAGATGCTTAGCAAAAAAAAAAAAGACTGATATCTGCTATAATGGCAAATGTCTTCTCTTCCTGTTTATTTTTTAAAAATTTGTCCTTTCAGAAGGTTTAACTGACTCAGAGTTCTCCCATTTATCAAAATTAGCAGAGATAGGTTTGACTTTATATCCCATATAACAAACTTAAGCCAATAAATAAAGAGGAAATATTAGTTTTAATGATGTATAAAATGAAAATGCATCTATAGGATTTTTCAGCTCAGAGATAATTCAGTTCCAACCCCCTGCCATGGGCAGGGAACCTTCCACAAGTCCAGGTTGCTCAGAGCTCCATCCAACCTGGCCTTGCAGATTTTCTGGGATGGAACATCCACAATTATCCCTGGGCAAAGTTCTGGTTCTAGAGGAACCACCCCTTCCTCAGCTCTTAGGGACGTGTCTGTAAAGTTCAGTTGTGCCCAAGTGGAGCCTGTGGTGGTTCCAAACATCTTCCAGAGGCACAACAGCTTCATTAATGAGTTGACCCTCATGGAATCCTCCTCTCAGCAATGCAGGACACATCACAATCCTGATGGTTTTCCTCCTCCAGTGCCCAGGCAGTGCCAGTTTGGTACAAACACGGTGCTTTTTTGTGCCATGGAAAAAGTATCCCTTGTGCCCAGGCTTTAATTGGCCCTATCCTGAGAGTCCCATGAAGGTGGATTTTCCTTTCACTTCAAAGCATCCCCAGCTTTCCTGGTGCTGATTTTCTTCCTGCTCCATTGTCTTGCCCAAAATCAAGACATCAAGGTCAAGCTTTGATCAGCTGCAGCAGGAAAGCAGATTCTATTACTGGTGGAACTGGGTTACCCCATGTACAGACTGGTGCAGGGGTTGTGGGGGAAGTTTGGGTTGGTTTTTTTTTTTTTTTCAGGGGTGGGAAATTATCCTTTACTACCCAGCAAAAAAAAAAAAAAAAAAAAAAAAAAAAAAGGAAATTGGAAGCAGTTCCCTTTCCCTCTGCTAAAAACAGATGAATTGGTGTTTGAGCTCTGTGGAGGAATTCACAGGACCAATCAAAGAGCCAGAGTGGGGGCTGCTATATAATTAAATTGGAGGCAGTTCTATTTTCCAGCAGCAGGTATGTTCCTTGAAATGAACCTCCACGCTGGGCATGGAAGCAGTTCCAATTAAGGAATTTCTGCTTTGAGATCTCCCAAGCCAAAAACACACAGTGTGGCTTTGTGCCCTCAGCTATTAAACTGGAAATACAACCCCCTTTCTTGTGGTTCAAACAATCTCCAGGAGATAGCTTTCCTGGAAGTTTTCAGTCATATTCTTCACATCATATCGGGCTAAATTGATGATTTCCATGACCTTTTCATATAATTACAAGAGTGTTGTGTGTCCATTTTGATTAAATGGTTCCCTACCCCATTACGGGGCAGTTGTTTTTAATGTTGGTGAAGTAATTAGGTGCTCTCTTCTTGCTCTCCTCACTGATTTCTTAAAATCAGGATCCACTTTTTTATGGCATTGCATTATCTGATATTTCCACTCCGCTGATGTAATAAATTGGTCCATAAATTTTATGGATGAACAGAAGGAACCGATCATAATCACGGGGAGGAATTTATCAGAAGACCATTAGGAAGAGCAAGCCAGACCCTCCTGTACATGGGCTTCCTTGCCATGCAATTTTACAAATGAATGGCACACTTTAATGACCAGCAAATTAAAATTTAATGGACTCTCCACTGCTGCCTACTGTCTGTGCCTTAGTGGAGCTCCAGGTAGAGAGGCTCTATTTTCTTTTAATTTGACTGTCTTGTTGGATGCTTTCCATTCAGTTAAGTGACCTAGAACATGGATTTGCTGGTAATAATAAGTGGATAAAACCAGAAACATGGATCCTTCGACTCTTTCCTTGTATTTGTTGCAGTTGTTATTCTCAGCTACCTTTTTTCTTCCCTCCTTAATCCCACAAAATCACCCAAAATCCCCATTCTACGGGGAGGCACGTGCTTTAACCCCCCCAAAACAACACTATGTGAGTGATTAGGGAGGATTGCAAAATATTAATAGAGATTGCATTGCTAATTTCATTAGCCCTGGCGTTATCATGATGTATTAATTATTACAGCTCTGCCATCGAGTGCTGATATCGAACTCCGACAGCACCAATTCCCTCAACGCATCTTGTGGTTGCTGAGTGTGATCAGGGCTCAACAAACTGCTGCTTGCTGACAGCTGGGAGGTGGCTGAAGCTGTGCCTGTGTTTAGGAACCACCACTGAAACCTCTCCTGCACAAATTTGGTAAGGAAATACGGATCTAAAGTGGAGCCACGGCAAAGGATCGCTGCTGCCAGGAGCAGGAACAAGCAAAGTATATCTTTGAATGCAAGGCAGGATCGAGGTCTAGATGTTTTTTTGCTTTGTTGGTGGGATGAGCCAGACCTGAGAAAAGCAAAAATCTCCCCAGAGGATGGACCTCTCCTTCACTGACCACCCTCTAAGGAGCAGCAAAGAGAGTCCCCATTGCCTCCAGCAAGGGAGGGGACACGGAGGTGACAACAGATTCCTCACCACGGGCCTGGCAAGGAGGGAGGGGGCAGTTTAACCCTCCTGCTACTTGAACTCCTCCACCCTGAAACCAAAACAGCCCAAAAAACTTATTGGCAACCCACTCACCATGTCTTCTGCCCAACTGATCAGCCCAGCAAGGGCAGGCAGGGCAGCTGTCCCAGATGTTCTGGAGCCCACACGTGCAGCAAAGGTGACCTTCATCCTTGTGGGAAGTGTTGGACAGACCTGAGGGTTCTCCCTTTGGTTCCTCATCCCTCACAAAAACTTCATTTTTCACATTTTTAGCTTTTGCTTGTTATGTCTTCCTTTGGGTTGTGTGTACACACAGTGTTTCTGTGCCAGCTGGGAATGAAACAGAGAATGTGCACAGGGCTCAGCAAGAGCTCTTCTGGTTGTTCAGGAAACTCAGGCTCACTTTTGAATCAAATCTTTGTAAAATGAGGCTTTTAGATAAGGTTTACTTAAGCTACAAGCTTCTTGCATCATGCACAACTTGTCTGCATAAATACAGAGCACTGACCCTGGTGGAAGCCCGTGATTTACTGCAGGAAAGCAACCCTGTTGAATAATAATTAATCATTTGCATTGAATTTTTATTATTTCCCTGTCTATTTTAACTGTGTACTGCTACAACATTCTGCTTCCCTTTTATTTTTTGGCTCCTGGCCCGAACAGAAGAAATACAGTTTTTCAAAACAGCAAGAGCACGTCGTGTCTGTCACTCAGCCCGAGCTGCAGCATCCATGGAAAGATGTTTTCCAGCCACAAAACAAACAGCAATTCATTCATTTCTTGCAAAATTCCAGCAAACACTTTAGAGGCCTCTTTGTAATCCATTCACTGCTTTATTGACCCAGAATCCTCCAGGGAATGTCATAAATCCATATAATGTGTGCTAGCATTTGTGTCTGGATCCTTGATTTAACTGAAAGACAGGTTTAAAAATCACACAGAAGCTGTTCAGTTCTCCTTGGGTCACAGACATAAAAAGCAGCTCAGATACATTAATTAATTCTACAAAGGCTGCTCAGTGTTGCCACAATTCAATAAACTGCTCAGCTCTAAGCACGTGTTTAGATTTCTTTGGCATGAATAGGAATTACCCACAGTTTTAAATTCGAGCACAGGCCCAGCTTGCTGGGCAGGAAAGCAGTAATTCCCCCTGTTCCCAGTCCAGGTTGGGCATGAACTGATGGAGCAGCCCTGGGAGAAGGTCCAGGGGGTGCTGGTGGGGCAGAGGCTGCACATGGCCCAGCCCAGAACCCCCCGAGCCCTGGGCTGATCCCCAGCGTGGGCAGCAGGGCAGGGGGGGATTGTGCCCCTCTGCCCCTCAGGGGAGACCCCCCTGCAGAGCTGCTCCAGCCCTGGGAACAGCACAGGGAGCACATGGAGCTGCTGGAGAGAGTCCAGAGGAGGCACCAAGAGGATCCCAGGGCTGGAGCAGCTCTGCTGGGAGGAAAGGCTGGGAGAGCTGGGATTGTTCACCTGGAGAAGAGAAGCTTTGGGGTGACCTGACTGTGGCCTTCCAGGGCCTGAAGGGGCTCCAGGAAAGATGGAGAGAGACTATTTCCAAGGGCTGGAGGGACAGGACAAGGGGGAATGACTTCACACTGACAGAGAGTAGGGATAGATGGGATATTGAGAAGAGATTCATGGCTGTGAGGGTGGGGAGGCCCTGGCCCAGGTTGCCCAGAGAAGCTGTGGCTGCCCCTGGATCCCTGGAAGTGTCCAAGGCCAGGTTGGATGGGGCTTGGAGCAACCTGGGCTGGTGGAAGGTGTCCCTGCTCATGGCAGGAGGTTGGAACAAGGTCACTTTGAGATCTCTTCCAACCCAAACCATTCTGTGGCTCTTATTCAGAGTATTTAAGATGTGATTCTGTCCACGTGATTATCACTGAATAAGTCACAACTCCTGAGCTTCAGCTGCCTCCCAAACACACACATCCCACTGGACAGAAGGGAGTTTTTCTTAATAAGAGGAGAACTGAGGGAATGCCTGCAGGTCAGTTTGATGGCTTCGAGGAGTGAAAGGGTCAAAAAAGTTGCAGGTCAGGAGGATCACAGCCCTGATCACACAGAGGGGCCACAGACATGAAAGGGTCCTAAAACCTGCAAGGCCATGAGCTGTTGAGCAGGATCAGAGCCCTGATCACACAGCCTGGTGCCACACAGGGGTGCCACTGCTGGGGTAGCAGCTTGGGTGGCAGAAGACACGTTAGTGACGCACCCTGAGAGGGTTGGAGCCTCCCTAAAGCTACAGCAGAAACTGCATCAGCCTAAATATAGACCCCAGGGTCACAGCCAGGTGGTTTAGGACTGTCCTGGATATTAAATTTACTGTCAAACACACCCTTTGGAGCTGAAATCGTGCACAGAGAGGTCCTGCATGACGGTAAACGGAGGGGAAACTGCTCAGTCATCTTTTCTCAGACCAAACCACTCTGCCTGGACCCCTGCCCTGACCAGCACAGAGATCACAGAAGTTTGGAAAGCCACGTTTTTTGGAAGGATGGCAGAGTATCAACGCTTTTCCAGTTAAGAGCAAACACATTTAGGAGTCTGGCACATTGGTCTGGAGAATGTGGCTTTAACAAAGGAGCTTCTACCAAGGTAAATAAAACAACAAATCAAAAAATAAGCCCTTTTTCGGCTGTTTTTCTGCTATGGGTAGTAACCAGTTACTCCCAGTACAGCCCTTTAAGGGTTTTGCTTTTGGTCCACAGGAGAAGTCGTTGTGCAGAGGAAAGCTGAGCAAACCTCCTCTTTGTGGCTCTCCATAATGAAGGATCTCACAAGAGCAGCAGCTAAAATTACATTTACTGTTCTTTCCGTGTGCTTCCCAGCAGACATTCATTCCTGAAAATGCCTCAGCCTCTCCAGTGAGTGAGGGAGCCATCCTGTCCTCCAGCACCTCCTTTCCTGCAGCAAACATCTTTCCAACCACTTGAAGAACAAGTTCATAGGCCCCAAGGGGCCCGAGCTGGAACAGTAACGTGCCAATACTCAGCAGTGGGATACTCAGGCCCAAAGTCTGTAGCTGCAGACTTTCTATGCCCATTTTCCAAGGGTTTTCCACCAGTATTTGTATCTCTGGCTCCTTGTGCCTCCTTGCTGGTTAACAGCCCGCTGGACACAAGCCCAGGTGTGCCCAGGGGGGCAAGAGGCCAATGGCACCTGGATCAGGAACACTGTGGGCACAGCCCCAGGGCAGGGACTGTCCCCTATGCTGGCACTGCTGAGGGACCTNGTCGGGCTCTGCTCCCAGGGAACAAGGGACAGGAGGAGAGGGAACGGCCTCCAGCTGGGCCAGGGGAGGGGCAGGTGGGACATGAGGAGGAATTTCTGGCTGGAAAGGGTGGGGAGGCCTTGGCAGGGGCTGCCCAGGGAGGTTTGGAGTCCCCAGCCCTGGAGGTGCCCAAGGAAGGCCTGGATGTGGCACTCAGTGCTCTGGGCTGGGGGACAAGGTGGGGATGGGGCACAGGGGGGATCCATGGGCTGGGAGGGCTTTTCCAACCTCAGTGATCCTGGAATTCTGGGATTCTGAATGCCAATATTTCCCCAGAGCACAGCACAAGCATGACAGCCTTGGACAGGCTTCGAATGGAAAAGTGCCTCAGGTCTCTGAGTCTGGACAGGGCAACTCACCCTCCTGGGCATTAACAGCAGTGCCAAAGGAGAACTCTTTCTCCAGAGCCAGGAGGGGATTATTCCCTGCATTCTGGATCAAATGGTACATTAACAGTACCACAGGAACTGGCAAGGAGCTGCTGAGGAAATGTCCATTAATTTAACATCTGAATGATCACTGCCTAACACTACATAAATGTTATAAATCACTCCACTTAATCTTGAACAGAAGTGACTGTTCTGAAAAGAGCCTTTTGTTCAAGGCCTGCTGGTTTGGAGATGTGGATAAAGGACTAATAAAAAAAGAAAAAAAAAGGAGGCGGCTGGGAGAACATTTTCTTTAAATTGGAGTTTTCCTTTGACCCTCTCTGAAATATCTGAAGTTTTGGGGTTTTATTGAGCAATAAACTACAGTGAGGTTTGAGTCTCTGGTGTCTCAGAGAAATTGTTAAGCCTGGAAATCACATGGCTGAGTGAGTGGCATGGCAGGAATATTTGGCACTGCAGACGACTCGTGAGACAAACGAGCGAGAAAGGAGAATTTCTTCCACAAGTGTAACCCAATTAATGTCACCAAAAAAAACTTGTAAAATTTATGGCTCAATTTGTCTCGGGGAAAGTGCAGAAGTGACCCTTTCCTGTACCTTCTGGGCAAGTTCATTAGGAAATTCACTGGTGTCTTGTTAACTCCACGCTCCCGTTTCGCACTCAGGGGCACATTCCCAGTCCTGCATCCCTGCAAGTCGAGGTTAGAGGTGGAGTTGGAGCTGTTAAAAACACGGGAACTCTTGGATCAAGGGCATGACTCCAGAGATTCAGGTAAAACCTACAGAACCAACTCAAATCAAGCTCTGATCTGGAGAACTAAGAGGGACAAAATCTCTGGTCCAAAGCCTTTTGAAGACCACTGAAAGTAGGAGTTGTCTCAGAGTGTGGTCACTTCTTGGGGTGTTTTATCTCCAAATCAAAAAATCAGTTGGGCTGGAGATCATCAAGTCCAACCTTCATCTGCTTATTTAAACCAGTTGAAACCCTAAAATCTCTTTTGGTGTTTTATGCTTTTTGTAAGCAACTTAAATCACTGTGTAGTTTTGGTTACATGTTTGGAAATCTCATCTAAGATGCAAAATTGGGTTAATGAACAAAATAAAATTTGCTGAGGAAACAGCAGGAGGATTTCTGTACTTTCTCAAAAATGCTTTCCTGAAGTTGTGAGTTTTTCACTTAATAATAATAATAAAAATAATAATAACAAAAAGGATTTGTTAAAAGGCATTTAAACACAGCCTGATTCTTCTCTCCCTGTAAAGGTTGCTACGGGTCAAAGGGAGAAAATCCCTCAGCCAAAATGAATCTGGGTAAATAACCCAGCATTTCCACCTCACTTCCCCCCTTCAACTTCTCGTGTCCTGCTGGAATTACTGTGCATTCTTATTATTGTAACACCCTGGTGGCACTTTGACTTTTCCACTTGGAGAGGGACAATTGTTTTCTTTCAGAATAATCACTGGCACAGGTTCTGTTTGATCACTTTGCAAGACTTTCTTCCCTTCACACTTTTGGAGAAGTTCCTTGTAAAGTTTTATGGACTCTGTTTTAATTGTCCCTGCTTATGTTCTAGGTTGATTGGGTCGATTCATTTCTTTCCAGGTTTGGATGTTTGGTTTTAATTTGGCTTTTTTTTTTTACTTCTTTATGGATTGGTCTCAGACGCTGATTCTCAGAACTGTGTATTTCACACACTTGCACCTCTGCAATCTTTCTGCTTGCTTTTTCCACTTGACTAAAATTCCATATTCATCATTAACTTTGTCCCAGTTCATTCTTTTCTCCAAGGTGTAGGTCGTGGCTCAAGCTGTAGTCCCAAAAATGACTGAGACCCACATGTTTTAACACTAAAAACCTTCAGATAATTTACCAAGGTTGTTGAAGACGCCCTTAAAACACAACTGATTCAATTTGTTACATTAGAAATCATTCTAAATTACTGAATTTAGAATCATAAAATGGTTTGGGTTGGAGATGACCTAAAAGATCATCTCGTTCCAACTCCCTGCCATGGGCAGGGACACCTTCCACCAGACCAGGTTGCTCAGAGCACCATCCAACCTGGCCTGGAGCACTTCCAGGGATGGGAAAACAGCAAAAAAACCAGAAAACAAGGAAGTAAATGAAATATCAGACAGGTGGTTTTCAGTTTAAGGCTCAGAGCTTGGATCCTTGGATCCTTTCCTGCTTTCCCTCCATGTCACATCAACTTTCCTGAGATGAATTACCCGAAGAAACAGGGGCCAACCCTCAAATCTCTTAATGAAGATTCTTATCAAAATGTCTGTGATAACCCCCTTGACACCCTTGCTCAGGAAAACACAACCTTGTTCTGAAGCCCTCAGAGCACATCCACAGCCCAGCCAGGGCAGGTGCCTTGGGAAGGGCCCAATTTCACCCCAGGAGTTGGAACCAGCCAAGGATCCAGCACTGAAAGAGGTTTGGAGATGTGTGTTTTTCCTCAGGAATGGTTCCTGAAGATGAGAGCCAAAGGAACACTCATTTCCTGCCAAGATTTAGCAAGCCCTTGCTATGAATTACGTTGCTTCAAGGTCAGGGATGGCTGACAGTCACAAGGACATGACAGGTTTAAGATCCAGTTTATTATTCTTGCCACTTTATTAGAGGCAGAATAAGGGAGCTGGATGTCATTAGGAAAGGCAATATTTCTATATATTTGACTGCCAGAATACTCCCTCCTAGGTCTGGCAAGTTGCAAGGTGTCAGGCTTTAAAAACCTGCTCTATGAGAGCTTGAGAGTTATTTTTAGAACTTTCTTGCAATTTATGAAAGATTTATGTTTCCTGTTTTGCCTTCAGACCTGTGGAGTTGGCTTAAAGCAGGGCCCTGAGTCAGAAAGCAGATGAATGTTGTCCCCTCAGAAGTCACTGGTGCCACTGGGAGGGTGCTGGGCTGTGACCTAAAATCAGCTCCCTTCACAAAGTGATGTGGAACTGCACTTTGGAAAAATATTCCCCCGTCCAAGGCCAGGTTGGATGGAGTTCTGAGCAACCTGGGCTAGTAGAAAATGTCCCTGCCCATGGCAGGGGGTTGAAAGATGATCTTTAAGGTCCCTCCCAACCCAAACCATTCTGTGATTCTGCTGGGTCCTCTTGCAAGCCTCAAATTCTGCCCATCCGGCAGCGCTGGTGACTTTTTTTGGGGCAACCTGCACCAAATGCTTGTGGCTTTACCTCTGTAAGACACGATGCCACCTCAGACTCCTGCTGTGAAACCCTTGTGCCTGCCATGAAAGTCATTCAACTATTAGAGAGTGTCCAAAGAAGGGACAGGAGGATGGGAAGGGCCTCGTGAGGAGCAGCTGAGGGCACTTGGTGTGTTCAGCTGGAGAAGAGGAGGCTGAGGGGAGACCTCAGTGCAGTTATAACTTCTTCAGGAGGGGCAGAGGACGGGCAGGACTGAGCTCTGCTCTGTGGGGAGCAGGGACAGGACCCCAGGGAGCTGTGTCAGGGCAGGGGCAGGTTGGATCTAACCTAAGGTTCTTCCCCCAGAGGGTGGTTGGCACTGCCCAGGCTCCCCAGGGCAGTGGGCACGGCCCCAAGGCTGCCAGAGCTCCAGCAGGGTTTGGATGATCCTTTGGGGCACAGGGGGTGACTCTTGGGGCTGGGCCTGTGCAGGGCTGAGGGTTGGACTCAATAATCCTTTTGGGTCCCTTCCAACTCAGCACATTCTGGGCTCACTGATTCAACACCAGTTAAATACCTGTAGAAAGATTCCAAAGACCAACATTCCCACCAGTTTGGGTTCCTAGTTAGAAGATGGGGCCGTGCTTTATAAACCCCAGCGAGCTCCTGTGTGGCAGATGTTTTACACTGTGAGCTCCATGGTGAAATCCTGCCCTTCTTTTCATAGAAGCTCCTCCATGAAACCAAAAAAAACAAAACAAGCATCGTTGAACTTCTTTTTTACCCCAAACAGGAGTCAAGCCTTGCAGGAGGAGAACAATAACACACTGTGGGCTGAACCATGGCAGTTGTGTGGTTGTTAAAACCAAACTGCAGCTCCCCCGAAAGCACTTCACACAGAAGTCATAAAATACTGCCCCGTGTTATTTGTTTATTGTAAAATGCCAGGAAAAATGGGTTCACCTTTGGGCATTTTTAAAGGTAAGGAGCCAGAAGGTGTGAAAGCATGCTGTCAGAAGTCTCATTAAGGCATTATTTACTAGTTCAAAATGAATTTACATTGATCTTTTGAAACTATTGCTAACCACAAATGCATTAAAACTAAACAGTCTTCATTTGCTGAGAAATAAATGTGTCAGCATAACCTTGACTTTTGTCCAATGCTGTTCTGGCTTTTAATTCACAGGAGCTCAGTGTTAAGCAGTTTATTGCTTGCTGTGCTAAATCACACTAATTTAATTGCTAATGTATTACCTTGCTGCAGTCATTTTCAAAATAGTTATCTAGAGAAAATATACATTTTTAAAGAACCTCCTTCAAAGTTGTGGCAGTGCTGGGACATATTCACTGGCACAGTTTTTCATTTTCATTGAATTTCCATTTTCACTGAATTTTCATTTTCACTGGAATTGTTTTCTGCTGCGTATTAGGAACTCCTTAAAACAGTTCTAACATCTTTTTAACAGGTGAAACATATATGAAAGAAATCTGACTATTTTCAAGTAGATTTTACAAAGCTTTGGAGTTTTGTAAAATATGTAATCAACCTTTAACATTTAAATCAGTAACTTAACTTTACATTGAAGAAAGTGATATCTTGGTTAATGGCTCCAGATTATCTTCTATAAAATAATTGATTTTTGTTTGATGATTTTATAACACACACTTAAAATGCCACTATTCCAAAGCCAGGCTGTACCAGTTCACTTCTCTTAGTCTTTGGACTAAGTTTTTCTTGGAGCAAAAAATCCAAGCCAAGAGGACAAAGAGAAATTCCACATTTGGTTCCCGCCTGTGGCCATTATGGGTTTGTCATCGACCTTTCTTCTCCAGGATGGTGAATGAGGAAAAACAGCAAATTCCAGTATGGATTCCAGTGTGGATTTTCCTTTTCCCTGCTTGGAGGAAGCACCAAGTTCTCTAATTTTAATCAAGAACTTCAACAAAAATAACACCTTTTCAGCTCCTTCAGCATCTTTCTCTTCACTGCTGTTTCATTCCTGTCTGTTCCCACAGGAATTCTGTAAGTGGGATTTATCCCTGTAGCACAATGTAGAGGAAATCCATGGTACTGGGGCTGTTCCTGCCAGGAAGAGCTGCTCCATGGGCTCAGCCTGGAGCTGGAGCTGCCCCTGCCACGGAGGAAAGAGTTGGCTGGGCCAAAGATGGGTCTCAGAATTGCAGACAGACCCGCTGGGTGTGCTTTGGGAAGTCACTCCTGCAATCCCTAAGCCTCGATACGAGGAAGGGAGAGGACACCAGGCAGCCCAAGGTTGTGCAGCTGAGGACCCAGGATTTGCACAGTGACTGATTTGAACCCAAGCACCTGAGACTCTTGAAACTTCATTTTCAGACAATCAAGGAATGGTTTGGGTTGGGAGGGACCTTAAAGCCCATCCAGTGCCACCCCTGCCATGGGCAGGGACACCTTCCACCAGCCCAGGTTGCTCCAAGCCCTGTCCAACCTGGCCTTGGACACTTCCAGGGATCCAGGGGCAGCCACAGCTTCTCTGGGCAACCTGGGCCAGGGCCTCCCCACCCTCCCAGCCAAGAATCTCTTCCCGATATCCCATCCAACCCTGCCCTCTGTCACTTTGAAGCCATTCCCCCTTGTCCTGTCCCTCCAGCCCTTGGAAATAGTCTCTCTCCATCTTTCCTGTAGCTCCTTCAGGTCCTGGAAGGCCACAATCAGGTCATCCCAAAGCTTCTTTTCTCCAGGTGAACAATCCCAGCTCTCCCAGCCTTTTCTCCTTTCAAGTTGTGAGTGACAGAAACTCAGCTCCCAAAAGTCACACCATGAAAACACCAGTCAGGCTGGGCCAGGGGGCATGGAAAGGTCCAGAACAGAGTTCAGAGAAGAGCAGCACTGAGAAGAGATCTCATTTGGAGAATTATCACCTCAAAATCATGCAGAAAATAATGAAAGAATGAGCTCTTTGCCCTAGTGGTGAGAACAGTTGAAGATACAATAATTGTCTTTTATGTCCGATACTCTTCTGCTTTTTGCCACAGCACACAGAGAAATAAGATGGAACTATACCTGTTTAGACACTTTCTGACAAAAGCAGGAAATCTGGCTGCCAGGAGAAGCTGGAAAACTTGCCAGCTTGAGATGGTCCTGCATCAAATGGCTTTGTGGCTCTTTAAATGCCTTAAACCCCTTTGACTCCTCAGTTGTTGCTCCATTTAACTCAACTTGGAAGCTGTTTCCTGGATCTGACTCATGTTTAACCCATTCTTAAGGCATCCAAATATCAAGATAGAGGAATTTCCCTAAAAAATTTGTGTAACCAAAATGTCCATGGAATATTTCCAGAGTTCCTCCATACTAGGGAATACTGTCTGTATCCAAACATATATATTTCTTGCCTCTAGATATTGATGTTATAATTCCCTTTCCAATCCCAGAAATCACATATTTACCTGTTGCTAATGGTGATTGCTACTCCAGTATTCCCAAAGTCCCTCAGGAGCTTGGGAATTCAATCAAATGGACAAAGTTAATGTCGCTTAAGGGTCGTGAAGCACAATTAATTAGGAATCACATTTTGCCCAATTAAGAGATGCTCATGGGCTATGGACCCCAGGATTTATGTGGGATTGGAAGAAGAGACAAAAACACTTGGGAAGGTTCTCAAGGGAATTATTATGGAAATTGGAATGTGGGAAATGCTGAAGTTATCTTATTATTGCAGTGCTGAGCCTTCATTTCTACTGGACAAAAATATACACTCTTAGCTTTGGTACCTTATCAAAGAAGAGAAAAAAGGTTCCAATGAGCAAAAATAATCATTTAAAATATCCATTTAAAATATTACATTCATCATGTGCATTACAGAGCTACAAAATATCTCCTGCTTATAACAAGAACTTGAGAGGCAGTTAATTGTCCATGAGCTGGGATGGTTCAGGCTGGAAATCAGGAGGAATTTCTTCATGGAAAGGGTTGCAAAGCATTGGAAGGGACTGCCCAGGGAGGTGGTGGAAACCCCAACCCTGGAGGTGTTCAAGGAATGGCTGGATCATAGACTCATGGAATATGCTGAGTTGGAAGGGACCCATTGGGATCATTGAGTCCAACTCCTGGCATTTAATAATAATAATAATAATAATAATAATAATGGACATGGCACTCAGTGCTCTGCTCTGGGTGACAAGGTGGGGATCAGGCACAAGTTGGACTCAAGGACCTTGCAGGTCTTTTCCAACCTAAATAAGTCTCTGTTCTACGATAATAAAACATTTCCCTCCACTCCCACTCTGTTTTCTTTCCATTTTCTGTCTCACCTGCACCTCCAACTCTGCTTTTCTAACTCTAAGTCACAGCAAAAAGCCCCGCAGCTGTCAGGAAAGTGCTAAAAATCCTCACTCACTGGCATATGATCATTCAATTAGGACAATAAATAGTGACCCAGGGGTTGACTGGAACTGCCTTTGCTTCCCACATTTCCACGATTTCAGATGGAAGCAACAGAGGAAATGTTGTGTGGAGAACACTCCCATATTCCCTGCTAATGGTAGGAATGCT
Source organism: Pachyramphus minor (assembly GCA_013397135.1). Classification (NCBI taxonomy): domain Eukaryota; kingdom Metazoa; phylum Chordata; class Aves; order Passeriformes; family Tyrannidae; genus Pachyramphus; species Pachyramphus minor. The sequence goes on along the minus strand of VYXB01008225.1, from coordinate 984 downwards.
TTAGTACCCCCTGCCCAGGGCTCAGAGAAACCAAAGTGGTTTATTGGTGATTTATGAGGCGCATTATGACTTTATTTTGAAATGGTTGCATTAAAAATTAACGTGTGGTGAAGGAAGAACGCACAAGTTACAGCCATCAGGTTCTAGCAGGGGGAGAGGCCATTCCATGATTTATTCCCTGTAATCCACTGGAACAGACATTTCCATCCTCCACCTGTTTGGATGCTGGAAGATGCAGCGTGTCCTTGCTGGAGCTTCCCAGGTGAGGCAGATCCATGGTCGTATCCAGCTGCACTCCGGGAGGACTTGGGTCTTTTTTAAGCCCTGAGTACTTTATAAACCAAACCTGAATAATTTATACCCAACCTTCTCAGCATTGATTAGTGTTCTTTTGTAACAGAATGTCTTTGGGATAATGCTTCATTCCTTTAATGCCTCGTGCAAACTTCAGGAACCAGCTGTCGCTTAATGGAAAAAAAATCTGCTTTGATTTTAATCAGGTGTGTGATGGAGGAGAAGCAATTGGCCTTTTCTCCTCTCCCAGGTATGTGCAGCGTTACCACAGAGACACAAACGGAGCAGGCAGGAGATGAGTTAACAATCCTAAGGAACTGCTTTTCCTGTGGGCTCTGGGAAGATCTCTCCACCTTGCCAGGATCATTCCTTGGGATAACATTCCCCCAGCCCACAGGCAGGAGCATCCCCTGGGCACCATCCCGACCTGACTCCTGGGAATTCATGCCTGGCTACTTCCAACAGTGCTCTTCCCATCAGCAGCACCATTAAATGGCTCCATGAATTAATAGGACCCCGTGGGAACAGGGAGGGAAAGGGGAATTGTGGAGGGCAATAAAGAGTGTCAGTGCTTGGGAGGAGGGAATTGATCCCAGGAGGCCTCAAGTCCACAAGTGTTGTCCTTTTCCAGCAGGAACCAGCGTGGACAAGTTGCACCTTCCAAGAGTTTCAATCTCCCCTAAAACAAAT
>VYXB01008224.1:108837-145540 GCA_013397135.1 Pachyramphus minor | reverse complement strand
TACAGAGAGAGTAATCAGGCACTGGAATAGGCTGCCCAGGGAGGTGGTGGGTTCTCCGTCCCTGGAGGTGTTCAGGAAAAGACTGGATGTGGCACTTAGTGCCATGGTCTAGTAACTGCGGTGGTAGTGGATCAAGGGTTGGACTTGATGATCTCAGAGGTCCTTTCCAACCCATCTTATTCTGTGATTCTATAATTCTATGATATTGAGAACAAAAGGTCTTATGAAGGCGATCTGATGATCAGGATTGGTGACCTGTATTACGTTGGTACTCTGCATGGAGATTTGCATGCCACCAACACCTGTTACCTCCATGCCAGTTCTTGCAACTGTCCAGTTCTGTGGCCAGTCTTTTGTGGTGATAATCGTGATGTCTGCCCCTGTACCAAGTAAACCTCGAATGGTTACTTGTTGCCACGCTACAATAGAAAACACAGAACATGTTAATATGCGTCTTTCATTAGAGATGGATTGCGCCCAATGGACCGATGCTCCTGCACAGCCTTCCAGGTGTTGAAGGGACTGCAGGTGTGCCAGCAGAGTATCGGTATGTATCTGTACAGAAGAAGAACAAGGTTGCACAATTATTTTTAAGCCTTTAAAATCCACATTAGAAATAACTTCCGGGGTGATGGTAATTCCCCTGGTTTTGCTTTCAAAATGTCATGTCAACAGAAAGTCTCCATTCCCCTTTATTTCTTGATTAGGGAGGACTGGGATTTCTTGGGGAACTGATGTCATAATGACCCAGTCCTGTGATGGGAATAATGTCACTTCTAGTGCCTGTGGTTGTTCTGGCATCTGGGAACACTTGGTGTCATTGCACGGCTCCCCCATGCTCACTCTGCCTTTTCCCTGCTGTCAACACTGGCAGTGCTTTTGCTTTTTTTGGGCAATGGGCTTTCCATCTTTATGCACAGTAGTGCAACAGAACCAGCGCCAATGATATCCTTTTTGGCATCTTGGACAGGGCCTTTTGCCAGTGTAGGTTTCCCTGCCATGGGATTGCCATGCACAAAGTGTCTGTACTGGCCACATTTGAAGCATTTACTTTTGTACCTGTCTGCTTCTACAATAGCTTCTGTAATGACTTTAGTTCTTGCTTGTTCTGCCTCCACAAGTGCATCTGCTATAATCTTGCCTTTGTGCTGCTAGAACCTATCTCTTTACATGCTTGAATCATGTCCATGGGTGTTGGATTGGATAAAACACATAGCACTAGTTGGCAGTCTGAATTTGCTTGTTCTATAGCCAATTTTAGGAACAAAGCGTCCTGAGCTTCTGGATATTTTACTTCTCAAGTGATAGCTTCTCTAAAGCGGGTGGCAAAATCATAAAATGGCTTTCAAACCTTGCTGAATGTGCGCAAAAGATGGCGCAGTGGTAGTTGCTTCAGCAATGGTTTTGATTGCCTCTAACACCAGTTGCTTTGTCTTACCTAACTGATTATATGGAATTCTAGCTTGCGCTCTGTTTGAAGAATATGGTCCTTCCCCATATAGCTTCTCTATTGGATCTTGAACTGACACATGACTGTTACCATAATTCTCATTCAAACAATGAATATTGCATTAAATTTAGAATTGCCTTTGTAATAACTCAGATATCATTGGGTGTTAAGGTATACGTGGCAAAAAGTGAGTCTAATAGTTCTGTGACAAATGGAGAATTAGGGCCATAATCTGTCACTGCCTTTTTTGCATCTCTGAGAATTGGATAAGGGACAGGTTCCTAATTTAATGTGTCAATACTATCATGGAAAACAGGAAACACCTTCATTAGTTCTAGATCTACCACATCTTGAGCTTGCTTTCTAGGCCCCAACCATTTCTCATCCACCACTGCGGCTCTGCCATCCTCATCCATGGATACATCCTCCCACCTCTCCGATAAATCCTCACTTGCTAGTAACCAGGCATGGGTGCCACCACGTTGCTGGATGTTTACATCCTTGGCACTGGAAGTGCCGTAAGCTGGGTGCCTTACCTTCATCTCCCGGAGGAGGAAGATTTCCAGATGGTCTTAGTGTCGGTGGGAGGGCATTTGGTGTTAGTGGGAGGAGTTATATTGTCTGCATCGCTGACATCATCACGCAGTGGCGAAGGAGGAGTTGGCAATTTTGCATGCTTTTTTATGAGTGAGAGGGAGCCAACTCCATTTTGTGACTTTTTCCTGCCACTGGACGATTTCACGCACTTTGGGGGTAGGAAAGAAGGAGACTGGGTGCCATGTTGAGTATGTTGTTTCAATAGTGAAAGGACAAGGCGCCATGCAACTAGTGCAATTCCAGCGTCTTTATTGTCTCACTCGAAAGTGTGTGCCAAATGATTACCAAGTTCAAAACCATTATTCGAAATTAAAGATTTTGGGAATTATATTTCTGTTTCTTGTCATCCATCTTGCCAGCATCTGAAGTGACTTTTTATCTAGTGGGTGACCTTCAGCAATGACGATTGCTTTAACGCGATCATACATTTCTTTTTCATGTGATGACATGCAGGTTCCCATTATTTTTGATGGTAAAGGATGACAGGCAATTTGAAGTAGAAAAGGAAATAAAATCTTGCTCACCTTCAGGGAAGCATTGCTATATGTGGTCTTCTGAAGGGCGCATGTGTGGAAAACATGAAGTGCTGAAGCGAGGAGGGTCTCCTGGGCGTCTCAGACTCCGGCTGTCCAAGCTCACCAGAATCCCAGGTGAAAGTGGGGAGTTCTCTCAATGTGAGAGACCTCGACACTCACCCCACTTGGGCACCAATTTGCAGCCAGGGGAGAGCTGTGACCCCCCTTGCCAGGTAGATAAGACACTGGAAGGACCACTCTGCACAAACTGTCACAGATGTGACAACAAAATGGCTGTTTATTTAACATGGGCACCAGCTTAAATAGGGTAGAGCATAGAAGGGACTGGAACGAAGGGACTGGAACTTGGGCAGAGACAGGGAGGAGCATGCAAAGGGACAGCTGAACATGGGTAATAGGGAGGAACAAATACAAATATGGTACGGGGAAGTGCCTAATAGGGGAACACTGCATTGCAGTGACCAGGAACCAATAGGAAGGGGTATAACACTGGACCAATAAGGATAACTGTAACTGAGGTACATAAAAAAGGAATTATACATAACTAATATCATATAAATTATATCAAGTGGAACAAACAGAAGTCTAGTATGTTTTAACAATAACTCTAAAACACTGGAACTGGAGTTCTCATTGTTCTCTGGGGGCCTGTAATTCCTGCATATCAATATATGTCTTCTTCGACCCCGCATCTTCTTCTTCATCTTCCTTAGTCGCTTCCTTCCACCAATCATATGTCTCACAAGGCCTACCTCCTACAGGTTATGGTTGCACAATTTTTCTCAGACTGTATGATATGAGTGTGAACTGAGGATTCACAAACTTTTTGTGGCTTTAATCATTTGATCAGTGACACACAGAGATGGGATAAACATACAGTCATTGTCATAGACAGCTTCAGCTTAAACCATGTGTCCAGTTCACTTTGATTAAGAAAGTAAACATAGTTGGCAATGCTATTTCAGCAAAACCATCTTTTTGAAAGCCACCATTCTGTCTGAAAGTGTCAAAATTTCAATCCAGTATTGTAAACTGTTGCTAGTTGCCACTGTGTTATGACATCAAAACCTAAGTTGGACAGCCTATTTTTGATGGAAAAGTTTTCATAAATATCATCAGGGGAGAAGGATTCCTTTCCCCATATTAATTCTTCTTTAACAAATCAATATATGCTTCTTAAAATACTGGCCTAAATTCAAGAATACTTTGAAATTATTTATTTTTAAAGGTCAAGGTATCTTGATCTTCTCTGTATAAAATGTGGCAGGATTTTTTGAGATATTTCTTTTCCAAAGGTTTTCTTAGTTTATTTTTCTGTAAAATATTATGTTCCCTTTCCCTATAAAAGCTTTCACTTAAGAGTCTCTCTGTGACCAGCTTATAAGGTAACAGTGTTTTAGAACTGTTTTCAAAATGCTGAAGATTCCCTCAAGTATTAGGTGTTACATGAATCCTCAGCAGTTTGGAAAAAAGAGGTTATTCCTGCTAAAAAGTGTCTCTTTTATCTCTGGGTTTGGCGACACAAAGAAAATGGAGTTTTAGGTGAGCACAAGGTTGTTGCAATGTCTGTTTCTGCTCAGACTCTCTGTTGTCTGAATTTTGCTGTTAGATTTGGCTTTGGATTTTTTAGCAGGTTCCTGGGTTACAGCTGTTATACAACAGCCACTTCTCTTTGCTCAACAGAATGTTCTGTATGCTGCTGAATGTTGAACCTGATGAGTCAGCCCATGTGAGCAAAAGTGCACGAAAGACAGTAATTTTTAACATACACTCAGATTTGTGATTTATGTGATTTTTGATCTACCTGTAATTGCTGAGATAATTGATCCTGTCTCTAAACATAAATTCTGTTTTAAAATTCAGGTCAGGTCATGCTACTCACTGTCCCTCACTTACCTAACCTATTAACTGTAGGCACTTATGTAGGTCTTATTGGCTGTGTTTAGTAACATAATATAATTTTTAATTTATTTTCAAAGAAAACGCATTTCATAGAAATGGGAAACCTCTTTTTCTTGAGCAACAACTTGCTCAGTTTATCAAAAGACCTGGATTGACCTGATTAAAATAAATAAGTACTGTCACAAAGAGTGAATATAACCTTTTAATTTAGTGAGAAGCAATAAGAAATAATGTTTGGAATATAATGCCATACAAACTGCACCTGGGTTGGGGCAACCCCTGGTATCAATACAGGCTGGGAGATGAACTGATCAAGAGCAGCCCTGCCAAGAAGGACTTGGGGGTGCTGTTGTATGAGAGGCTGGATATGAGCCAGCAAGGTGAGTTCCCATCCCAGAAAACCAATTGTATTCTCAGCTGCGTCAAAAGCAGCAAGGCCAGCAGGTTGAGGGAGGTGATTCTGCCCCTCTGCTCCGGTCTGGTGAGACCCCACCTGGAGTGCTGCATCCAGCTCTGGGGTCCCCAGCACAGGAAGGACACTGACCTCTTGGAGCGAGTCCAGAGGATGCCACCAAGAGTATTAGAGGGATGGAGCATCTCTCCTATGAGTAAAGGCTGAGATAATTGGGATTGTTCAGCCTGGAAAAGAGAAGGCTTTGGGATGACCTAATTGCAGCCTTCCAGTGCCTGAAGGGAGCCTGCAAGAAAGATGTAAGAGACTACTTGCAAGGGCATGTAGTGACAGGATAAAGGGGAACAGCTTCAAGCTGAAAGAGAATATATTTAGGTGAGATATCAAGGAGAAATTCTTTACTGTGTTCTAGTGAGACACTGAAACAGGTTTCCAGAGAAGCCCTTGAAGTGTTGAAGCCAGGTTGCATGGGGCTCTGAGCAAACTGGTCTAGTGGAAGATGTCCCTGCCCGTGGCAGGGGGGTTGTAACTACATGATTTTTAAGAACCCTTGCAACCCAAGCCATTCTATGATTCTATGAAACTCAAATGTGAAAGAAGATATAGTTTCTTACTGTTTAACAATAACTAATAGAAACCACTGAAAACCAGTAGATATTTGATTTCTAGATGCTTTTCTGGGCAGCATTGTTTATTTATGTGTACTCTAAAAAAGGTGATATGAGCTAGTGATTTTTCTTGGCTTTAACATCTGTGATTAACTCCAACTTTTAGCTATTTATTTAAAAAAACAGAGCCTACCCAACTAGCCTTTTGTTGGTCCTCTGAGGATTGACTGGAAATGTGTAACACTAAGCAAAATTAATTTGTTGGTTTATCTATGCTTAAAGATAAAATGTAGAGGTGCAAAGCATTGTCAATATTAGTAGGATGTTCCCTGTTGAATATTGCTGAAACTGGGCATGCTCCTAAAAACTGAACACAAGAGAAAAGGAATTGGAGGCAAGTAAACATAAACATTATCATTCTATTGCTCTTTTCATTGAGGAATTAGAGAAGCAACGGTTACACTAGGGGAGTCCAAAATGCTTTCTGAGAAGGGAGCAGGGATGTGGCTGGGAACTACAACTACTGTGAGGGCCTTTGAGTATGAATCCAGGTGTCTGAGAGCTGCATGGCATCAGTAATCCTCACTGGGAGCATGTGGGAGTGTTTCTTTGAGAGTGAACCACAGGTTGCTTGACTGTAGCTTTCTAAATACTTTGTCCTCTGACTTTACCCCTCACCTGGGAATTTTTTCCCTGTTAACTCCTGTTGTCTAATCTCAGTGACAGCCACATGTCCTGGGGAAAACTTGCTACGTTCTAATACAAGGGTACTTGGCTTCATACTAGTGAAGGCTAGGTTTTATATACCTACAGAGACAGATGTCATGGTGCAATCTGACACTTGTTAACTCAGGTTGTGGTTCCACAAACACTCGAAGCCAATAGAGGAGGCCTCCATCACATCCCAGTGCATAGTTCTTAGTTATCTTCTTAACTCTTTTATGCTGACAAGACAGTTCATATTCAGGCAGAGTGATTTAAGCCAGACAACTAACATTTGGAGAGGAAAAAAACCACCAGAAAATGCAAGTTTAGCTTTCTAGCAAAAGAAAAAGCATTAGCAAGAGCAGTCCTTTCCCAAGCCACTCAGTCTTCTTAAGGAGTTCTTCAGAAAGTACCTCTCAAAAAGCAGTTGGATACTCATAGTAGTTTTAGTCATCGTGGAAGCAGATAAGTACTGTTTGAGGTGTGGGACAGCAAGTAGATCTGCCTTGTCCAGAAAGTTCAGGCTTCTATAAAAAACTATTTATATTTGAAATAAGTGAATTTAGAAGTTAAGTGGATTTAGTAGCTAAATGATTAAACACTCAGTGTAAATAAAGCAGTTTGGCCCCATGTTGCAGAGCACATGTAAATACAGCAAATGGGTGTGTATGTATTTGGCTTTGTTTTTTTCCTTTCACAGTTCCTTTTTCATTAATTAACTGCTTTATAGCAGAAAACGGTGGGAAGTCAGATGTGAGAGTAGACTATGTGCAGAGTCTGGTTTGTATGTAAAAGTAGAATATTTGATCCTGTTGGAGAGTCATAGAGTGCAGAAGTGATTCTCTTTCAAGACTTGACAGGTAAATAGTTAACTAGATGAATGCAGCCTAACCCTTTTATTTTCTGAGCTAATAGTGTTTTCATTTGAACATAAAAGACTGCAACATTCCCAGAGGTCTCTCTGTTCAAGTTTTCTATCTCCTGCTTGAAAAAAGCTGGAGGGAATGACCTTGCAGCATATTTCTGGCATCAGATGAGTGAGGAATGAAGTAGGATATCTCCCTACCCAAGGTTTATGTCACTGGTTTTGGAGTGACTCAGCCTTTCATCTTTCCTAAGTAAATAAATAGTTCTCTGCAGTTTACCATGGGTGGTGGTTTCAGTCATGACCTTAGAAGTTTGTGTTCTCTTTGCCGCATGTATTTCTCTTTGCTCTCTTCAGGAGAGTAACTGCTTATTGTACTTTTTTCCTGAATCTTTGCTACTTTCCCACTTCTTTCCTGATTTTGTTACGTATCACATAACTAAGAGGACACCTAGGTATATGAGACATCAGTGTTACGTGGTGGTGAAATGTACAGATATGTTCCAAATGCATGCTGTTCATTTTATCTTTTCAGGAAACAGAAAATCTATTAGGCAGAACATATCATAAAGGCACAAGAAATACACACAGCCACTGTGTTTTCTTCCCTTTCTTCCCTTGGGCTTTTAAACTACCTTTAATAAATTCCTTAGTCTCTCTATGCTAATCATAATACTGTATAAATAATATTTTCTGTAACATTATGAGATATCAGGATAAAAACACATTGAAATTGCTAACTATATATGTACTTACATTACTATTGACTAACTAGAAAACTTAGTACTCAAATAAAAAATATTTCTCTTCTAAGAACAATGTTTTGAGACTTCATTTAACTATTACATAGGTTTGTACACAAAACATTGCAACCCTCTGTGAAGACTCTGAGTCAATCTGAGATAATCCAAACACAAAGAAACAAGACCTTCCTTGAATTGTCTGAAAGCAAATGTTATTTTACAAATAAAAGAAATAATAGCAAGAATAAATGTATGGTTAGCAACAAATAAAAAACATTTATATGAATTAATTCAAAAGTAGTTGCCTGATAAAGTAGTCAGCCTTGATTATGTGTTGCCCAAGCACAACTAGATGAAACTGAGAGCATGGACTGATGTCACATGCTCTATGGCTCTATGGCTCTAAGGTGCTTATTGCAGTACAGTGATATTCATGTGTTCTTTTTAAAGTTTGTATGATTAGAGCTCAAACTTTATATGAATCTTTTTTTAAGTCTAGTATTCTTTGGCACTTATGAAACATAAAAGTTTGATTTGGGTCACTATCTGGTCTGTACTTCATCATGTCCCATCCTTGGGAGAGTTTGGATAACACCTCTAGAACATGGAAATGTGGTGGGATTCTTGAGGTGGACCTGTGCAGGGCCAAGAGTTGGATTTAATGTTCCTTGGGGGTCCCCTCTAACTCAGGATATTCTGTGACTGTATGATTTTTGTAATTTTGAGTGTATTTCAAATTATAGAGTGATTAGTCCTTGATAAAGAGCTTTGTGGGCTCATAATTAGATACTGTTGTACAGCAGCAGAAGCTGTTCCCTTGGTGTTTTATATCACAAGCATATATGGACAGTTTAATACATGTACACTGATCTCAATCAACTTCAGAATAGCTCTGTACTGTAGCTTGAAGTCTAAATTTACTTATTCATATACTATAATAGGTATGTTTCCAAAATACTAAGCTTTCCTATTTCCAAAACTGTAGGAATAGAAGGGTTCCTTATAAAAAGTGAAGGAGTTTTACCATAATTAGAATCTGGATCACTAAGTATTTTAATGAGAAACTGGTATTGCATTTTCCATATTTTCATGTAGTTTCTTTTTGAGTTTACTGGTTTTTTTTTTTAAACATGAAATTTTTCAGAACAATCTATTTTTAAAGTGATGTTAATTATTGCATTCTAATAAAAATTGAGTTGGAGTAGCTATGATTTAGGTACAACAAGATTTCTTCTCAATTCTTAGCAAACTAAAAAGTTTTAATGGTTTTTTAAAAATATTTCTATTAGCACATGTTAATCTATCTTTTGGGGTCATCTTGTTCCTCTTGTCTATTTAATTCTGATTTTCTTCTTGTCTTTTTTGTTATTGTAGTGGGGGCTTTTTGGTCATTTGGGGTTTTTACCTGTTTTTATATAAATTCCCAAGGAAAGAAAATAGTGGTGGTTGCTGATATAATGAATATTAAACCATCATCCTATTTAACAGAACAGCATATAAAACAGTTTTTGAAGTATCTTGTGGTATGTTGTTCTGAATATTCTCTTATTATGTAGCAGAGCAAAAGTGATATTAATTGCATCACCTATGTTCATCTTCCATCAAGTTATCAAGTAGGGAAACATGAAGTGGTTATCTGCTTTAGCATACATTCTGGGACAGAATCACCCTTCCCTGGAGCTAATCACTAAACAAGATAGATCACATTTCAGCTGCATTCTGGCCCTTCATAGAAAATATGTAACTAAGCCCAAATCTGCACATATTTAATTACTTTGTGTCCAGAGCCAGAGGCAAATTAGAAGATGGAAGCTACTGTAATACTAAAAGGTTTTCCATAAAGGTCTATTACCACTATTGAAGGTATTCTATATATGTTAGTAAAGATAAAGATCATTTGGATACTCGATGTGTGAGAACAGCATTATTGTTTTGGAAAAAGACAAACTATTTCAAACCTTCGTTAGACATTTATGGCACTTTGGGAGAATTTTATTTCCTTAGTTTACATATGAGAGTGTATGTCATTTCAGGCTGGATTCATCACAGCTTGGCTTTGCAAACGAAGATTTGGGAAGGGCTCTACCCACACTTGCTACAGGCTCGCTGATGGCTGAAAAGGCCAATGTGCAACAGACAAGTCCGATTGCAAAAGGCACAGCAGAAGGCTCCCCACTGACAACACTGACAACACGCAATTCTTTCTGCGTTGTCTTTTCTCCTCGAGAGTGATCCTGCGTGAGTTCTCAAAGGAGGCAGCAGCATTATAGATAGTTTGTCTCTAGGCCTCCCGATTGGAGGCCAGAGCAGACCAATGATGATGATCAATATGGCCAAGGCTGAGATGTTGTTTCAGGGAGTCCTTGTATCTCCTTTTCGGGGCTCCTCTCTTGTGGCAGCCAGTGGCGAGTTCACCATCGAGCACGATCTTAGGGAGGCGGTGGTCCTTCATCCTGGAGACGTGTCCTGCCCAACGCAGCTGTGTTCTCAGCAGCATGGCCTCGATACTTGTGACTGCAGCCTGTTCAAGAACAGACGTATTGGTCACAGAGTCCATCCAATGGATGTTGAGGATTGTACGGAGGCAGCGTTGATGGAACCGTTCTAAGGGTCACAAATGGTGGCGGTAAATGACCCATGATCCTGATCCATATAAAAGAGTAGACAGTCCGATGGCTCTGTAAATGCTGATCTTTGTACTTTCCTTCAGGTGTTTGTTTCGCCAAACTCTTTTATGGAGTCTACTGAAAGCTCTGTAGGCCTTTGCCAGCCTGTTGTCTACTTCTTCGTCAATTTTACCGTTCAAGCCGGATTACCTACTGTAAAAATCCACCTTATGCAGCCTTAGGTTGTGCAACCTCACATTGTTTTTCTCAAAATGTAGAAGAAAGGTGTTTTTCATTACATGCATTGGAATAAATACAGAATTTGTGCATATCTACATTAAAAAAAAAAGATCTGCAGCATGTCACTGACTTGGCCTGATGCTCTTGATGCTCCATTCGAGGTTCATGCCTGGTGAAAAAAACCCACCTGCAAGTGCCTAATGAATTAGTACATAGAGCTTGGAGTGGCATGTGTGAAGGACTTTGTTTTTATCTGGAGAATGCATGTTACACAGGAAACTAGTACAATATGGAACAAAGCTTCAGCAAACTAAGCATTAACATAATGACTGGATCTTTGTCAATGTAAGTTCATGCAGTTCACTCAAGTGCTATCAATCTTTACACACTAAGGATCTTTCCCATTATTTAATGTACAAATGCAGCAACACAGCCTGTTACCTGGTCTTTGGAAATTACCATGCTAAACCCTGATATAGCTCCAAGGATAGAAAAATTTATTAGCTGTTGAGTAGTGTGGTAAAGTTGTTGGTGTTTCTTGGTTATTGCTACTATAAGTCCTACTTATAATGTTATTTTTATATAATTATTATTGATATAATTTATTACTTTTATACACCTATTCAAATAGTGATTGTGTAGCAAATAGATGTACGGCGAAATATTTTCCTTTCTGACCATTAGGTGGAGCTAAAAATCCCTCAAATGGGAAAGTAATTTTATTTTTTTCCATCAAGTTATCCCGGCCTCTATTTTGTTTGGCTGTGCTTTCAGTTTTCCCTGACAGAATGTGACATTGTATAATCTGCTCTCAGGAAATTTCAGACACTGGAGTCGGTGTTACTTAAAATGTTTCTGAGAGTTCAGCAATCAAATTGTCATAACGAGGGCTTCTGTAATCATGGATGTTGTCAATCTTTTAAGTTAAATAAATGTTTAAACACTTTAATGGGTTGTATCTTATGTATTCCTTATATGTCTATATTGCTGCATAAAATATCTGGTGAGATAATCACATGGACCTTAATACCTTACTACCTACTTTTCTGATGTAGATTTTTTTAATTGTTAAAACAAACTAAAACTGATAATCTGGGAGGTCCTGACACTTCAAAGCAGTTTGAATGTGTTGTGTCCTGCTGATGTTGCTTTGGCTTTGTTTAGGCAGAGTGTTACTGCACAGAGATACAGTTAAAACAGGAGGCTGTCACTTGAAGTGCAAATGTCTCAGTTTTATTTGTAATTCACAGAACATACAACTGTCCTGAAGTGAAGCAAGAAGGGGATGACTTGTGGTTCACAGGATTTATTCTTCCATGGGATGAAGGGAGGAAGCACAACAGGTTCTAAATGTTTTATCAGTAGTGTGATTTTTGTAGGAAAAAAAGGAAAGAATTTCAAATTATAGCTACTCCTTCTGAAAGTTTGTAAATATGTTTGTGGTTATTATATATTGAATAAACTGCTGTTTAAGTTTTTGTTTAATTCATATTCATTGAGATAATTTGAAAATTTCCTGAATGTTTCCCCACACTTCCTTCATACTATATATAGCCTTTTGTAAAGATTTTATAAATTTTTTTAGCTATGTGCATAGTATTCATATGAAGATATTTAAAATTTTGGTTGATTGTCTAAACTTTAATTTCTGTTGTGACACTTCCTTCTTTCGAAATCGGATGTAAAATGCAGAAGCCAGCATTCTTTTAATGTGTTATTTCGTGAGTTTGGTTTGAAATACTATGTAAACTCTAAGCCATAAAATATTGTTGACTTGGCTAGATGATGCATGCAAGGTATATCACCTTCAGCTGTTTTTATTGAGGTGAAAACAAGTTTTTTAAGCAATAAAAAGATATTTCTGTCAAATGATTCACTATTCTTTAGTTTTTAAGAGAAGAAACCATCATTTGCTGTAGTAGGGCCTAATACGTTTTCACTAAGATGATTACAACCTCTAATGGTTGTCACTGTTTTGGAAACTGAATCAGAGAATGTTTTCTCCTGAGTGAAACTGTCCTGGTTAGTTGTCTCAGTCCATTGAAGTCTCTTGTTACCTATAAAAGAGTCNTTTTTAAGAGAAGAAACCATCATTTGCTGTAGTAGGGCCTAATACGTTTTCACTAAGATGATTACAACCTCTAATGGTTGTCACTGTTTTGGAAACTGAATCAGAGAATGTTTTCTCCTGAGTGAAACTGTCCTGGTTAGTTGTCTCAGTCCATTGAAGTCTCTTGTTACCTATAAAAGAGTCTCTTCCTGCCCCTTGTCACAGTGACTAGTGATCATACCCCTGTCCTTAGCCACACCTCAAATTCAGTCAGCTTTGGGTCCCTCACTCATTACAAGAAGGACATTGAGGTGCTAAAGCAGGGCCAGAGAACGGCAGTGAGGCTGGTGAAGCATCTGGAGCACAAGTCCTGTGAGGAGCAGCTGAGGGAGCTGGGATGTTTAGTTGGTACGTTGCGCTTAGTGTCGTGGTTTTGTTGACATGGTGGTGTTCCGTCAAAGGTTGGACTCAATGATCTTGGAGGCCTGTTCCAACCTTTATGATTCTATGATTCTACATCAAAAATCAAGAAAAGAAATTTACTCATTTTTAATTATATATCTACTTCCATTGAAGTGTGAGAAAAGCTAGGAAGCTCAGGAATAAAAATGCTGAAAAGCTGATAAAGTTGCTAAGAAGAAAGATTAGTAGTCTTAGGAATTGTATACTTAGTAACAGTCCATAGGTCACATCTACTCATTTTTTATTCAAATACAGAATACAAATACAAATTAAGTTTGCCTGGAAGCCAACAGACTTGAGCAATTTGTGTAAGTTCATAAGGGTTTTCTTTGAAAGAGGGATGTGAAAGAGCATGAAAGTTACATCATTCTACAAAAGCAAACACAGAATTGTGAGGCTGTTTCACTTGAGGGAACAGAGTACATTAAATTTTATGTACTTTCAAGGTTTATAATGGTGTTTGAGCTTATGAATACCAGCTACTTTACAGCACAATGCTTTATTTTTATGTTTTGATACAGATCTAAATGAACCATTATATGCCAATAACGTAAGAAATAACAATCTTTTTCCTCACAATAACTGACAGAGAGGCTTCCAAATCCTGAGAAATTAATGCAATACCCATTGGAATCTTTGGCTGCTCATTGAGGGATTTTAGATGGATCACTTGGAGTATAATCCAAAACTGAGTGAAATTAATAAAAACTTTTTAATGTATTCTTTAAGTCTGAGAATTGGGACTGTCAGAAGTGGAGTGCTTGTTTAATAATAATTAAAAAAAGCTCTTTTGCTTCTAATTGAGTACTTATATGCTTTATTAACTACTGGTGCAAAGTCATTCTGAATATCATTATTTCTTGGTGTTACTACCATAATTTCCATGAGAAGCACCACATCTGGTGCTTTAACAATAGTGTTGTGCTGGTTTTAACTGGCAGGGAGTTAACTTTCTTCACAGTTTCCTATATTGGGCTATGTTTTGGATTTGTGCTGAACACAGGCTTGATAATATAGGAATGTTTTTGTCATTGGCTTAAGCACTGTGACAAGGGGCAGGAAGAGACTCTTTTATGGGTAACAAGAGACTTCAATGGACTGAGACAACTAACCAGGACAATTTCACTCAGGAGAAAATATTTTCTGATTCAGTTTCCAAAACAGTGACAACCATTAGAGGTTGTAATTTTCTTCTTAGTGAAAATAGTATTAGACCCTACTGCTTTTCATACTGCCACACTGGTAAGGGAGCTGGGGGTCCATGGGAGATTGGGAGGAGACACAGCTGAGACAGGTGATCCAACTGACCAAAGGGATATTCCAGACCATATGACATCATGCTCAGTACATAAAATGAAGGGAAGAAGGAGGAAGGGGGGCAAGTTTGGAGTGATGGTGTTTGTTTTCCCAAGTCATCATTATGTGACTCCTGGAGATGGCTGAGCACCTTCCTGCCCATGGGAAGCAGTGAATGAATTCCTTGTTTTGCTTTGCTTGTTTGCAAAGCTTTTGCTTTCCCTATTAAACTTTAATTATCTCAATCCATGAGTTTTCAAGCTTTTACTCTTCTGATTCTGCCCCCAATCCCACTGGTGGGGGAGTGAGTGAGTGAGCGGCTGCATGGGACTTGGTTGCTGCCTCCTGGGGTTAAACCACAACAAGTATATAATACATTTTGAGAAGATCCTTTGGCTTTGGAAAGTTAATATTTTTACTTTGGAATTACGTTTTACAGATGTCACCGTTAGTGGTTCTAAAATTTGTAAGTTCTTATGAAAAAATAGCATGGAGATGTGGTGTTTTTTGCTTTGTTTTCCTTCATTGCAGCTGCTATAAGGAACATTATGTTCCTGTAAAGGAAACCGTGATGTCCTTTTTCTGCCAGAAGCTCCATAATCTTGCAGCTTGGTCAGAAAGAGCTTTCTGATAGCCAACAGTGAAGAGATCTAGAAAAAAGTGAGATACTGACATTAATTATTTAGTGCAATAAATCATTGTATTTCTACTGACTAGTTCTGCCCTTAATATTTGTGTAAATGTAGTTACTGATTGAAGGGCTGATCAAGTTAAAAAAGGATCAGGGAGAAGATACCCTAATTTGGGAATCTGTGGTCTTTCTTTATTTTTTTAAATCAAGGGAGTTGATTTTGATACAAAAGACTAGTACAAAACAGTGTACAAGAAAAAAAAGGAAAAGAAAGAGAAACTAGGGGAAAGGTCAAAGATGAAGTATTAAGCAGTTCTAGTAAATCTATATAGCAGTCTGGTAATCTTTGTCTGACACATCCTACTGTATTACAGAATAGAGAGGAAATGGGGACTGCTGATTTCACTCAGGAAGCTTGTTGTCTGCTGACTGTCTGACTCACTATTGTTCACATCGAGGCAAAGTTTCCACATGAGAAGACTTCAGAATTTGCTGAACAGTTCTGAGGAAACTCAAGGAAAAATCATGAGTTTTTAAGTGTAACAGAATTGGTTTTATCTTTACATGATATGCTTCTCTTTTTTTAATGGCAACTTAGCTGGAGCAGAAATGCTGACTGAGAGGAAAACATACCTACAATAAAACCTAATTGTGACAAAAGTAAGAAAAGCTGAAGAAGCACTGGCTTTTGTTAGGTGTCAGGAAGAGACTGGTGATATTTTGATAAGTAATGTTTGTCGTAGGTTCACTTGCTTAAGGTATTAAGGGGAGGTGCTTGCCTTATAGAGAGATATTTGCAGATATTCAGAAAACAGTTCTTCAGAAAGTAATCTATCTGGGATACTCCTGTTGTTGGAGTAGCAAGGACATGGATATTCCAATGTCTCTGTGTATGCCTTTGGACTCCATGCCTGCTTCTTGGAATTTGGGTGAAAAGTCACTTGCAGAAGTCTCTTGCTGTCCATTCCTGTGTGATGCTACTAGCAAATTCATTAAATAATTTTTACTGGATATCTGCTGTAATTGTTATTTGAAAGATCGGTCACAACCTTAATGCTACTTATTTGCTAAGCAGCTAAACTAGGGTGAATTTATACTGGAAGGTGCTATAACATCTCCCCAGAGCCTTCTCTTCTCCAAGCTGAACAGCTCAAACTCTCCTCAATCTTTCCTCATAGTAGAGGTGCTCCAACCATCTGATCATCTTCTTGGCCCTCCTTTGGATCAGCTTCAATAAGTTTGTGTTCTTCTTATGTTAAGAATCCTAAAGCTGGACACAGAACTCAAGGTGAAGTCTCACAAGAGCAGAGTAGAGGGTTATTGATCATGCCTCTTTTGATGTAGCCCAGGATGCTGTTTGCTCTCTGGGCTGCGAGCACATTTTGCCAGTTCATGTTGATCTTCTCGTCCATCAACACTCCCCAAGTCCTTCTTGGCAGGATTGCTCTCAATCCATTCTCCTACCAGCCTGTACTTGTACTTGGGATTGCCCTGAGTACAGGACCTTGTACTCAGCCTTGTTGAACTTCGTAAGGTTCACATAGGCCCATCTTTGAAGCCTGTCAAAGATGACATACCTTCCCTTCAGCCTGTCTACTATGTCACTCAGCTGGTGTAGTCAGCAAACTTGCTGAGGATGCACTTGATACCACTGACCATGTTGAATTTGAATGCCTGACTTGGATATGCATTTCAGATGCACTGTGTATCTGGAAACTCCAGTTAGAGCTGAGGAAAAGTTTGCCCTTGCGCAAAGCCACGTTAGCTACCTGCACAGACTTGCTGATTTGAAAGAGAACACTACTACATTATAAAGCACAGTAAGATATGAATCTGAAACCAGCTATATTAGCATTATTGGTTTATTAAGCTGACTTTACTGCTGTTTCTGAGAACTCTGTTTCTGAGTGGCTCTGTTGCTGAACATGGGAAAAGCATTCAGAAGCAAGGAAACACTTAAACCTCACAGCATCCCTGTGAAGATTTTTTAGAGAAAATATGGAGAAATTATGTAACTCATTCCAAATTCTGTAAGTTAGGGTAGGTCAACACACATGAACTCTGGTTCCCCAGCGTTATGCTCCAGTCTGACTGGAATATATGTAGTCTGGAAGTTGTGCATCATTGTCAATCAAATGGGATGCCTAGACTCCGCCTCTCATTGGAGCTGGTGAATTTGAAATGAATGGCATGCTAACATAGCAATAAAAACTTCTGAATCAACAGTTTTGTGTTTAGCCAGTATGAATTCTAGGGCAGACCCTCTGCTTTATCTTTGAATGCTTTGGACTTTGAACTTTGATCTGCTGATTTTCATTCCCCAGTGTCGCTGACCAGAATACATAATCTTGTGTTCAAATGGAATAATTCTGGCATCTTATGCCTGCATTGCGCAGTAAAGTTAAGCAAGAATCTAATAGTTTGATTTAAAAATAGTGTTTGATTTAGCAGATTGGTGAACTCTGCGCTGCAATAAAAGGTGAGTCATTTTTATAGGTTGTGGCAAAGCAGCCAAGTAGAGTTTAACCAGGGTTTGTTAACACTTCCATTCATTAGTTGCATATCAGTAGTACATATTCAAAGCAAGTATCTTGTCAAGAGCACAATTTCCAGTGCTATCCAGTGACTCTGAAATGCTTCTAAGAGAAAGAAATTTAGCCTTGTTCAAGAAAAAAAGCCACAAAGGTAGGGAACTTTTGGAAAACTCAGAGTATCAAGGAAGGACAAATGTGGATGAGTAAGTCCAATGCTGCCATGGAGACCTCTTTGCATTCCAAAAGAAGCATGTCTTCTACACTGTCAGACCTGAGGCTTGATTCTGTCTCCAAAGGCTTTTGCAGCAAGACCTTTTGCAGCTAAGTCAGCATAGAACCCATGAAGTGATGCAAAAACGATTTCCAGTAGCTGTCTGTCTGGCCCTCTTTTCTCTTTTCGTATCAAGTAAAAGGAAATGTAAGTGGAGAAAGCTTGGATGTTTTGTAAGGCGCACCTCTTAGATTTCTACATCATTTGAAAGAATAAACACACTTCAGTAAGGAACCTTTTTGAACTTAATAAAGGAAACTCTCAGACACGGATGAAAAGGAATAGTTAATTGCTATTAAGTAGCTGGTTGCTAAAACATAAAAAAGAATATTCTTTAGGTGGAGAATTACATGAAATATCTTAGATTTTGTGGTGGAAAGGTCTTATATGAGAGCCATTATAGTTTTAATAGCTATATTTTACTAGCTATATTAATAGTTCTAGAACAATTCCTTAGTTCTAGAACACGGCCTGGATATTTTTGTGCTATGTTTGTGTTGTACCTACAATAACAAAATCTTCACCCATAGCTACATCTCCTGGGTGTTAATACAATATTATTAAACAATTACAGGATTATGGTAGCATCAATGCAATACTTGCTGTATTGCTTAACTGATGGTACCTAGATAATTGCCAAATACCTAGAATTTTTTTTTTCTGCTGGTATTTGTCTTTTAAAATAGACTGCCTTATTGAAAACTTCTGTCACAGCCTCATCTAGTGTGTTTGGCTATGTAAAGAGTGAAAACTAAAGGGCTACATGTGGCCTGGTGGGTGTTATATGTCATATGAGACATGAAGGCCTGCTGTTATCTTTCTGAAGGTGCAGCATGTTACCATAACAACAAGTTGTTGCCTAGCCTTCTGAGTACATCTTGCAGGGTTATAGACAAATTGTAACCAAATGAAAAATAATTCCTCTACAGTATATAGATATGTGCCCCTTGATGGGGACTCTCTGCCCCTATCAAGCCAACATGAGTTGATCCTGTTCCCTCTTCTCTCTTCTACAACATCTGTTGTAGGGGTGGGTTCATATTCACTACCTGGGCTATAGTACCTGTCTGTCTGTAACTGATGGTACTGTTGCTTGCCTTTGCCTTTCTTCAAGAACTAGCTTTGGCCCAGTTAGTCTCTTTTGAGTCAAATGGAAAGTTAACTCAGTTACAGCTGAAGAGCTTTGGACAGCTAACTAAAGATAAGTCACATTGCAAGATAACTACCTTCCAGAGAAAACAGAGTATGCTACAGAGAAAACCTGTAGATCTTGCTTCTCAGAAACAAAGGGTGGGAGTGCTTTACTTTTGAGCAGAGCAGAATAAAGATGCTATTCTTTGTAAGTACAATTAGAGTGGACTTGCAAAAGGAGGATCAGGCTTGAAAAATCTGATATCCTCTCTTGGAGAGGGGAAAACAAAGTGAGTCATAGCAGGGAAACTATTGACAAGACTAACCAAGACAAGGGAAAAGCTTTTCATACAGGAGCATACAAAAGGCTTCATACCAAAACCAAGGAGTAAGGTAGATAGACAGTTTAAGTGAATAAGAAGTTAGTTACAAAGACAGACAGGTGCAAGGTAGAATTGCAAAGCTAAGACATGGATTTCTGTGGGACTGGAAAGAAAAAGGAGCAGTGAGAGAGCTGATGGAAGACTGCCTTTGACAATTGTGTTTTTTTCCCAGTTAACAATGTCAGGGTGTTCAACATAAGTGTATTGATTCCCAGTTTGAGAGAATCACTTGCATCTCACATGACAAAGCGACTTCTATAAATATGTAAATTGAATATTGATATCTTTAAGGTCAAATGCATTGGTGTAATCAATTGAATTGATTATTTATGTTATGAACCCTGAACCGTCTATTCTTCACATCTGAGAACATATTCTAAGGTTGGGGGTTTGATTGATCCCTATATGGACCATTCACTTAACAATTGGACTCAATGTTGGTGGGTCCCTTCCAACTCAGAATGTTCTATGATTCTGTGATTCTTTTCCTTTGTGTCCCTGGGGCAATCCTGATTGCTGAGAACTACTTCAGTGGTGGTTTATGCCAAAACCTTGAAGCACAGAAGGCATGTGCTTCTACTTGATACAGACAGACTGAAACTGTGTCTGGAGGTGGTTCTTTAAAGCCTGTCAGCTTCCTAAGGCTGTGTCTAGACATACTTTGTTGGCAACTCCTAATGGCCACCCTTCTGTGCTCTCTGTTTTGCAGGACAAGGGCATGGATGGTTTCTCATATGACTTACGAGTTATGAGTATTCACTGCTTTGAACATTCATCCTAAAGGCTGAGTAAAGACTCTGGTTGGCTATCTTGATGTACAAGCATGACTACTTTTTAGTAAAGTAGCTTTAATCTGTTGTGAGAGCTCTCACTGTCCCATTTTTGAATTCCCAGGATATCACTCCATCCACCAGCTATGAAGCCAAGTGAAGATCCCTGTATCAGATCTGGGTAATACACTAACACTCTGTCAATCAGCCTTATCTCAGCATATTAAGCTATGTTGGTTCCTAAAGGAATAGTAGCAGATTATTCAGCACCCTACAGACTTACCACTGCTCTCCCCTTTGGCCTTTCTGTCACCCTGTTAGGGAACAGCTGATAACCTGTCTCAGGAGGTTCACAGCTGAAGTGAAAATACCTGTCACCAGTTGGAACTGTCAGTCAGGGCCTTGATGGCACTGACAGGGCTTACTGGCCCTGCTCAGCCTTCCCCATATCCTCCTGCATCCTTCCGCATCAGCTCCCCAGGGCTGCCAGCCCCTGCCCCAGTGACACCACAGCAGGGTCATGCTCCAGCTCCCCTCAACCCTGCTGAGCCCTGGGGTTGTTGTCCCAGCAGCTCCTCCATTTGGGTGTACTAAAGTTGTAAAAAAAGCCGAAGGACCTATATTCTATCTATCATTCCCATCTCTGGCACAGTGTTACAGAGCTTGTGAGGCTGAAACCTGAGCTATTCCCTATCATGGAGGATATTATAATGAGTTTAAAAGAGATGCACCAGAGGATAGTTAAGTTCGTTGTCTTATCCATTATCTCATATATTTTAATTTTTTTTCCTGAGGTTAAGGATAGGTAGGTTGACTTATGTTCTACAATAGTAATTATAGAATTGAAAGAATGAAAATTCTTTCATTAGATGCATTATGTGACTTTAAACATCTGCCTTTGCCTCACAAAAAAGAAGAGTAGGATCTACTATTATTGCCTTCAACTTTTAGCAAGGGCTGGTGCTGCATGCTTTCTTGTTGTATGTTACTACTGCTTTACTTGATGTTTCCTGCCTTCGTCTTCTTCAGTCTTGACTGAGACTAAAGCTACTTCTGTTCTAAGATATTTGAGGAATTTTGCCCATCCAAGAGGTAATATCATCCTCCTTCTCCCCCCAGCCTCCCCTCCAGCCATAACCCAGGCAGTGATCTCAAGAGGCAAGTTCCTAGATTTCCAGAAATTTGGATAAGTCCCTCCAAGTTGTGAAGAAAAACATGTCCAGAATATAAATATTTATTCTGCCAAGGACTGTCGAGGGGTTGATACTGTCTCTAATTACTGCATTCTGGCAGAGTGTGTCCCTGGGCTATGGAAGTCGCAGGTGTTCCTATACTACAAATAGTGGTGATATACATTAGTAAATAAATCCCTGGAATACTCAAGAATTCTCAGCAGAGACAGCCATGAGAGAAGGGTTTAATTTATTTTGTTGTTGTCGTGGGTACGCTGAGTGGTTCACACTTGAGAAGCCACATGACTGTGACTGAGAGACAAAGGGAAGTCTCAGATGAGAACAATGTAATCAAAGGAATGGAGTGCCTGTCAATGTTTGGTATGCATCCTAGCAGAGGTGTAATAAATCAGTTCAGAAAAGTGAAAGTTTCTGTTTTATTCCAGTTATTCTGCTCTGCATGAAGCTGCGTCAGGGAGGATTTAGGTCGGATATTAGAAAAACGTTTTTCACCCAGCGATGGTTGGGCACTGGAACAGGCTCCCAGGGAAGTAGTCACGGCACCAAGCCTGGCAGACAAGCCTTTGGACAATGCTCTCATGGTGTGACTCTTGGGGCTGTCCTGTGCAGGGACAGGAGTTGGACTCGATGACCCTTGCGGGTCCCTTCCAGCTCAGGATATTCTGTGATTCTGCGACCCGTCCTTCTGCAAGCCCAGTCGCACAGGACTCTCCCTTCTCGGACTCGGCGACAGTGCCCTCCCGCTGACCGCCGCGGGGTCACTCCGTGTGG
This sequence comes from Pachyramphus minor, assembly GCA_013397135.1. Taxonomy (NCBI): domain Eukaryota; kingdom Metazoa; phylum Chordata; class Aves; order Passeriformes; family Tyrannidae; genus Pachyramphus; species Pachyramphus minor. The sequence goes on along the minus strand of VYXB01008224.1, from coordinate 123,384 downwards.
GCCCCGCCCCGCGGCGGCGGTGACGCGCGGCGCCGGTGACGCCCCATAAATAGCGGGGCGAAGCCGGGGCTCCGCGGGCAGCGGCGGCACCCGTGACCCTGATCGTGTCCGTGCTCCAGGCGGCGGCGGAGGCCCCTACTCCCTCCTCCCGGGTGAGTACGGTCGCCCCGATGCTCCGGCCCGGCTCTCGCCGGCCGCAAGGGCCTTCGGCGTCCGCCTGCCCCGCGGCGCTGACTCCGCAATATGGTGGAGCCTCGGGCAGAGCGGGCGGGGGCTGCGGCTCCGGGTGCGGCGCTCGCCGCGGGGCTGCCCCTGCTGCTTCCACCCTTGCGGGCCCCTCGTCCCGGTGGTTTTGGTAGGCTGGGAGAAGTTCTTTCGGGACCAGAAAGTCCTAAGATCCTCTAACGCCTCCACTAGCGGCGTTGGAAAGCCTCATCCCGGAAGCGGCCCGTGGTGGCACTTGGGAAACTGGGGCACCTTCGTGCCTGGGGTAGAGTGGTGAGCCAGGGCGGGCGCCGTGGCGGTTCTGCATGGCCGTCGTGCTGCTTGCTGGTCTTTCACTTTTTCCCATAGCGAGGGGGGAAAGCAGAGATTAAGTTTGTGATGTAGCTCAATGTGCTTTACTGTTTAGAATCTTTTGCTGTCTCTGAAATATGCTTGTACTTCGATTGCAGGCATCTCACTCACCTGCTCCAGAGAAGTGGATCTGACTTGCCAGGGCTAAATCTTTTCAAGGGATCTCTGAAAGCGTGCAAGATCCTAGCTATCTTCATCTTCTTTAAGAGCAGGAATACTTTAAGAGCAGAAAAATTCAGAGGCTAACTTTGGTGGTTTAGTGACTAGTGTGTGGATGGATCTTGTGGGACACATTACGAATATTGAATAATACTTAAAGTAAGGGCCCTTCCTCATTCACAGGCCAGATTCTGTGCTGTTAGCCTCTTCTGTTGCGCAGCATACTTTGGAGTTCATAGTGAAATTCAGTTGTGCTCCAAGTAATCTGACTGGTAATGCTATGTGAGAAACAGAACATGTTTCTGGGGTATTTCAGTTCTTGATAAGTGGAAGGAAAACTTCTCTGTTACTTCTGTAACCCTTGTCTATTACCTGCTTGTGTGTTCCATGTACAGTGGTTAATCTCATTACAGGCATTCCCTTATGGCATGTGTATGTTAATATGTGCAAATATGCCTATAAAATATTAACAGCATGTCTTTGTCCTTGTTCCCCGTTATGTGATGGGGAAAAGTTTTACTTTACCTCAGGTGGAATATTAACACGCTCCTTTTGATGCTGTCATACATAGGAGACAGGAAACTGCTCTTGGCTCTTTGACAAACCTAGCAGAAAGCCTTGTAAACCACAGTCTTTTTGAGTACAGACTCTTGGTTTGCCTTTTGGTTGCCTTCATTTATGCAGATTCTTCTGGAGCTTAAATGTCATGTGAAACTAGTAATGCAAAAAGTGCTTCTTGCAGATTTAGTTCACCCTGCGCATGTGATAGGATTGATAGTGTGCTTCTCGTTATGTGGTACTGCTATACCACTTCTTCTATAGGGTTCATTAGTATTTTCTCTGTTGGAATACATGTTGAGTAGTGTAGACTTGTTGAATAACCAATGTTTGCAACCTCTTCAGTGGGGGATGGGTAATATTTTAGTCTAAATTAGCATGCTCTGTGTGTTACAGGAATGCTAACTTTTGAGCATGCTGAACAAGTGTGAGCCCTAGGTGGGCTCCCTACAGAAGATGTAATCTGATTAAAGATGTTGCTGGTGGTTTCTTCATCTGATTTGGATATCCTAAACTAGATTTTAGTGCCCTGTGGCCTGGCTCAACAGATAAGCCCAAGTGTGTCTTATTTCTTCTAGAAAAATAAAGGAATCCACCAGCTGGTTATTCAACAATGAACTGCTGTACCTTAAAGTCTGTCTTGTACATGTGCCATGCTTGTGTTGGTAAACCAAGTTTTGGATTTCTAAATTGTTACAATAAAATCTAATTCCTGTATGCAAGAAGTGAACATTCTGATCCCATTAAATGGGGTGGATCACAAGAAGGTTGTTTGTTTCAAAGTTTGGTGCTTAGATGAAGTGAATATGAGAACGCCATGACTTAAATATGCTTCTTTCACAGACTTAAGGTTCAAGACCTGAAAAAATGGCATTGGCAGCAATTGATCCACAGCAGGTATGTCTAAGTTAGCCCCATAATTTTTTTGTCTAGATCAGAAAAATAGGAGGCAACTAACCCTTTTCTCTTTTAAACAGAACATTGTATCGAGGGTTGTCAACCTTCCTTTGGTGAGCTCCACCTATGATATGGTGTCCACAGCTTACATCACCACTAAGGATAATCATCCTTGTTTGAAGTCAGTATGTGAGATAGCAGAGAAAGGAGTGAAGACGATCACATCGGTAGCCGTGACAAGTGCTATGCCTCTCATCCAGAAGCTGGAACCACAAAGTAAGGCAAAGATGAAGCTGTTGGTAACTTCAGTTCAGCTGATTGCTTTATATATCCAGATGCACTTATAGTTTAACATGGTCATGCAGGTCTGGAGTGCTGTCTTGGGTAGCTGACTAAACCTGTTGCCTGGCCTAAGTAACTGATTATAGATGGGTATGACTTAAAAAAAATAGTGCAGAGTGAAAGTAGATTCCATCTTTTGTGACACTAAACTGATTGACTCCTTTTGATACGCAAGATGATTAAGTAATCTCTTGCTCAACACTTTTCTTGCCTTTCACCTAGTTTCAAATGCTACTGTTTCACTTTATCACACTGAGCATTGGTTAATTTGCAAACTGTCACAAGGCTGTCCTAACCAGGAGCCTTGTTCATGGTTTCATGAAGTGGCAATGGGTAAGGTGTTTCAGCTTTTTCTAATAGTTGCTTGTAAATTATCAAATGGATTTTCTCTGCCTAAAAGTGAGGGGTTTTTTTCTGGCACTGTAAATTTGCCAGATTCTTGGGCTTTGCTGCCTCAAATCTCACTGAAGAGGGAAGGAAACTACTTTAAGAGTATTGCATGAGTTCTGTTTCAGAGGAATTTTCAATTTGAGTTATTTATAACGGGGGAAAAATAATTAAAGCCAACTCTTGTAATTTCTTTTATAGTTGTAGTTGCCAACAACTATGCATGTATAGGTCTAGACAAAATTGAAGAGAGACTGCCTATACTGAATCAACCCAGTGATAAGGTAAGTTCTTTCCATGTAAATATGCTAAGCTGAAGAACCATACACCCTTCTTTTTTATTATCACTGAAAACCAGGGAGACATTCCAAAAAGCCATGCCTGAACCACAGCTTTAAAGCAGTGAGGAGGTCAAAGGCATAGCTGTAGAACTGTTTGATGCCTTTGGGAGGCCATTAAGCTTTTTTTGCTTTAAATTTTCCCATCATTTAACACCTCTGTCTGTCTGTAGGTGCAGTTCACTGGTGGGTGTCATTTTTTTTACACTTGAGTCTTTGTCTCTTTCCTTCTCAGTGTGAATAAAATAGTGCCTCGATTATATTTGCTGAAGTGTTTTGAGCTGAAGGCTGCATGGCAGTCATATTTTGTCATGTCTTGTACATATGTTTTCAGGGCAGAATTTCCCCTAGATAACCTATACTTTTACAAGCTTTAGCATGAATTTATTATTTCCTGGAATATGTAGTTCTCACCAATAAACATTTTTAGTGAATCAAGTGTTTCCTACGGCAGGTTGTTGCCAATGCCAAGGATGTAGTTGTTGGAGCCAGAGAAGCTGTAACAACCACTGTGACTGGTGCCAAGGAAACTGTTGCTCACACAATCACTGAAGTTGTGGACAAGACTAAAGAAGCAATGCAAGACAGCTTAGAAATTACAAAGTCAGTTGTCAATGGCAGCATTAACACTGTCCTGAGAAGTTGTGTGATGCAAATGGTGAGCAGTGGAGTGGACAGTGCTCTCACTAAATCAGAGACCCTTGTAGACCAGTATTTCCCACTTACAGAAGCAGAACTAGGTAAGACCAATTGAAGCTTTGATTTTGTTGGAATGCTTGTATTAAAGAGAAGGAAGCAATCGTCCATTTATTGCTTATTCATAGTGGGGAGGGAGCATGTGCTTCCCAAGATGCCTTTTGCCTTGCTGGGTGTAATAGCATCTTCACAGGGGAAACATAATGAAAGTAAGGATTTCCATGTAAGGTGATTTATCAGTCTGCCTTGGTGCTAAAGGACTACTCAGCAACAGTATTCAGCTGTTACAAGACAGATAAAATTGTCTCAGACCTCTTTAAGTTTTCCTCCAGTGATCAGTTTGCTTCCTTTCAACATACCTAGAGAAAGAAGCTGCAAACGTTGAAGGTTTTGAAGTTGGAGTTCAAAAGCCAAGCTACTATGTTAGATTAGGATCCCTGTCTTCAAAACTCCGCACACGTGCCTACCAACAAGCCTTAAACAAAGTAAAAGATGCTAAACAGAAAAGCCAGGAGACAATCTCTCAGCTTCACCACACTGTTAGTCTGGTAAGTTTTATGCTTTCACTTGAGGTATAAAAAGCAGATGTTGTCATAGCTTTAGAGTGAAGTAAACAGCCAAAAGAGTAATAGGAAGACTGGAATCGCTGCCTCACGCTAAATGCATTTTCTAAATAGAAAGCATTTGCCATTAAGAGATTTTCTTCACCATTCATGAGAGGTCCTAAATCAGGCTGAGCTGCGAACTAATGAACAATTGCTTGTAACTGTAAGCACTGCAGAAGTAAAAGTGACATGTTTAAAGTAGTATTCATGTTTTTGTAGTTCTGGATTTGACACTTTATTCAGTGAATAAAGTGTTTTGCAATTTGAAACACTTCAGTTCTTTAAGTCCTTTTTGTTAATAAAATGTCAGGTTCCCTTGGGGCTTGCTGCTCTTGCTGGTTCTGTCTCTGGGTATTTCTGGGTACTTCAGTAGTGTTATCCTAACAATGTACCTTTTTTGTACAGGACAAACTGCACATAAAGAGTCATGGCTGCCTATACACTGTCAATTTGTTGTGTAGGATGCCAGTGGGGGAGGGGGAAATGGTTGAGGCAGAGGGGAACACTACATAACATCTCAAAACTGCTTCTAGTGTTTAATTCTTTGAAGAGAAGAAACATACTCTTAGACTCCTAAAGTCTTTTATACTGAACTTCTGAAGTATTTAAAAAGAAGGTTATGAAACAGTCAAGGTAGGGTAGCCCTAAAGGAACTGTTTGGACTACTGTTTGCTCTACTTCCTTATTTGGCTGTATTTCAGATTGAGTATGCCAGAAAGAACGTGAATAGTGCCAATAAGAAACTTCTTGGTGCTCAGGAAAAGCTTTATCAATCCTGGGTAGAATGGAAGAAAAATACAGGCCAAAATGATGGTGGTGAACTGCGTAATGCTGAGGTAAATAGATGTACACTAGAGATAAATGGATTGTATACTGTCAAGGTAATGGAAAACTAGCAGTCTCTGAAGTGTGCATCAGAGAAGCTTATGTGCAAACATGGAATTGGTATGCTGAAGTTCAGGGCAGTTGACTAGTGAAAAGTAGGGGACCCAAGCTCTTAAATGAGCCTACTTCTTGCGAACATTCTAGGGTTCATTCTGCTCTCATGAGACTGCTCATCCTGTTTGGTATGTTAACCTATGTTGGGATGTCCATATGTAAATCAGCTAAAGCTCACTTATCTGATGTGTCCAGACCAGAAATAACAATTTGTCAGCATAAAGCAGTCTTAGGCACCGACTCACAGTCCTGTATGTAGCTTTAAACAGTAGTTCACTGATTAGAATATACTTCCCTGCTGTGACTTGTTATCAAGCTGAAAGAAGAGTCTGCTTGTCTGTCGCAGAAGCCATCAATGTTTCTGTTCACAAAGTACTTGAGTGTTGAAGAGATATCAAGTATTTTTAAGTCTCTGACTCTTCAGACTTTAGGCCCATTTTATTATCTGCTATAGCTTTGTTTCACTTATATCCCCTTTACTTTGCTTCTTCATGTATCTTGAGCAACATAAAGTTGCTACAGTCAAAGACACTAATGTGATCTTATGCTTTTTCTTTCTAGTACATTGAGTCAAGAAGTCTAGCTATTGCACGGAGCCTCACTCAGCAACTTCAGACCACTTGCCTCACACTGTTCTCAAGCCTACAGGGGCTGCCACAGAATGTGCAGGATCAGGTTTACAGTGTTATGTCAATGGCAGGTGATGTCTACCAGAGCTTTTGGTCAGCATCCTCCTTCCAAGAATTATCAGACAGCTTTCTTACAGCTAGTAAAGGACAGCTGAAGAAAATGAAGGAGTCTCTGGATGATGTGATGGATTATCTTGTTAACAACACGCCGCTCAACTGGCTGGTAGGTCCCTTTTACCCACAACTGCCTGGCGTTCAGCATGCTGAGAGCAAAGGTGAAGGGGAGAAAAATTCCAGCCAGAAGGACAAACAGCTTGAACACACTACTGAATAAACTGCATAGCATGCATGTACTCTGCTGACTGACAAACCAAGTGGCCTTACCAAGTGTAGCTGTCAAAAAAGCCTTGGTGAAAAATCCATAATATAGGAGTCGGGGAATCTATAGAGACAGGACATACTTACGAGTAGGCTGTGTATTGTCCTGTGTAATTAAGCCACTCTGAAAACTCAAACTATCTCAAGTGCCTAAGTATTGTCAGCTTACAGTTGTCAAGATGCCTTGTTTGTCTGTCAAGAAACCTCACTGTACTATCAGTGGTATTAATACCATTAGTCTAAATGAAACCTACTCTAGCTGAAAGCTTTTGTTTTGTTCCTTGATCTCTACCAAAAGGCTATAAAAACCTTAATACTATGAAATGCATTTAAAAGCCCTGCAGTTTAGCTCATAAGACTAGACTCATAAGTCTGTTTGCTGCAGATCACACTTTTGATAATTATGGATCTGACTGTCTCAGACTATTGCTACACAATTCATGACAGAAGTTCTGTGAATGCAGACTGCCAAAGCTGAAAGTGGGGTTTCTGAAAGTCAGCTGGAGTTGAATGCTGTGACAGTGTTAACATTAATATAAACTTAACTATTGCATAACATGTAACTTGACCACAGAATCATAGAATCTCTCAAGCTGGAAGGGACCCATAAGCATCATCACATCCAACTCCCTGCTCCTTGCAGGATTACCTAAAACTAAACCATATGATTAAGAGTGTCATCCAGATACTCCTTGAACGCTTCCTTGGGGACCCTCTTCCAGTGATGGACCAAATAATTATCAATACATTTTTTTAATATGCAGTATAAAGGTATTCATTCATGCTGTTTGTACCCAGATACCCGCTGTTGTGTGTGTGTGTGTTTTTTATAGGCATCCTTTTGTAATTAATCTTGTATGTTCGTAATAAATGCTTTAGTAGCCAAAGTCTGTGTCCATTTCAGTGGTGTTTTAAAACAGAGAAACTTGCTCTTCTGTGACTCCTTCAAACAAGGTCTAGCAGAAAGCAAGCTTGACATGCAAATGAGTTAGATGTGCATTGAAAAAGTGTTTGTGTATGTGTAGATAGATAAGATGTTGCTGCAGCATTTCCTTCCTCTGTTAGCTTCTGTGCATCCCTCCACTGAATCTTAGCTTATTGCTGCTTTTTTTTGGTCCTTGTTGTTGTCCACCCTTAATGATGACCCAAGCTGTGAGCTGCTGGATGTTCTAATATTGAAAAAAGAAGGATATGCACAAAAGAACCCTCTCCTCCCTTCACAGTAGATGTTCTGTGTGTATGAAACTGCTGGCTGTCTGCTGGCTCCCTATAAGCAGTGTATATTTCTCAGCTGCAACACCAATTTAAACTTGTTTAACTTTATCTACCCTTTTTTGAACGTGAGTGACAAATGTACATTAACACTCAGCTATTTGGGTAGAGTTGTTCTCAGTAAATACTGTGAATCCCTCCACTGGAAAAGAATTATTGTCTCTAGAAAATAAGCTTCCTTGGTTTAGGGCTGTCCAGGTAGGTTGTATCTGTGTTCCTAGTGCATGTGCTGTACAACTTTTGAGTTGCAATCATGTAGGGTAGCAATGCTGGTCACCATTTTCAAAGAGAACACCAAATAGTGTGAAGCAGATGGAGTTCAAAGGAAGCTTATCACATAGTGGCACATTGCTGCATGGAAAAATACCTCCACCTGGCACAATGTGGACACTAAAGCAAATTACCTGTTATCTAGCCGTCTACTGTGAGAGGGATCGCTTAGCTTAGTTTTGGGTCACAGGTTTGGCCTAGAAATGTAAGGAGGACTTTTAAAGCACAATATTTAACAGATTGTAACAACATAATTAAAGAATCATTATCTGTAATCTTCCCTGCTTTAAGTACTCACGTCATGTAAGGGAGCTGTTTAACATAAAATTAACATGAGAGGATAAGATACTCTTCCAACTAGTGCCTAAGTTAATACTTCTGGAGTGCTTTCAGCAATTAACTCCTTTTTAAGTTTACTTTAACTATTGCATGAGCCAGCCAGAGACTATCCTTCTTTATCTCCGTATATAATAAAATTTTAGAGTGCATCCACTGTTGTAGATGTGTTCAGGAACAGAATGGAACTAATTAGGTCTGGGAGCAGCTGGCTGTTTAAAAAGGAATTCTCATTCTTCTATACATTTTAAAATCTAATTGTCTGGGACTTCATCTTGAGGTGATCAATCAAATAAAATACTGAAACTTTTCACTTTTTTAAGGATTGAGAAATAAACATTATTATCTGCTATTAGTACAGAACGAGCAATACATCTCTCTGATCTGCCTGAAGTTGTGCTACTGGTTTGTACCTTACATGGCTCTCCAGCTTTACTAAGCCTCAGCAAATATCTGAAATAGAAAGCAAGGGAAACCGATACTGGCCTAGACCTTCAAAGCACTTCTCCCTCACCATGCACTGTTGGGCTGCTTCTGTGTAAAAGTTCATTGACTTCTGACAGCTGACCTACAACTGGTAGCTGCAAACAGCAGGGCCTGGTTAAATGCTTACCCAGTGTCTGGGCTTATAGCCTATTAGATTAAAATGCTGTATGTAGGTTCCTGTGCTGTGCTATTGTGATAAGTGGCTGTTTTGTTGGATGCTGCCCAGCCACTGAGTGTTTTAAGTTTCTATCCACCCCCCAACCCCCAAATAGAATTAGGAACACTTCCCTAGAGAAAGAAAGGACTGACTCACAGCAAATGAGTATATTCCTGATTTATTATATAGAATAAAGTTCTCTGGATTGAGATTATTATACTCTGCTAATACAGACAGCACTGAATGTTTGAATTGCAGCTGGAGCTTGCGTGAGTGTCTTCTTATAGTTAATTTAGCATGGCATATCCCCACACTCTAACTGCAGCTGTACAGACAGAACTTGTTTTTCTCTAGTGCAGCAAGAGAGAGCAACTATTAAAATGCCCACTGGAGTCAAGACGATGCAGACACCTTCCAAAGTCATCTTTCTCTTCTAGCAGCTGTTGTTTTTGCCTGAAGCTGAGGGGCTTCCTCTCAAATAAAGGAGGGAAACCAGAGCAGAGTTTGCTCATGAATTTTCCTGCCATCCTACCTCTTTCTCTCTAATTGTATGTATCAAATAGTTCAGGTGCACTGCACAGAAACCTGCTTGCTCTTAGTCCAGAATCACTTTTGAGGATATAGCTTGGGCTAGAAAGCTGTGAAGTTTCTCTAAACTTTGAAGTTACCTTCTAAAAAAGATAAGACGTGTTGAAAATGATAGGAAATAGGTTCAACTGTTTGCAGCAAGGCAGATAAACTAGATGAAATGAAAGTATGTCAAAGGCTGATAGCCATACAAAACCTGGGAAGATAAAGGTTAAAATAGTAACATCATTACTTAGGCTATTTAGGTTTATTTAGAATTCACATACTGCCTCTTTTTAAGAGATCACTCAAAAATTGTTCGTACTAGTTGACGCTTCCTCTTTACAGGTGCAGTCCACAGAAAACCATTGTTCTATCATTGCAAATAATCTTTTTCTACAAAAGCTCTAAATATAAGCATTTGTAAATAGCTCCATATGGTATACAAGTTTTGCAAACATCATATTTATAGCATTGGCTGAAGCCAAATGACAAGATTTGTATAAGAACTGGAGGTGCAGCTGGTTTGCCTCAAACTAAAAGGTGGAAAACTTTTGAAATGTCTTCTATTCTTCAAGATTAATTTTTTTGCAGTAGTATTTTCTGGACTTCAACTTAGGATGATATTTTATAGCTTGTAAAAGAGGTGAAAGGATTTGGGAACAACTGATGAATTATTTCTTGTTATTCAAATAAAAGCATAACAACCAAGGAAAAATGTTTTTAAACCATTAATTAAAAAGTGGAAACAGAACCAAACATTTTTAAGCATGATATGTTAGTAATTTGCCTGATCAGAAAGTTTTACATGCAGCAGCTTGCTGGAGGTATTGCATAGTGTTTTGTTAAATTTATTTATGATCATACTAAATGGCAGTTTCACTTCTTTTGGGTAATACAGTCTTTGATGACTAAAAATAGGTGCTTTGTTTTGAAAGTGCTCAAAAGCAGAATAATCTGTGGCTCAGTTCTGAAAACATTTAGCAAGAAAAAATCGATCAAAGTTGTTAGTATTGACGTTAATGTTTGTATATAAAGACAGCAAAACACTGAAGTATGTTCTATGCTATTCTATGTAAGGTTTTTGCAAGTTTTGCACTATTCTGTGTAAATGATTTAACTGCATCCTATGGAGAAATAGCTTGAAGAAGAGTCGTATCTTATTCTTGCAGGAATTGATAGGAAGTTGAAACAAAGCAGTAAGTCAGCTGTGAAAACTGGTATGGAAGTGAAGGTCATTTACCTAAGCAATCCTATAATGCCAAGAGCTTTGCATTGTTTTAGTTAGAGTGGTGCAGATGTTAAAATGTGCAATTCTAATACAATTTAGCATGTTCAAAACTGAGATAAATCATACTGACATCCACTCAGTTTTACTCTGATGCTGAGATACACTTCAATTTGAAATTCTTACATGGCTATGAAAATCTTACTGTTACATGAAAGGTGCTTTTACTGCATGCGTTAAGGAGATGAAGAAAGCACAAATTTAAATTTCAGTGATTATTCTGTTATCAGTAAGAACAATGCAGATATAAGTAAAAGCCTCTTAAATGTAGGATATAGTGAAGATTCTCATGGGTCAGACACAGTTACTGAACATAGTTATGTGTCTTGCTCAGTGTAAATAAAGAATAAACTAACTAATTTCAACAATCCCTTTGGGGATTTTGTATATGGACTACTTAGCCTTAGTCTTGTTAAGATAGCCCAATTTATACTGTATGGACTACAGGGTCATGTACTGATAATGGGAAAACTTGTTGATTTCTCTAAGTTCAGTAATTAGAGTTTTAGGTAAATTGCCATAAGCAGAAAGATGCAAGATAATTGTTGCTAGTAGAAAGATGTGTTTCCTGCATTCTTAGTTCCTCTTGATTTTGATTTTTTTGAGACAAAAATTACTGATCTCAGTTTGATCAAGCTTGGGTTCTTGAAACAGTAGTGCCTGAAAAGTCACACACTGCTGAAGTTCTTCTAAAACTCGGTTTTAATTAATAATTAATATTTCTAAGTCCCTACCAACACTGTAAGAAACTGAGTGATTCACATGCAGTGATTCCTTGGTAGCTGGTAGCTGAAACAATAAGCCCCTTACAATTTGATATATTCTCTGCCCTTTTGACATGTCTTCAAAGCAGGCACAGCATAGGTTTTTTTCTTGCCTGCTATCTTTCATAAAAGTAAGTCATAAGCTGTTTTACAGTTAGGAAATGGATTAAAACTGTTTCTGCAGTCAGCACTGAGCTCAAGTTACAGAAATGCCTAAAAACCTCTGCAAGTTGTTGCTGCTTTGAATATGCAGAACTGAAGTCCTTTGAGCATGCAGCCATTGTTATTTGCTGATACTGTATGTGTCTCCAAGTATGTCTCAACACCAACATTAAAACTAACTACTAATCAAACTAGATGTAAGCATTTTTCACTTGGAGTAAAAAACTTATGGTTATCAGTAAATTGCTTAATTATATCCCATTTTTCTCAAGTGCCTAAGTAATCTAAGTCCTACTAAGGGGACTTAAGGGTTGGGACTTAAGCTCCTAAGTGTCTTAGCCAACATTTTTAGAAGTCTGTAACATCCATGTATCCACTAATGTCTCTGGCAATTCCTGAAACCTAGTGCTGCTTTGTAGTAGAGAATACTACACTTGCAGTTAAAACAGAGACAAAAGTGAGATTGTGGTTCCAGGTATTTTTTTCCTCAGGAAAGGTTTAATTCAGTAGGCAGGCAGGGCAGTACAGAGCAATCTGTATCAATCTCAAAGGCAAAATAAGTTTAAAAACCTCCTGTCATAGTTTGCCAGTCACCACTTTCACAAGTTTCACCAAATTCAGTCCACTGAGTTCAGCTCTATTCCGTCTCTAATGTAAGGGTCAAAACCACACATGTATCCCCAAAATACGAGGCAGTGGAAGGATTTAAGAGAATTTATTTTCAGAGCCAAGAACATTTAACATACCAGTTCAAAACTACACCAGGCTTAGGAAAAGATATGCCTGCTGTTCTCAGTGCTTCAAACGTGTCCATAAGAAGTTATCTTTTCTCATGAGAAAATATCTAAAAGTGTCTCTGGTCAAAGACGAAAACTTTCTTAAGCGAAAACCCCTAATCTCCTCATAATAAAATCTTCCAGAAGGGTCTTCTGCACTTACACCTACTATAGAATCCTGTCTTCTAAGCAACTGATCTGTATCTTGCATAATATTTGGTCTGTCTTAATGTTATGTGTTTTGTATGTGACTAAGCATATTTTACTCTGTATTCAGTATATTGGGTCTGATTTCTAGAGATGCTGTGTATCTTTGTGTCATGACTTCAGAGAGGAGTACTGCACAAATTTGTTTCGTTTTACTTTTAAATTGATTGATATTTCATTCCTACACAGGTTCCAGATTTCACTATTACAGACCTGTCTTCAGAGTCAGATGATATCCCAGACATTTTGGATTTGGATGAAGAGGATCAACAAGACTTTTCACGCACAAATGGCCCTTACACTACAGGGCAAAGAGCTGAATAGAGAAGCATAAAAATGTATTTTGATACAATGTACCTTTGCCATGTTTAATTTAGATGTCTCCTTTTTAAAGATGAACCTGCCTAGTTTAGGGATTATGGGGATATTTTTTAAAAAATCACTGCTATTTCATTTAGCAGCATCAAAAATCTGGGGTTTTTTTCTACATAAGGAATGCACACTACATTAATTCATTAGCATGGGTGTCAAGCTCCCATTCTATAAGCCAGGTATAGCCTAACCAGTGTATGCAACTGATCTGATCTTTGTTAATGATTTGTTCTCCTGCTGGTAGCACCCATGAAAACACCCCAGTGCTTTGCATAAAGGGCTGCCAACAAAAGGAGTCGATGAGGATTTGCCCACAAAATTTCCCCTTTCAGTCTATGTGAAAAGCAGTTCTGCATCTACCTCTTTGCTGCTGGAAGGGGTAAGAGACTTTGTCTATCTCAGATTTTCTCAAGTTCATTTTGTTAGCCTCTGCACCTACAGAGCTTAGAAGCTTAGAGCTTTCATTTGGCAAGAGTGCTTTATGCACAGAAAGACTCCCTTTCTCTCCACATACCACATCTTCTGTGTGGAAATATTTTGGCCATTTGTTGCTATCAGTTGTGGCGCCTAAGACTAGAAGAGGGTAAATGCTTAAAAATTGAAGTTTTCCAGAAGTAAGGGTAGCAGGTAGAAAAGGTAAGAGATTCTAAGAAGTGAGGGAAAATGGAGGACAAAGAGATACAAATGTGGGACAAAAGAAAATTGATTAAAGAAAAAAAAGAGGGAATTGAACGTGAAGATACTTCTGGTAACTGTGTGGGGTTTTTTCCTGTTTAAATAAAATGTCAGTTATTTTTTGAGGGATGTTGAGGCCGTGTTTGCTCGCACACAGTAAGTTCTGTAGGAGCTGGGGAGACTGAGAACGGGGCTGGAGGCGGGCTTGTTAACATTTGTTTTCAAGGATCAGGCTGAGCTGCTCCGCCAGGGTGATGCAGCCCGCCGGGAGCCGTATCACGGCTCTGCTCGGTCCAGCGCCGCCCGCACCGCATCGCCCCGCTGCGCGTCACCCTGGGACGCTCTGCTTGTGAGCACTTGCAAGTCTAGTCACTGAAATGCCTTGGAATAAAAGTTTGAACCGCACAGCCCGCTTGCCGGTGTGGGTTTTTTTTTGCTTGTTTGTTTGTTCCGCGTTAAATTTCGCCGTCCGATTACAAATCCATTTCAACGGGAAAGGCCCGCTGGCTGTTTGTTGGCCGCCCGGACTACACATCCCGTGAGGCAGCGCGGCCGCACCGCCTCGCTTTGGGGCGAGCGGTCTCGCGAGGGCGGGAGTGTGGCGCGGGCGGGCTGGCGCGCGGCGGTTCTTGGCGGGCTGCGGCGCGAGGCTGTGGGTTCGCGCGGTCCGAGCGCCAGGAGCAGCCATGGCACGCGCCTGGGAGAAGGATC
>VYXB01008224.1:69613-103593 GCA_013397135.1 Pachyramphus minor | reverse complement strand
CTCAGCTCTTCTCCTGCTAGAACTGACCTTGGAGGAGACTCCATTATCTCAAGTCCTCTCTGCTCTCCACCGGGCTGGAATTCTTTCTGCAGCCAAGTTGCAGGTGGGCAGCTTCTGTCTGGAGTTTGTTTCTCCACTGTTACACGTCCCAGGTGGAGAGACTTCAATGCCATGCCTGCCCCTGGCCCAAGGCCAGGGGAAGAGGGCCTGGCCCCCCACTTCAGGGGGCCTGCTGCCAACCTCCTACTCCATGGCTTCCTAATTTCTTCTGCACAATTCACCTTCTCTTCTGTTTTCTTAAATATGTCATTAGCAGAGGTGTTACTGAAACTTCTGATTGGCTTTTTCTCCAGAAATCTACCTGGACTTGACTATTTCAGTTCAGGGGGGCTGGTAAACCCACGACAATTATTTCACCAAAAGTATGCTATTAGTTACTCTTTTTTATGGAAAACATTCCCAGCTTGAGAAATATGAAGAACTGGAACTTTCTGTGCAGGCACCGAGTTATGTATCAGTGGAATTTGGTGTGGGATAGTTTGTGACTGGAGCACTGTCATGGAGAGCTGGGAGCTGTTCAGTAAATGGCAGCAAAGACTAATGAGTTGCACTGTAGGTTAAAGAACAGTGACAGTGCATGTAGCATAGCTCCATACAAGAGGACTAGTCATGTTTCATGCCTTTGGATCAAGATCCAAGGATTTACCATCCAGGGAGACCTCATGGTGGGTGTCAGCTGGACTTGATTCTTACAGAGGACTTCAGCTTACCCTGGTATTTGGTTAGAAAGCATTTCAGTGGTGCATTAGCGATGTGGGGAGTGCCTAGAAGATGACTTTGTAATGCAATCACAGAGTGTTCCATATAGAATCGGTGCTCTTTTGAACTCACTTCATATAAGTAAGAGAAACTTCTCTGGAGACATTACAGGACTTTTATGATCACTGTAGCTAAGACTTCAGATCCTAAGGAAATGGAGGAAGTTGAGTGGAAAACTAATAACAGGATTTGTAATTTGAGTGGATTTCCACTAGCGCAGGGAACTGCTCAGAGGCATCTTGTTGAAAGCAGAAAGGCTCAGGAGTGATATTTGCAGAGATCTCTGATGAAGCTCATGCGTGGTCCATCATCTTAGGTAGAAAAAGAAGCAGGTGTAACAAGGAACCAACATGATTAGGACGGTGAGCTTGTGACAGAGTTTAGAAACCAAAGTAGCAGGATATGGAATGTCGAAAAGAGAACTGATTCCCAGACACGAATACAAAAGTATTTCTCAGGTGTGCAGCGATGTACCTATACCAAAGTTCACCTAAAGCTCCAAGAACCTGGTAAGAGCCTGAAAAAAGAATTGTGTAGTTATGTTATTAGGAAGTGGAAGTATATGGAGGATGTAGGTCTGGCTCTGAACGAAATAGTAAGTTACAACTTTCATAGGCTGAAATACCCAGTATGTACTTTGCCTCAGTGTGCATGGCTAAGGTCAGTAGCCCAGTCTCTGCCAAGAAGCAATGGTAAAAGAAGCAACAAAACACTGATGGAAGAAGAGGGTACAAAAAAGCTTTCACCACTGCCTTATGAAATGCGTCCAAGCATACAGGGATATGGCATCATTTCAGAACAGCTCTGATGTTTTTGGAAAGACAGAAGACTAGCTAAAGGGGTGAGCCCAAAAGGTGATAGTGCCTCAAAGTCATAACTGGTGTAGCTGTCCATGAGTAAATTTCTTCTGTGGCTGATCCTGTGTCTTCATAAGGGATACGGATGACAGGATTGAATGCAAACTGGCCAAACTTGCAGAAGGTGCCAAACTGTGAGGAAAGGAGAGACACTACAATGAGGAGGCATTACACAGACTTTGCTGCATTCGGAGACCTGCACAACAAAAATTGTGTGAGATTAACAAAGACCACTGTGAGGTCCTGCACCTGGGATGAAGTAGTTCCCAGCAGCAGCACAGGCTTGTGGATGATTGTCTGGGGAGTAGCTCTGCTACGAAGAGCCAGAGGTGAGAGTAGTGTGGGGCATAAGCTGAGCCTGAGTTAGCAGAGTGCCCTGGTTAGCCAAGGAGTTGAGCAGCTTACTGTGCTGTGTGGAAAAGAGCATTGGTCAGGACGTGGTGAGCAATTGTGTTGTGCATCACTTGTTTTTCTTGTTTTATTCCTTTCTCTCTTTCTCCTTTACAGCTCTGTTGTTACAATATTTTACTTTATTTAACTTATTAAACTGTTCTTAGCTTACATGTTTTACCATTTTTCAGATTCTCCCTATCCTTTTGGGGCTGGGGAGGTGGCGAGGGAGTGAGCAGCTGTGTGGTACTTAGTTGCTGGCTGGGGTTGGCAATTCTAATGCCACACCTGGAATACTATGTTGAGTTTTGTTTGCCTGATTGAGGGGAGAGAATGAGAGATGGGAGAGATACTAGCAGAGGGCTGCAGTGTTTAGAGGGTTGGAGAATTTGACACATGAGTAAAAGCTGCAGAATTTGGGTTTGTTTAGCCTGAAAAAGGCAATGCTCAGGGGGTTTAATCACAATTTCAGTATCTAAAAAGTAGTTGTAAAGGAGATGGAGGTACTCTCTTAACAGGGATGTATGGGGGACAGGTCAAGGCAACAGGACAAGGTACTTAGGGGAAAACTCCATCTGGCTTTAAAAAAAGTCTCATATGAGAACAATCGAACACTGAAAAAGGTTGCCCAGAGAAACGGAATCTCCATTCCCGGAAATATTTAAGACTTGGCTTGACAAGAGCATGAGTAGCATAACTAAAGGCTCTGCTCTCATTGGAAGGCTCAACAATACATTTTCCAGAGGTCAAACTCTCATGAACTTCTCTGATTTCTATAATTCTGTATCTCCTATGACCTTGTTTGGGAAACGTTACTGCTGTTGCTTAATGATATCCTTCAAAAATGCAGTTCTCTATAGTTTTTTTCATTCTTGACAAGGGATCACAACTCTGAAGATCCTTCCAAATTCCGCATGATTAGGCACCCAGTGTTTCTGAAAATCAGACCACTATGTTTTTACATGTTTAAAAAGTCAATAAAAGTGCTTCAGCAAAAGAACTTAAGTGGTCCAGCTTCTTGTACTCCAGTATTCTGTTCTCTGGTCCTTTGAAACTGAGAGATGTGGTGCAACTGATGAATATGTTTGGAGGTTTATATTGATAATGTACCTTTCTAGTAATTCATTATTGTTGTTGGGTATAATAGAAGCCATTCTATTGTGACAGCTTGGTTGCTTAATTTATATATATATCTATATATCTTAGTGGCTTTCCTGACTCTAATTCTACACAAAGTCATGGTAAGGAAGTTTTATTAACCTTTTTTTTTTTTTTTTTACATTGTTCCACAACTGTCTCAGTATGCAGATTTTGAAAGAATTTGAAAGAATGAGCAAGATTAGTTAGTGGCTGCAAATAATTCTGATGAACCTTTGGTAACTGTTAACTTTTTTCCTAGGGTTTTAATTAAAGAAATAGAAGAGATAAAGTCTGAATATGCAGTCATGCAGATACAGTCTTCAAGGTAAGTGTTTTTCCTTGTAAGTTAGGATATATAATGTTGTTTACTTGCTCATTTTTATGCAATGGGAACTATAATTTCATTGTGATCCACTTGAACTTTTGTTTTACATGTGCATATAGGATGAAACAAAATGACCAAAATAAAAGTGATACAATTGAGAGAATTGAGAAGGTGAGCATTTTGTTTCCGCTGTGGCAGTGTATTGTATTTCTTCTAACATTTCTGCAACACCCGCTCTCAGATACTTTTATTTCCCCTTGTCTACCTGCAATTATGCTGGCCCCTTCATCTCCCTTTATGCTGTTTTGATACTCTGTCATTATAGGTATTATGGCAAACATTTCAACATAGTGTTTTTGTCTTGCCCATTTAGGTCCGCAGTATGTGGACAGTTATAATGGAAATGCTTACATCTCTGAAAAAGGATAAGGAAGTTGTGGATTCTGTACTTGAAAATTGTGCTCATCAGTGTATTTTAGATGGAACTGATGTTGTTTTGAGAGTCCCAAGGTTGTTGGCTCTCAGAATTGAAAGTGGCAAAGTAAGTAGTTTTTGTGTTTCTTGCTAAATTGCTAAACTGCTTTTTTTTTTTTTTTTAAGTCCCCAAGGGTGCAATTAGATATCTTAAAAAATAAATACTTCATTGATTATAAGAGATGATTGCTAAAGGATGCATAAAATACGTAGTCTGTATGCAAAAATTTGTTAGGATTATAATGCTCTTTTGTATTTGTTATGTTTAACACATTAACTTTTTTTGGTTCAGTAACTACATTGATAAGTCTGCCTGGTTAGTACTTGACCTTTGTGTTGTTTAGACATTAAAATTAGGTTGACTGGTTTAACTGTTGCTTTAGCTTTTGCTTTGGTTTCCAGTGTATAGTGTTGTTTAGTTACGTCATCGGTGGTGTTTGTGCCACAGCTTTTGGGACAGTGGTTAAATGGAATACCTTATTGGTTGAAGTTTTCTTGGTTCATATTGGTTTAATCTAGAATGCATTTTTTGACAAATGAAACAATCAGGAACTGAATCAAAGTATATAGTGTCCCTTCTCTTACTGCAGAAGACATAACTTTCTGATATTGGTACTGTTCATTAATTAGTTTTTCTTGCTTGCTAAACTTCAAGAGTTTTACAGAAAATGTATATGAAGATGGAAAATTGAAGTTCTTAGCAGTTATTCAGGTGTTAAATGAAGCCTTGAGGATGTTGAAAAATGAACACTGTCAGTCTGAACTGAAAGAACTTCACAGGATTGAGAACATGGTTAAATCCTGCAATAAATTACTACAGGATTTGAACACAAAGAGGTAATTCTTGACAGATGTTCTTAAATCTTAGGATCATGTCCACCTACCATGGAGACTTTTCTAGAAAAATGTTACTTATAGGAAAAACATTTGTTTGAGTCATTTTCCTTTGCCTCTGGGAAATTAATGTTTGTCTTGATTATTTATGTAAGTTTTAATTGAGACTCTTATCTAAGTAACTTCAGCTTTCTGCATTGGCTTCATTAATATTCTAGGCTTTGTTCCTGGGAACCTCATTTGGTCAGCTGATCTGATTTTTACTTTTTGTTTCTTGTTATGTTCATAAGTTCTGAGACTTTTAAAACTTCTACCTGAACATAACTTAGGGAAGTTTAAAGAGTGTATCTCATTTGTGTGTATATATATAATATAGTCCTAATTCTGCTGTAAGAAACAAGGATACCTAGCAGCCACTTTTTTGGTTGTGAATTTGAGTTAGTTCTTAGTACAGGCACAAAGGAATAAGTTGGTGCATATCACAGGTTTTGCAGAATAAGGAGAACAGATAATACTGTCCATCTTTATGCAGAATTGTTATCTCCACCAACAGATGTGTTACCATTTTCTGTGCTTATATGTTACAGGCTAGATAGAGAACAACAACGTCGTGTGTCAGTACGTGAATCTGTTTCTAGAAAAGAGGAAGACTGGGAAATGAAGTGGAAAAAATTTCTTGGCCAGCATCCTTTTAATTTAATGTTTAAAGAAGATCTAGTACGTAGTGTTCAATTTATCTGACTCTGGGAAAGAGAAGGTGAGGGAGGATGTAGACCTAAACTTGAGCTTTATATGTAAGGCTGGGGGAATCACATAGTGTAGTAAAGATGGTTATGCTTGATGAAGTCTTTCTAAAAGAGAATGCACTTGACTTTATGACAGCTGGTGTCTTCACTTGGTGTCAAGATACTAGATCAGTGTAAGAGTGAGTTGATTGGTTTTGGTTTTGCCTGCATTTGTGTGCTGTCAGTCTGAGTTCTGTTTTTCCTGTTTAGAGTGGTGTGCTTGATAAATTCCATTCTGACACTCAAAGGTTATACCCTGGCCTAGCTACCCAGCAGAGAGAGAAGCTCCATGTTGAGTCTGACAGCTGATTTGCCAAAAAGCTGCTGTAGATAACTGTCTGTTAATTGCTGTTGATAGGCAGATTTTGTCAGCCTCCTTGTGTAACTATTTTCTTCATTTTGAAAGGAACCTAGTCCAACAGCTTCACCACCCCAATCTTCTAGTCTTCCCAAAGAAGATAATGACAGTGACTTTCATCAGTATCTAGCATCAATTTCAGGTGGGTGACCAGGAGAAGCTTCTTTTTCCTCTCCCCCACTGCCACAATTGTTAAAAGTTACTTGAGGTCAAAAAGGCTTCCTGCCTGTGTTTGCAGATACTCTTTAATAGTCTGTGGTAATCTGGTTCTGAGTGACGCTTTGTCACAATTTTTCAGCCTTGTCCTGTCTGGGAGATCCTCTGAAGTTTGGCAAAAACCCAGTGCTGAGCTGTTTGATATTTTGTTGTTCTTGTACAAATGACGTTGAGACAGATTTATGTGTACAAAGGTTTATGGGTTCTAGAATATACATTCAGTAAAGATATTGGGTGGAAGGAGTAGTAAGAAAGAGAAAGAAGATAAAACTTTCCCCATTGGTCACATAGGAAAAGAAATTGAAGGTCTCCTCCCAGGTAAGTATCTTTCCCTGGTGCATTCTGACGTACTTAATTCCATAGTAACTGTGCCATTTGATCAGGACCTTACTTGATGCTTGCAGTCACTAGGTTACTAGTGTTGATCAAAGCTCACTTTGATCATGGTTGTTGCACGTGACCACAGAATTGCAAATAGAAGGTAGTTTGCCTTAAAAATTTTAAAGATTGTACAATGATGCTGTGAGCTGGTAATATCCAAAAGCTTGAGATGAACAATGTCTGTGACATTCTCTCTACTCCGTGCTTAAGATACTTGATTGGAGAATCCAGCCATTAAGAAAACTTAAGTGTCTGCCTGTTGATCTAGTAAGGTCTAAAAATTAACCTCACCCAGTTCACTATCTGAACTGAGCTTGGATTTTGGATGTATTGTTGGGGTGAATGCAACAGGAAATGCCGTTTGTCTTTTGCAAAAGCTGAAATTTAGGGTTAGTAGAGAACTACTGAGGTTAAACTTCAGCTCTTCATTAAAGATGTGCCAAAATTAGTATTTATTGTTCTAGAGGGTCCTTAGCTGAGGTATATGTACCTCTGATAATGTGCAAAACATTTACTTATAGTGTGCTTTGCCTTGCTTAAACTGAGGCTGCAAAAGGGATGAGGGATTTTTATTAATTAATGCAGTTGGGGTAAACATGAGTGGAATTGTGCTTTGTGTAGTTGATGTGCCACACAATTGATGCATTTGTGGAGAGGTGAGGATAGTGATGTGGCTGGCATTGTAGTTTGGAGGCAGGTGGAATGTGTGATTGATCCATGCAGGACAGAAGATAGAACCATTCTTCTTGAACATGTGTTCAGAAACAACACGAAGAGGTGCTGGCTGCTAGTGGCATCTGTGGCTACAGGTGGTACCTGAGCAAAAGAATGGATAACATTGTCCTGCTTACATATTAATTTATTTTTCTTGAAGTGTTTCATAAAGTTCATTCTGTGAGTAGCCTACAAACGTGGTCTGAGTCAGTCATGTCACCTGGAAAGCCTGAGCAAAGAAAATGGAAGCAACAATAAAACTTTCTACTTGCTTTTCAAGATGTTTTTGACACTCTTCATAAGGAACGTTGTGAGAAAGATGAGGCAGCTTTGGCAACTATGATGGATAAGTCATCACCACCACCAAAATGGTATGCTTAATGAGAAAATTATAAAAAAGCAATGGAAAAAAAAGAGATTTACTTGCTGGACTTGAATGTTTTGCATGTCTTGAACCTTAGTGGAATATTTCAGTAGCCCACTTCTTACATGCCACCACCACCTAATTTAGCAAGATAGGCCTAAAGTCATTGCTGCTTTCTATGGCTTGTGACTGATTGATCAACTGGTTACTGCTGAATAGCATGTGTAGCAGCCAAGTTGCAAGGTTTTTATCTCACTTTTTAAATATGTTGTTCCAGGCTTTAAGAGGTGGGTGGAGAGAACAGAAAATTCTGTTTCTCAGGCTAGACTTCTCAACAAGACTTTTTTTATGACTCTTCTTGAGAGTTACAATTATGTTGTTCTGTAACTACTCTTACTATATTACCAGCAAAGGATAGAACACAAAACAATAATATTCTAAATTTTTTTGCCCATTTGTTTTTTCCTTAGTCCAGGAAAATTTCATGACCTTTTAAATAATGCTACATTTCATAATATGAATCCTACAGATACTTGAAAGTTTCCTACTAAGAGAGAAAGGGAGTTAGCAAAAGGAGGTTGTCCTTTATTGGAGATATGATTCTTAGATATCAGTAGAAGTAGTTGCATGTAAGTCCCAGATATTGTGAAAGTAGTTAACAATTAAATCCTGGATTTCTTTCAGTGACTTCATACAGCATAGATTTTTGTCATCTTCTGATTCTACAGAGAGGTAACAGAAAATATTAAGGTTTTAAGATGTGCTTTTCCTAACAAGTGAGGACTGCATTTTTGAGAGCTATGCAATTAGCACTAAACTCACCAGAAGTGTTAAGCCTGAAGTCTTTGGTAGCCAGGGGATTGTTAAATATTGAAGTTTGTATAGGAACAGACCTGTGAATGCCAGAAGTGGTTCAGACAAGGAATACAATATCTACAGAAAAAAATGGTGCCGAGTCTGCAGAAGACTTTTCACTTATCTTTGATTGCAGAATGCTGAAAACTTGTTTACGAAAGTATCACAAAATCCGCTCTTTTTCTGTATAGTAATCAAGGGCAAAGTTTGATTAAATTTGGGAGGCTGATACACAAGTAGGGCTAAATCTGCCCTAATTGTCACGTTGTTCTCCCTATAGTAAAATTGCTTTCTGATGACCGGGACGAATTGAGGGAAATCGTAACGGACAGATACGGAGCATACAATATGTAACAGCCTTTTAAGATGCCAGGCACCCACTAAAGCCACTCTCTCACTCTCCCCTCTGCAACTAGACAGAGGAGAGAGAAAAAAAACCAAACAGCTAAGGATTCATGAGTTAAGAGCTGGGAGAGGTCACTTACTGATTACCCTCAAGGTAAAGCAGACTCAAAGTGGGGATAGTACTTAAATTTATTACTAACAGGATAAGAGCCAAAGAGTGAGAAATAAAACAGTCTTAAAAAAAACACCTTCCCCCATCCCTCTGTCCATGTTCTCCCTCCTCCCCACTAGTAGTGCAGGGGGACAAGGAATGGGGGTTGTGGTCAGTTACTGTTTCTGCTGCTGCCCAGGGAGAGGAGTCCTTACCCTGCTCCAGTGGGGTCCCTCCCATGGGAGTCCTTGATGGCACTCTCTGGCATGAATCCATCCCTTGGGCAGCAGTTCTTCCCAATCTGCTGTCCTGTGGATCCCTTCTCCATGGGGTGCTCATCCTTCATGGATGAGCTGTACCAATGTGGGTCCCCTACAGGGGCCACAAGTTGTATCGGCGTAGGTCCACAAGTCCTACCCGGGAAAAACCTGCTCCAGCGTGGGCTTCCCTCTCCACGGGCTGCAGGTCTCCAGCAGGACCCTGCTCCATTTTGGGCCTCCCACAGGGTCACAGACTCCTTCATGCATCCACTTGCTCCAGCATGGGCTGCTCCATGGGCTGCAGGTGGGTTTCTGCACCCCAGTGGTCCTCCATGGGCTACAGGAGGACAGCCACCACCATGGTCTTCACCAGGGGCTGCAGGGGCCTCAGCTCCAGTGCCTGCTCCAGTGCCTGGAGCACCTCCTGCCCCTCCTTCTGCTCTGACCTTGGTGTCTACATTGTTCCCATGTTCTTGCTCTGCTCTTCCTTGGCTGGAATTCTTTCTGTGCAACAACCTTGTGTTCCTAAATACGTTATCATGGAGGTGTTACTATTGCTCCTAATTGGCTTGGCAGTGACCAGAGGCAGGAAGTCCATCCTGGAGATGGCTGGCATTGGCTCCACGGGACAGGGGAAGCTTCTAGCAACTTCTAACAGAAGCAACCCCAGTAGCCCCCCTCTACCAAAGAAACCCAGCCACAGAAACCCACTGCAGCATTCCACTAGTTTAATTTGTCTCTAAAATTGTTGGTGTGGTTTTTTTAGGTTTTTTATACTCTCTTTCTCTCTCCCTCAAGGATCTCCTCAGTGATGTTGGAGTTGTTGGAAGTACCTGGAAACAGAGACCTGTTGATCAAAAATGTAATTTTCTACCCATCAAATAAGTTAAACTTAGGATATGTGCTTTTTACATTGATCAAAGCCTAGACTTTGTGGGAGAGGGTTGTGGGATTTTGTTTGTTTGGGGGTTTTTGATTTTTTTTTTTTTGCCAGTGTATGTTTGATTGGCTTAGTTTTGTGTGTTGTTTGGTTTTGTTTTGTTTTTTAGCAGTAGTTTTACCTGAGTCAGTACTGTAAAACCATAAATAGGACAGGAGGAAGTAGGTGCACTTGTACTTAACTTCCAGGGTAAAATACAGTATGTGACTGATTCCCTTCTTGCTGAAACAGCCTTTGTGGTGTGAGCCGCAGTCAGACTTTGTTTCTTTAAGTATGTATGAACTTGAGGGTTAAAAAGTGGTATAAAAGCAACTTGGATGTACAGCTGTCCATTGCACAATTGTTCACTGTACTGTGTTGAAGGTAGTTGCAAATGAGTTGCAAATTGTCTACATTGTATGTAACAACCTGTCCTAGTCACTATTTATGTCCTACTTCAAATACAATTGTAAAAATATTTTCTCTTTAGTTAGAATTCAAACCTGAAATATTTTTATTGACCACACATTTGGGCCATTGCTGTTCGGAATTCATACAACAATTTGTTTATGCTAATATTCTGACACTTGAGTTTAAAACTGCTAGTAATTTCTGTGTCTTCCTCTAGAATTTGCATATGGAAACTTGTGGGGGAAATAAAAAACCTGTGCCTCCACAAATCCTAAAAAACGGAAAGGAAGAGTTCCTCATTTCAGAAATGCGAGAGAATGCAGGTGAATATGTTACCCTGATAAAGTCTCCTGTGGAAAAAGAAGACCTTCTTGAGAAAGCCAGAGATGAACTGGCAGAAGAGGTTAGGAAATAATTTGTTTGTTTTTAAATAAATAATCATAAATGGAAAATAAATTGCATTTTTTACTAAAAATTTTCACTAGTTACATTTCATCTGCTGAAATGTTTTACTTATGCAAATATAGCTGTAGTCTTCATGCTTATGCAGTTCTTGACAAATGTCTTAAATATATTCTGAGCACACTTTCATAGATGATGAGAGAACTTAGAATTGAATTCTGATTTCAGTCCCCTGACTTCATTTTTTAGGACGCTGTGGTCTTTGTGAACCTAAATAATAAATAACGGAAAAGTTGAGATATTACAAATTCTCCAGATGATTTGGAGAATGGGATTTATTTTGAACCATAACTGACAAAAATAAAGAGGTTTTAATTTTGCTTTCTCAGAATTTGCCCTTCTCTAACATCCTACAGGTTGCAAAGACTGTGATGTCTGAGTCACTTGACAGTGGTGAAGAAAAAGGAATGTCATTAGATGATCTCATTAGCTCACTGTGTTATAACCCATTTATAACAAGGAAAGAAATTCCCCGAACTCCAGAACATCTGTGTAAGTCTGAAACTGTTTTTATAATGCTCCTTGATTAGAAATATGATTTTTTTGTTGACATGTTGCACGGGAAGAAAAAGTGAATTATTTCAGTAAAGCTACAAGTTACCTGAATGGCTTACTCTGTAACACAATGTTGTAGACCTAATAAGATATTAATACTGTGAATTTGATTCAAGAGATTTTATTTTCCTGTGTAGAATCCTATTTATAGTCAGAAAACAAGTCCCAGTTAAATTCTCCGGAATCTAGTCCTCAAGAGCAGGTGAGAATAGGTCATGTTTTTGAATCTTCAGATTGAAAAACATCTGGAGTACAAGAGACTGAGAGAACTGAAGCACAGGGACTAGATTGTACTGCTTCTGTAGAAGATCTGAAGCAGGCTGTGCAAAATGAAGTGAAACTGGATACATGGGGATATGGGATGAGCCACTTGGAGAATATGATAGCATGGATCTCAGCTTGTTTCCAGGCTTAGAGTCTGGTTTTGATATCACTGCAAATGTAACAAGTAATTCAGAAAATAAGGGGATATTGAAAAGTCAGACCTACCTCTACAGTTGCTGTCCAGCTCACAGAAAGCACTAAAAAGACTGCATCTGAAAGTGACGAACAGCTGCATCAAACACTTAATGGAGGTGAATCTGAAAGTTAGAGATCAGACCTAAGTCCTGCACCAGAAGCAAGAAAGAAAGAGAGATGAATTTTGCAGTCCTGTAGTATTCTTCTCCTTGGATGAAGAATTTATTAAGACACCATTGCCAAAATAGAAAATACTCCCTGCCGTGTTTGCTGATACCCTCTGAGTTAATGGCATCAGTGACACATGAAATCCTATTAGACCTATGTAGTGGGTTTCTGTGGCTAGGTTTCTTTGGTAGCTGGGGTGCTACTGGGGTGGCTTCTGTTAGAAGCTGCTAGAAACTTCCTGTGGAGCAAATGCCAGCCGGCTCCAGGACAGGCTTCCTACCACTGGCCAAGGCCAAGCCGATCAGGAGCGATAGTAATGCCTCTGTCGTAATGTATTTAAGAACAGAAAGGTATTGTACAGAAGGAATTCCAGTCAGGGGAGAGCAGAGTGAAAACGTGAAAAACAATATAGACACCAGGGTCAGTGCAGAAGGAAGGGCAGGATGTGCTCTGGGTGCTGGAGCTGAGGCCGCTGCAGCCTGTGGTGCAGACCGTGGTGCAGCAGGTTGTCCCTCCACAGCCCATGGAAGACCATCAGGGTGCAGAGGCTCACCTGCAGCCCATGGAGAAGCCCATGCTGGAGCAAGTGGATACAGGAAGGAGGCTGTGACCCTGTGGGAGGCCAGACATGGAGCAGGGTCCTGCCAGAGACCTGCAGCCTGTGAAGAAAGGAGCCCTGCTGGAGCAGGTTTTTCCCAGGTATGACTTGTGGCCCCTGTGGGGGACCCGCGCTGCTACAGCTTGTTCGTGAAGGACTGCACCCCATGGAGAAGTGACCCACAGAACAGCAGTTTCAAGAAGAACCTTTGCCTGTGGGATGGACTCACCCTGGAGAGGTCTATGAAGGACTGTCTCCCATGGGAGGGGTGCCACGGGAGGAGGGTAAGGACTTCTCTCCCTGAGCAGCGGCAGAAACAGCAACTGACTGGAACCCCCATTTCCTGTCCCCCTGCACCACTGGGGGGGAGAAGGGAGAACATGGAAGGAAGGAGGGGTGGTGGAGGAGAGTGTTTTTTAAGATTATTTTATGTCACTCTTTTGCGCTTATCCTGTTAGGGGTAGTACTTAAATTTATTACTACTTTGTTTTGCCCCTTAAGGTGATCAGTAAGTGGCCTGTCCCAGCTCTTATCTCAGCTCACGAATCCTTAGCTGGCTTTTTTATCTCCTCTGTCCAGTTGCAGAGGAGAGTGAGAGAGTGGCTTTAGTGGGTACCTGATAGGGTCAACTCACTACGACCTACTACATAAATTGAATGGTAAGTGTCTGTGTTATCAACAAGATTTTGTCCATTCTGTCACTAGTTATACTACCATGAGCAGTTGAACCCTGCTGTGGAAGTGGGGGGAGGTAGATTATTGGTGTGCTTATTCCTCATGGAAGATGAGACATAAAAGCAAAGTGTGCATGCTTCCTTTAGTTCATTCACTATCTTGCAAGTATAAGGAAAAACGCTTATCTGACTTTATGAGGTAATCTGCAGCTATTGAAAAAAAAGCTTTAGGGTACATTAGCAATGGAGTAATATGAAGTTAGATTTTGAGAATTCACAAAGTTTGTTGGAAGTTGTGTGCTTACTCTTAAGAAATTTGGCTATTTAGAAATGTGTTGTAAGTTGTTGCAACTTTTGTGAATTAATTAAGGTGTTAGTAGTCTTGACTATGCTGCATTCCAGCCTGCCTATCCCCTTATCCTATTTCCAACAAAAATGTCAAGTCTGTTTAACCAGTAGTACGGTGTTTAGTTACACGTGAGGACAATTTTTGAAATGCATTAATAAAAATGAACTGGTAATAGTGATACAGAAGACTTTCATGAAAACAGATGGTGTGCAGAAATGCTATAAGAAAGGCCAGTGCCCCCTTGGAAATGAGTTTAGCAAGGGATCTTAATGGCTACAAGTACATCAGCAGCAAAAGGAAGATTAAGGGAAATGTGGGGCTGCTGCTGAATCAGATGCGTAACCTGGTGGTGGAAGACACAGAGAAGGCAGAATTACTGAATACCTTCTTTGCCTCAGTCTTTACTGCTGAGGCCAGCCTTCAGGAATCCCAGACCTTGGAGGTAAGAGAGGAAAGCTGGGGAAAGGAAGATTTCCACTTGGTTGCAGAGGGTTTGGTTAGAGATTGGTGGGGCAGATTTAACACCGTAAATCCATGGGCCCTGATGGGATGCACCCATGGGTGCTGAGGGAGCTGGCAGATGTTATTGTTAAATCACTCTCCATCATCTTTGAAAAATCATGGAGAACAGGAGAGGTGCCTGATGACTGGTGAAAAGCCAGTGCTACTTCCCATTCAAAAGGGACAAGAAGGAGGATGCAGGAAACTACTGGCCAGTCAGCCTCACCTTAGTCCCCAGAAAGGTGATGGAATAGATCATTCTGGAGGTCATCACCAAGCAGGTAGAAGAAAAGAGAGTCATTGAGGGTAGTCACAATGGGTTCACGAAGGGGAAATCCTGCTTGACCAATCTGATAGCCTTCTGCGATGGCATGGCAGGAAAGGTTGATAATGGGAGAGCAGTGGATGTTGTCTGCTATTAAGTGGATGTTGTATACTATTAACTTCCCACTCTGACCGTTCATGAGACTCTGGCAGTCACACTCCCAATGCCAGAGATTTTCGCTGTTGGGACCAAAACTCCTTCACAGCAGGTGGCTCAGTGAGCCCACGGGTGCTGTACTTGACTCCCCACACACACCACACTCACACAATCAGACCAAGTTTCCTTATAGGGTCGACTCCATGTTTCCCTTAGCAGCATCTCAGATGTCTTATTCCCTAAAGTCATTTATTCCTGGCACAGTAACAGAAACAGCTCGAGCTGCGTACTTCCGAGGAGGCCCCGCAACACCTTGGACTTTTATACCCCCACAGTCTCCCTGCACATGAGTCTTGCTGTTCTTCACGAGGCTTCGCCTTCTTTCCCTGTGTCCATCCACCTTGCTGTGTCATGAATCTTCATCTGTTTTGTTATCCAGAAAGTCAGCAATTCGCAGCTTCTACTGTGCCTCTCAGTGTCCATTCATCTGGCTGGCTGTCACCCATGCTTATGCCCTTTATTACCCTGAAGTTTAGCAGTTGTTTCAGGTTCTCACACACAGCTCAATCTGCATCTCAGTGTGCAGTTTGCAAGTCCAGCCAGCTGGACTGTGTGTATTCCTCAACACTACCTTGACTTCTGCAAGGCTTTTGACACTGTCTCCCATAACATCCTTGTAGGTAAGCTAAGGAAATGTGGATTAGATGAATGGACAGAGATGGATCAATAACTTGCTGAATGGCAAAGCTCAAAGTGTTCTGATCAGCAGAACAGAATCCAGCTGGAGGCCTGTCGCAGTCTTGTTCTCTTTGGAAGGGAACAGACCAGCGACGGGGGTTCTTGCAAGCTGCCCTGAGAGTCTGCAGTAGCAGCAGGAGCAAGGGCTACCAGGTTAGGTTCACCCACCCCGAAACCCGCGAAGGAGAGACGGAGACGAAGTGAACACCAGGATAGCCGGAGCTGAACCAACTTTATTTAACAAAATGGAGGGGTTTTATACCCTCCGGGGGAGAACTTTCTGGAAAAGGGGTGGTATTAGGCGGAGCATGCAAATCCGCTCACAGCTATAGGGCAAACAAGGATACATAAACATGAGAGGGTGTCAACTGGGGAGGAGAAAACTAGGGATAACAGGATTGGTCGGTACCTCAGGGTAGACCGACCAATGAGGAACGGGTTGCCAAGCCTGACAGGGCTTATCGGCAAGGAGAAGGGAAAGGAAAATGGGGGATGGTCAACCTAGTATTAGGTTTAGAACACCACACAAAAAGTCCTTAAAGCAAAGTCACAGTCTGGTACTCGCTGAATTCCCTTGAGCCTTCCACACATCAAAACTGCCCTCTCGATCTCTTCTTCTCCTGCCCATTGCCTCATAGGTGCCATCTCCAACAGAGGCCTGTAGTCAGTGGTGTTCCCCAAAGGTCAATGCTGCGTCCAGTCTTACTCAACTTAGTCGACATTATCAATGACCTGCATGAAGGGATGGAATGGACCCTCAGCAAGTTTGCAGATGATACAAAGCTGAGGGCAGTTATAACCTGCCCCTGAAGGCGAGAGTAACTCAGGTTCTTGTTAATAGACCCCGTGGGGTGGATTAGAGTGAAAGACACTGAATGATCAGTGTGGTGTATGTAGGGTTTATTTATAACAATTTGGTTGCAATGGAAAGCAGGTATGTAGCAGTTCTGGTTATTATCTATAGTAATGAGGCAATACGAAAGTACTTAAGAAAATGTATAAGGGAAAAAGAAGGAAGAGAAAAAAAGGAGAAGAGTAGAAAGATTCATAATCGACATTCATGGATCTATGATGAGACTTGATTGTTGCACTGTTGGTCAAAGTCATGATCTTCATTCATGAGGGTGGGTGAAGAAGCCCGTGAAATACAAAGTCCGATGGATTAATATACATTCAGACTATGTGGGAACGCCTGGTACATCTCCTGGGGTAGGGACTGGTTTCAATTCTCTAGTGGAAGGCCTCAGAAATGAGTCTGGGGTTGCTTTGGGGGTCTTTGATGGTTTATGGCCCCTTCTAAGACATGACAGCTGCCTTGGAGTGTAGTTAAGCCAGTTATGCCCCATCAGACCTTCCCTGAGGGAACGTGGGAGGGGGAAGTTTGACAACTGAGCAGAGTTGGGTAGGGGACAATAATTACCATGATAGAAGGCACCATCTGACCTTTCAGGGTTTGCATCTTACTGGCCTCAAAGCCTGGCTTCAGCATAGCACCTTGGCACCTCCACAGTTGTTTTAAGTCGTTAACCATTAACGGTCTAGTTTCTCACACCTGAAGGCTGTGCTGCCATCCGGTGGCACCTTGATAGGCTGGAGAATTGGGCAGAGAGAAACCTAATGAGGTTCATCACAGCCAAGTGTACAGTCCTGCACCTGGGGAGGTGCAGAAATAGCTTTTTGTAAATCCCAGCTGCCTAAGAGACTCAGTTAAAAGGAATTAGGATTGCTCTAACCAATATCATTTGAGAAGCAGAACTGCAAAACACTCCAGAAAAGATTCAACAGACCCAACCATGGACTATCTCTGAGAAAGAAGATTGCACAGCAAGAGACCACCCCTCAGCCTTCAACTTTTAAGCATCAAGGTTATGTCTTTCTACAAGTGAACTTGCTGAGGATTTTTTTTCCTTCATTCTTTGCTTAACTGGACCAGCTGTGTGATCTGGGTATCAAGAGTGCTGCATCTCCAAAGCAGACTGACTTAAGCACTTGTGAAAATAAATCTACAGGAAAAAATGGGAGTAAATATTAAGTGGTGTATATATACATACCAACACAGTTGGGGACTGACCAGTCCCAGAGCAGCTCTGCAGAAAAGGATGTGAGAATCTTGGTAGATGACAAATTGACCATGAGCCAGCAGTCCGCCCTTGCAGCCAGGAGTGCTGGTGGTATCCTGCGGTGCTTTGGAAAGAGTGTGACCAGGAGGCGGAGGGAGGTGATCCTGCTTCTCTACTAGGCCCTAGTGAGGCCACATCCGGAGTGCTGTGTCTGGTTCTGGGCTCCTCAGTACCAGAGAGACATGGAGATACTGTAGATGGTCCAGTGAAGGGCCCCAATGATGATCAGGGGTCTGGAGCACCTCTCTTATGAGGAGAGACGGTGGGAGCTGGGCCACAGTTTAGTGGGGAGAAGAGATGACTGAGAGGGGATCTCATCAATATATACAAATCTCTCAAAGGTGGATATTAAGAAGATGGTACCAGACTCTTTGGTGGTGCCCAGTGACAGGACATGGAGCAATGGCCATAAACTAAAACATGAGAAGTTCCATTGTAACATGAGGAAGAATTTTTTATGTTGAGGGTGGCAGAGCACTGGAACAGGTTGCCCAGGAGGCTGTGAGGTCTCCCTCTTTGGAGACATTCAAAACCCACCTGGATGTGTTCCTGTGTCACCTGCTCTGGGTGATCCTGCCTTGGCAGTGATGTTGGACTACATGATCTCTGGAGGTCACACAATCATGTGATGCTGTGATTTAATGGAGTAGTAGAAATTTAACACAAGCTAATCTCAATGAGTAGTGGGATGTATACTTCGTGCAAAGGCTTTCTGCAGTTTAGCTTTAACTTAAAATTTGGCTGTATTGATAGCAACTGATTGATAGCAACCAAAATTACTTTTTCAAATATGTCTTTTTAAATATCCAGAACACTTTCAGCACAGTATATGTCTAATAATTGAATATTATAGAGTGCAAACTAATATGCCTTGTCTTTCAGATAAGAACAGTTGAATGAGAAGCTGAGCACAAAGGAGTCATCACCATGATAGAATATGTAAAGCAGAAGCATAACCATAGTAGCGCAATTGTGGTTCACTTGACCAAGTATCCTTTCCAGTCATTGCCTGGATGGGGAAGTTGCATTGCTTTCTTTTTTGTGGAGACTGTGTTCCAGACTCCTTGTTTAAGAGAGTCAGTTGCCTGCTCTGGTTCTGCTAATTTCATGTCATCCGTGGTGACCTGGTATATACACACGTCTTTTTACGGAACTGTTTTGTCTTTTTTAAGCATATTAAAAATAGCAGATATTTAGTAAGTGGCAAAATCCTAGAACATGGAAAAAGGAAATCTCAGATGAGAAATAGTGAAATCTGTGGTGTTTCTATCATGCTCCTAATCACACCCTGTAGCGCCCCAGCCCTCAAAACCAACAAATTCAAATTTAACTCGGTGCTCTGCATTCTGTTGCATTCATCTCTCTTCCTGAGAGTTCTGGTCTATATTGCCACGAATTCTGCCTGTTGATAGAGGCTGTTCTCTTCTTCTAAACTTCCACTGGAGTGTATTACTTAGGGTGTATTACTGAATAAATACTTTACACTAATGTTACAAAAATTTGTGACTTGTGGTAATGTTAATGCAATTTTATTTTAACAACTCATATATATATATATATATATGTATATTACATTGTGAGGTAATTGATAATAGAGCCTGTGATACAGTGAGAATGTAAAAGCTGAGGTTCTAGCACGTAAACTACTTAGTGTAAAAGTACTAACCCCTACTCTGATAGTAGTTTGGAAGCATTGTTAAATAAAGTTGTGTTTCTTTTTCGATATGTCTTCCTTCTCCTTTCTTCCCAAACAGAAGCATTAGGTTTTAAGAAGAATCTCCACCTGTATTTGCCATCTTCCTTACAAGGCAAAAGTTGACAAGCTTTATGAAAAGACATATGGGTGGTTGAGGAAGCTATTATGTGTATAATGTGGCTGTGTACATGTTAACAGATAAGAGGGAAGTGCTGTTTAATAGCCTGTTGACAGATTGATCATGATCAGATAGGGAAGTAGCTGGTCTGCAGGTCTGACAATTGGCAGATGGGGTCAGTCTCTTCTCCCAGGTAATAAGTGACGGGATGAGAGGAAATGGCTTCAAGTTGCACCAGGGAAGGTTTAGGTATTAGGAAAAAATTCTTCATGGTAAGGGTTGTAAAGTATCGGGACAGGCTACCCAGGGAAGTGGTGAGGTCACTATCCCCGAAAGAGTTAAAAAATCATAAGAATATGGCACTTGAGTACATGGTTTAGTGGTGGACATACTGTTGGTGCGAGGCTGTTTGTTGGACTTGATGATGATAAAGGTCTTTTCCAACCTTAATGATTCTGTGATACTGTTATGACTTTAGCTGTTGGCTGTTCGGAACAGGCCCAGCTGTGTTTTGTGCAGACCTGGGTTCTAGAGCTTGTTGCTGGGGACTTCACAAATGTTGCCCAGGTAGCTAGATGAGTTAGGGTAGCTACATGTAAGGGTGTGGATAATACCTTGAGTATGACCTGTCTTAAGAAAAATCAAACGGTATTTTGGATTGCTACAACTTGGGTTGCAGTTAAGTGCAACACCATGGTCTTTGTGTTATAAGTAGTAGCTCACCTGTCCACTGGTTTGTGTTGGATGCTTTAGGTAATTTTTGGTTAGGCTTTTATGAGAATGCCATCATAATTAGATTGAAATTCTGGATTAGTTTCTCATGTAGAGCAATGATTTACTGATTAGCAAGGGGGAGTTGAGAACATCAGAGTGTTACTAGCAGCCACAAATACAATTCTGTATGTATTCCTGTGATTTCTTTAAACCTGGGTGTTTGTTGAAGAGGAATATAATATTCCTAATGCACAGTGTTAAATGTCTTAAGATACCTGTCATGAAATACCATTCAGAAGTTCTTGCCTATTAAGCATGGGGAAATTAAGTTTCTTATGAACCTTGTAATCAAAAGATTCTTCCATTTTACTTCCTAATAATAGGTAATTTGGGCTTCTGAAGTTAGGTGCACTGGATTATGATTAGCTGAAAGATACAGTGAAAGTACCTTGCTTTCTTCTCCAGAGGAGAATGTGCCATAATTTTGTGCAACACTGCAGAGCAGTTGGTGTTTCACAGTTCAGGTTCACAGTATTTCACAGTCAGGTTCACAGCCTGTCCTTGCCAGGTAAGGTCCAAAAGGACAGGTTTATGAACTTCTATACTCCCTGGTCTCTTTTTTTTACCTTGGAAGATTATACTGAAGTTTTCTTGCCAAAGCTTATAAACATTGCTCATAAAGGTTTGATGAAGTATCTGGAATATCTTTCCTCCAAGTACAGTGATATTTATTATATCATGAGCAACATGATAGGCCGAGAGATTTGAGCCTCTTCAGCCTCAAGAAGAGAGATCTGAGAGGGGACCTCATCTGTGTGTTCAAGCACCTGAAAGGGAAGGTGTCAGGGGGGTGGAGCCAGGCTCTTTTCAGGGATGCTGAGCAACAGAACAGCAACGGCAATGGGTAATGGGCAGAAGCTGGTGCACAGGAAGTTCCACCTGAACATGTGGAAGAACTTTACTGTGTGGGTGATCATGCACTGGAACAGATGGTCCAGAGATGATGCAGAATCTCCCTCACTGGTGATGATTCAAGAACCATCTGGATGTGACTCTGTGCCATGTGCTCTAGGATGACCCTGCTTGAGCAGGGAGTTTGGACTACATGACCCGCTGTGGTCCCTTCTAACCTGACAGATTCTTATTCTGTGATAGTGTCAAGTACTACAGTGTTTGGTGTTTTCTCACAGTATTGCATAAGTAAGAGGGTTAAATTAATATATATATATTTACACATAATTTCAAAATAGAAATTTTGAAAAAGTTTACTGAGTAGAAAAATAGAAACATACTAAATTACAATGCAAGTGGATTGAGAACAGAGTTTTTGTAATATCAGACATTCTGACATAGCTTCTTTCAGAGGCATAAACATGGCACTGTAGGTGCAAAAAATGCCAAAACATGGAGTAGAATATTAAAACCTTAAACTATTAAAAAGTGAAAATTTGGGGACAGATGAACGTGGAAGCACACCTGCTTTTAAAGAAAAATAGTTTCATTAAGTTGTCAAAAAATCAGCTTATTTTCAAGGATTGTTTCCATCAGTACCTTCTTATAAGTAGCTGTCAAAAATTACTATTTCTTTCTATTACAACTTGGGTCAGTGTTATGATGGCACAGATAGTTGCTCTTGGCAGAGTTTTGAAGATAGGTCCTCGTGTAGATGTTGTGGTTTCTGAGGTCAGATGTGAACTTGTGATCTTCAATCAATTTTCTTTGATTTTCAGGCGGTGGTGAAGCTTATGTTTGAGTGCACTAGAAGGTCTGTATTTCCTGTTCCCTAAGGAAAGGAGGGGCTGTACTGCATATAAGTATTATTTTTTTCAGCCTTGTAAAGCATTCTGGAAATTACACACCTGACATTTTTGTACTAATGTGTACTAATATGCACATTAGTAATGTTCAATGCTCTGTTGCCTTAATGGCAGCACTGCCTTCTGAGTAATCTTACTGTGAGCATGTTCATCTAAATGTTTGAAATGGTGGCTCTCTAAAGAATATTTTTTTATTTTAGTCAACTTCAGTTCATCAAAAACTAGTTATGGTTGGATTAAATGGGTTAAGGGACTGCAAATAGCCATCAGCTTTCTGCTGGATATTCCAGGCATTAAAACTAGAACTGCACTTAAGGTAATTTTCTCCTCTGTTTTCCTTATCCTTACCTTGGATAAGCTGGCTGAAGAATTTGCTGCTCATCATTGCAAATATGGGAAGTGGTAACTTGGGCATGTGAATCCTTGTAATGTCTCCCCTTGTAATTATCATGTGTTGGTTTCTCATGTCCCAGGATATAATATACTTGCGAGGAAACCGCATATGCTTTGGGCAAAGAGCAGGCAAGCTGGTAGGAGAAATGAGTGGAGTGGTGTCTGTTTGTAACATAACCTGGTTTTGCCTATTCAGTATCACATTTTGCCTTTCCTGACTTTATTGTTTATGTCTCTCCTATTTACAGTACATACACATAGGTGGCTTCTGAAGTGTATTTTATTGTTGTTGGATTGGTGTATTTTTCCAAGTAAAATAATAATTACTTCTCAATGCTGAAGACACTTTATCCATCTGACAGTCACTGTCCAGGTTATTGCACATATGGTAAAGGGTCACTTAAAGGGGATTTATGGAGAGGATCCTTAATCCCTGTGAGATCATTAACCTCCTTGTTTCTCTCTAAGTAATTACTGCACCAGTAATATCACATTGCCTTCCTGTGGGATAAAATTCAAAGATAAGGGGAACAATTGTATTTGTGATTGTGTAATGTCCCAACTTTTCACCAGAAGATGGCAGCAGGCTGATAGTAGCCACAAATATTTCAACAGCTTACTGTTGGATAAACATGGAAGTACTGGGCTAAATACTTGGAACTCAATTTACCGGAGCCCTTGGCGAGAAATCCAGCATTGCAAAGCGTTGCATGTCAAACTGTTTTGTGGGTTTGTAGGTCTGGCTGGCTGCTGGCCTGCAAGTCCCTTGCAAGTCCTGGCTGTTGTCCTTCAGCGATGTCCTTTCACCTGATATTTTTTCAAGAGCATTTATTTTGGAAGAAAAGTCCAAAGCAGGTAGACCTGCTGCTTAAAGAAGTTTGAATTGTTACATATTGCATTTCAGTTCAAGAAAATGTTTTATTCTGTTCCTAGAATTAATTTTCTTGGCAATAAACTTCAGTTAAACATGAATGCGTGTTTTCTGTGACAGACAGCAAAAGTGGAGAATGGGCTGGAATTGATACTGGATGGTGCAGGAAGAATTCAAGTTTTCAGTGAAAAGCCTATGTAAATATTGATAAAAAATGTGGAATTCAGCAGCTCTTGCAGATGTTTTGCGGTATCTTTAGTGGAAAATAAGCTGTGTTAGCCAAAGAAACAAAGATGGTTTTTACCCTCCAGCCATAAATGAATCTCCTCCATAGTATATGTTTAGCATGGTAAGAAGTCAAAATGTCAGAGTTAGATATACTTCTGAATTTTCCATTTTCAATGCATTCAGATATTGCAGAATAACCTCACCATTAGCAAACCCCTCCTTCTAAAGAATGTAAGGAGAGGAAAATACAGGTCTTTTTCTTTAATTAGAAGTAAAACATCAAATCCAGCCAGTGTGATCCATTGCACCATGGGTTGATAAAACTTAATGCCAAACCTTCGTATTTCCCTGTGTGCCTGAGGCTGAGTTCCTATGTTCAGTATGGGCAGATACATAAGAGGAGGTAATGCAGCCCAAGGTCACTTCGTCTTGCCCAGACCCACGTGTCAGCTAACAAGCTACAGATTGAGTCCAAGATGCCACAGTCTAAATATTCATTCTGTTGTCATTTATTTCTACATGTTGATTCCTAATCCAAATCCAAAGCAGTTATATCCTGCAGCTGTTTTTAATGACCTTTTCACAGCTCATGCTGTGAAAAAATCCAAGGAAAAGTGAAAGATCCACTTCTTTGAAACTGTGGCTCTCAAATAAGTCTTCACTTGTGGAAAATTTGGCATTTGAAAATGGAATAATTAAAATGCCCATTAGTAGCACTTGCCAGCAATTTTGAAAGTTTGACAGATGCACATAGAAATAAGAAAGAACACGAAACTGTATGACCATTTTAGCACAAAAGGCGGGGAGCTTCGCTTCACCTGTGTAGGCACGCAGGTGCAATTCAGCTGACTCACAAGTTTTATATAAAAAACACTGTAATGGCAGCTGTAGTGGGAGAATTGGATAGGTTGACTGCCAGGACAGAACCACACTGCTCAATTGCTTCCCCAGTCCCCATTCTAGTGTCCACATGCTCGAGAGGTGTAGGAAGAGAGGTAGCCATTGAAGACTGAGGCAAAAAGTTGTCGAGTATCTCAGTGGATTGCAAGTTTTTCTCTGAGCAACACTGGTAAGAAAACATACCCAATGTGAAAGTACCAAGCCATAGTGGTAACATGCTGCCACCTGTTAGAGGGATACTAAAAACTCTGGTTCTGTGTTGCTAAACACAGAGAGAACTAGTTAACGGAGTGTATGAGAATAACTGCTGGAACAGAGAGGCAAGGAAACACTGACTCATCACCAGCCTTTTCTAGTAATATTTCACTGAGTGTTGCTCAGGGACTGCAAGACCCCTTGATAAGGTCTGGATATAGGTTACCACTGGTTTATCAGCAGATCAGTCTCTCATCTGTGATCTCTGCTGCAGGTTCTGTTGTATTGCAGTTGAGTGGAAAAAGGTATTCCCACTGCCAGAAAACATTTAATCACACTGTTGAATGTAGGGAACCTTTTGGGTAGAAATGTGAACCAACTGCTGACAGTTTAGGGAAAGTTTTGGAATTGAAGTTCACATAACAAGAGCAGCCGCAAGATGGTTTTGAGAAAGTTCTGTAGCTGAAGGTCAATAACATAACAAGAATTAGATAAACAAGATGTGGTAGTTAGGTGTGAAGGAGGAGAATTTTAAAATAATAATCTACCCAATAAGAATATAGTGTTGGGCGTGTCAACAGTTTTGTAACCAATCAAGTATTAAATAATCATGTGCATAACTGTATAAAAGACACCGTGCTAATACTGAAGTGGGAGCTTCCTTAACATCATATTGGTGTGTGCGTGAAGTCTCTCAGGTGGTCTTCGCATGTGAAACTACATTTGGTGCCCCGCGTGAGGCAACAGCTTGACTGTAATAGCACACACGGGTTAGAGCAGCACATATTCGTATCGAAAAAGGCTGCTGCTGCGGAGAAGAAGGCAAGGTGTCTGCTGGCTGGCGGTACTGCGGAGAGCAGCGTCAGGTGCCTGAGAGGCAGGAGCCCGAGAGAGGCGGCACCTGGAAACAGGCGGTGAGTGCAAGCTTGAGTAAAGTAATCAGCAGACGGTATGGAGAACACGGCACTCGTGAATGAGCATGCGACGCTTGGAAGTTTGCTATATTTAGCAAAAAAGGTAGAAGTTGAACTAAAAGCAAAGGAGGCTGAGGAGTTATTAACATTAGGAAAGCAGAAAGGATTTTTCCATGATCCTGATAACACCTTTGACCAGAGTATGTGGGAGGCATTTGGGCAGGAGCTCTGAAAGTCTGTATCCATAGGAAACAAGAATGCCTCTAAGTTGGCTATGACTTGGAAAGCCTGTGTTGATGTATTATCGAGGGCACAGGGGGAGGCGTTGGTAGCCAGTGCTTTGCGAAAAGCCTTAAAAATGGAGAAAGATTTAGAAGAAGGAAGATCAGAACCCGTTTCTACACCTATAGAAGTTGGAGAAAGAGATTTTTGGGGAGGGGTTCTTACTATTGTTCCCTCCGCGCCATTAGACAGCACATCTAACATGGCAGATGTGCCCTTGGCACCTGATGACAGCATGGAAATTGATAGCGATTTGAAAGAAATGCAGGAGGCTCAGTCTCAGCTACGTCCTGACCCCCGTGATAATGGCCTGAGAGCTGAGATTAGGAAACTTAACGAGCAGTTCCAAGTGGCCGGTGCGAGGCTGCGCGGTGCGGGGCCGCGCCGGGCCGGGGTAGCACAAGCTGTGAGGGAACAGCAGAGCCCGGGGCAACCCTGCTGCGGCACAGAGAGAGGCGGGCACGGCCCGGACGAGGAGCCTCGCGGGACCAACACTGCGGCGGAAGCGCCCCCCGACCTCCATGGCCTTAACATCATATTGGTGTGTGCGTGAAGTCTCTCAGGTGGTCTTCGCATGTGAAACTACATTTGAAGAATAGTCTGTTACTTGCTTCTGGAACAGGCTCAGCTGTTTCAAACATGGGATTGTGCAGCAAGTGGCTTGGGAAAGACCCTTTCCATTAATGAACTTCCACTGCTACTGAGGATGCTGAATGTCAGTTCTATTCCTGCTTGTCTGTTCTTGATCCCTTTTAAAAAAAAAATGGCTTCAAATTGCTGACAGAAGTATGCCAAGGGGCTGTGACAGGTGATAGTTACATAAGCACCT
Organism: Pachyramphus minor; assembly: GCA_013397135.1. Classification (NCBI taxonomy): domain Eukaryota; kingdom Metazoa; phylum Chordata; class Aves; order Passeriformes; family Tyrannidae; genus Pachyramphus; species Pachyramphus minor. The sequence goes on along the minus strand of VYXB01008224.1, from coordinate 76,993 downwards.
CTTGATATGCTTGGTTAATTTTTTGCTTCTGCATTTCTGTTTTTACCCCTATACCTAATACATTGTCTGTGAATTCACTTCCCTTTTGCTGTACATAGACTTCTGAGAACCTTGTTTATTTGCTAAAATGCATAAGTAATACACTGTATTCAGAGGCTTAGGCTCTTGCCCACTTAGATGCATTATTACTCCAGATGCAAAGCACAATACTAATATTAGAATAGATCCTGTACTGACTGTTTCTCCTGACTGGCTGCCAGTGGTCTAAACAGATTCTGCACATAGGTGGAGAAGTACTCTGATGTAGGAGACTGAATTTGCTGATGCCAGGCAGCAGACTCTCTGCCCTGTACCAAAGGATGTGGGCAGTGAAATAGGTTCAAGTTATTAAAGTTGGATAGTAATGTTGTTTTCTTCTCCGTTTCTGCAGATTACCTGGCTGAAATGAGTGAAAGTCAGACTTTAGTGCAGCTGCATGTTTGCAACACCATAAACTGCAATTTTTACAATAAGCATACAGGAAATGCTCCCCATTTAGAATGACTTAATTTGTGAAGTCTATGACCCACAGGTGCAAAATACCCACATTTACACAATTCTGAATACCTAGTTCTGCATAGGCAATGTCACCTATGTGACATTATGGGTATTAATTGGAATAGCTTTATTGAAACCAATAAAAAAAGGCTGCTTAGCACAAGTGGAGGATCTTTCTTTCTGTGTTTTGATATCTTTAACTTCTTTGTATCTGAAATAGATGTATATCTTTGTCTTTTATAGGTGTTTAGGTCAGCACCTTAGCTATAGCTCCAGAGCTCTAATAAAATGTATCACAGACAGATTTGGTTATAATTTGCAGTATTTTTCAAAACACTGCAAATGGAAATCTTTGTCCAGACCCCATCAAAGATCAAGCTGCATACTTAATGAATTTTCTTTTGAAGGCCCAGGTTCAACAAGACATACAGGTTTTCACTCTGTGTCCTGGTTTAAAGGTAAACCGGCAGGAGAAATGAATCCAACTCAAAAGAGATTATAAGTAAGAATTACAATTTAATAAAAATAATACAATGCAATTATACAGACAAACAATTGGTTTTAACACACAAAACCCAAATGTATAACCTGGCACTGTGGGGCACGAACAGAATGGTGTTTGTTGGCCCCCGTGCTGAGCCCCATGTGGGCCCCCTGAGTCCAAAGTAAAAGGAAAGGAAAACCTGTTGGTAAGAGTGATGGTCGCGATTCTGGTCCTCCTCTGGATTTGACCAGTGGTACCACAAGTCCCAAGACCCCAAGATGATATACACTCAGGTTTGGGTGGGAATGCCCAGTATCTCCCCCAGGATGGGGAGTTCCACAATGGGTAATTGTGAGCCATGAGATATTTTTGGAGTCCTTGATGGCCCATTAGCAGACCTGACCCTTCGGGCTGAGTGTAGAGGTGCTAATGACCACCTGGAGGGGAATTATCACACCCGAGTCATTGATGTGAGGACAGGAACATCCTCCTATCTCACAGGCCTCTTAACGCCCAGCTCATAGCCTGAGGGGTCAGTGTGCTCTGGGCAGCTGCTGCAGATGGTCTGTTGTTAACAGTTTCTGGGAAATGGTATACAGGGTGTAGAATACACAGTTTGGGTCACACCCACACAGTGATGAACTGGTCCTGGCTGCTCTAAGTAGGATACTGTGCTATTCTCTAAGCGCTGCTAGATTTTACTGATCCCTACTGTGGTGGTTTAACCCCAGCCATCAACCAAGCCCCATGCAGCCACTCGCTCACTGCCCCACCAGTGGGATCATGGAGAGAACTGGAAGGGTAAAAGCTGGAAAACTCATGGGTTGAGATAAGGACAATTTAATGGGTAAAGCAAAAGCTGTGCACAGAAGCAAAATAAGGAATTCATTTACCACTTCCCTTGGGCAGGCAGATGTTCAGCCATTGCCAGGAAAGCAGAGCTCCATGGCATGCAACTGTTACTTGTGAAGGCAAACACCATCAGTTCCAATGTTCCCCACTTCCTCCTTCTTCCTCTCCTTTTATGATGTTATATGGTCTGGAATATCCCTTTGGTCAGTTTGGGTCACCTGTCCCAGCTTTCTATATAGCCCCAATTTCTTTGCCAGCATGGCAGTGTGAAAAGCAGAAAAGGCCTTCAGTCTGTGTAAGCCCTGCTCAGCAATAAAAAAAAAATATATTACCAGTCTTCTGTTCAGCACAAATCTAAAATGCATACAAGACACTGTGAAGAAAATTAACTCAGTTGAAACCAGCACACCTACTCAAATGTGAAAATTTGAAACATTCTATTCAATTAATTATTGTAATTGAAATATTTGAACAGCATATATAATAGTGCTGCATTGGTATTGAATTACCTTTCCTACTCTATAGTCATGTTCCTTCCCGCTAAACACACCATATCCTGTAGGTTTAAAATGATGCTATTGCATATCAGAGTTCATGTCGGATGACTTTGCAACTTAAGGTTTCAAAATTCTCATCTCCTCCAGGCTGCACACGTAGCTGTCTCTGTCTGCAGATATGTAATCTAATTTTAATTTAGTCTTGCTTGGGTATAGGGAGATGTGCCTAACCCTCCAACAACATATGGTTCATTCCCTCCATTCCCTCCTGTACCTCCTGTACCCCCCTAACGTTTTCAAGATTGTGCTACCTGGGAAACTATTAATATCTGTGGGATAAGAATTAGAGTTACGGTAAAATTGTAATGTATTTTGAAGGAATAGTACCACTGCTGGCTTACCCAAAGTAAAATAAATTCATAATGCCTATGAGGTCTCCAAACATGTAGGGCTTATAAATTTTAAAAATTGAAGACAGATGGACTTGCTTATTATATTCTGAATATTTTGCAAGAGCTGTGGTTACATCTAAAATGCACAGCAAAGATGGGAGAACCTAAAAAGCTTTTTGGTAACTCTTGGTTGGCATCTGAAATGTGAGATCTCTGAACAAGCCTATACTTAGAGATGGGCTGAATCTCATAGGTTTCTTGTTTTTTAATACTTTATTAATGTGTCCACTGCAATAACACATCTGTATATGGATATACTCATGGTTCATCCTGTTGGACCATTTCTCCAGGAAAATGAAGTACCCTGAGTATGGGCATCTCACCAGTGCTGTGGTGCATGGACATCTCCTTTTGCTCCAGAGAAACAGGAGTGCCTGGGGCAAACTCTATTTGGATTGGAGAGTTCAAACATGCTGATACCTAATTGCATCATTTACTCTATAATACTTTGAAATCTAGACTTCCTTCCTGTGCAAAGTTAGCTGGAAACTTATTTGCCTCATGACTCTTAGTGTGGTTTGGAAGGAGGGGAAAAAAACCCAAAAAACACAACCAACAAAACCCCCCTTGTGTTATCTCCAATACTATTTAATTTCAGCTTCCTGCCGGCAACCATAATGCTCTTCTCTCAAGGGAAGTTGCACAAGATTGCTAGGAAGGGGAAAAAACCTACAGTCTTGTGGCTGCAGCACTGGTCAGAGAGTTAGGCAGCTTTGTGATAGATTTCTAGTGTGACTGAGAGCAAATTTTCTTAAATTACAGGGCCCTCCTGTATTCACCAGAAAACCTGATGTGTATCTTCCTCCTCCGGAGATAATGGACCTTTACACTACTACTTGGACATATTACAAGCACCCAAATGGCAAGTCAGCCAAGATGTGTCAAACTTTGGCCCACATTAAAAAAATTACTGAGCCATTCAATAGCTCTTCTGTAATGAAGGAAGAATACAAGCCTATATTCTCTATATATTCTATATATGTGTAAGAATATAAACCTATCACTCATGTTCTGGAGCTGATTTTCCCAGCAAAACCAATAGATTTCTTGACTACCTTTTGGACCCATCATGCACCTCATTCGCTCACAATTTTGAAGGCTTATAAACCTCTCTGGTTAGGTCCAAAGCATCACACTTTGCTAGATGCTAAAACAACCTATGCTGCCAGCTACGCACCACAGGGCACTGTTACATTCTTGGCCTCTTACAAAGGCCCACCTGGTTACATCTTTGAGGGAGCCGATGCTGATGGTCACAGTCTCTATCTCACTACTCCCAAGAGTGAGCGCTTGTAAAGGAAACGGAAGTAAAAAGAGAGTGGACGCAGCCTTCTAGTTAATGGGCTCAAAGAGCAGTGCCTCAGTGAACTACAAATGACAGTTTGATTTTGGTTGTAACCTTCTTTCAAACCAATCACTGGTTTTGCATTTAGAGAGCTCTTAAAGTAAACTTAATTCCCTGTCAGTTACTTTCTCTGGATCATTTGCACAAATGAAGACCACAAAATCTGGGGAAAAGACACATTGATCCTGGTTTCTCTGTCCTTTTTTTTTTATTATTATTTTCTGCATCTCACATTTGCTCATTGATTGAAGGAGATGTCCTCCTGAGACACTAATAGAGAGACCTATAATGACATATATTACCTTTTGGTAATATATAATGACATATATTACCTCTTGGTAATATATGTCATTATTGGTGTAATGGGGGTTCAGCCGCATCCATAAAAACAGAGGTAGAACAGGTGAATTATATATTGTGAAGTCACACTTAAAAGTCATTGCTAGATAAGTCTGAGATTTCAGCCCTTTTCAGTACTCCCGCCAAAGACACGTACAAAAGGTACAATCACTGGATAAATGTTACTGGATATTGCACCTTCAATTATTGTGTTGCTGGGCTGCCCAGAACTAGGCTATCAGATTTTCATGCCAAAGGTTTTCCTGCCATAGATACTACCCTAGGCTGACATGTTGCAAGGGAAGCTTTTCAGTAAAAGCTCTTCATTGCAGGATGCTGGACGGGTACCAGAAATGTCAAAGGGTTGAAATTGTCATGTGTTGCTACAGTTCAGCTAGAGTGATACTATCTTTTGGATAGGGCCAGTATTAAGCTTCTCACCAGAACTGTTCATTTTCTGTCCAAAGGCTTACAACTGTTCCATTAGCACTATAAAACTTTCTGATTTCTAAGAGCATTCCACTTTCCTAAATCCTCCTCTCCCTTACTCCTGGCAGCTCTTGCTGTTTCCTAAGTATTTAGTTTGAGTGCTAGCTAGAGCTGTTGCCTGCTTGGTGATTCTTGTGGGTGCCTTCCAACTCTGTTTATATATGATTCTATGGTTCTGTGAAAGACTTGTGTCTGACCACCAAAGCAGCGTTTAAATAGGAAGACAATTCCTGTATAAATGTATTTTCAAACTTTGAAAAAGCTTTGAAACTTGTTGGGATAGAAATTTTCCGTAAGTGCTTGCAAGTTAAAGCCAAACACATTCCATCTGAAAAAATGAATGCTTAACCCTGAGGGTGGGAAGCAACTGGAAAAATACCCTAAAGGCACAGTGGGTTTGCTTTGCTTGAAGTCCTTGAGTCAGACCTAGAGGCTTTTTCTAAACATAGGCTCTAGTTCAGTGAAAAATTATGTGCTTGCAGCAGGAACAACTAGGCAAGCCTCTACAGAGTACACTATACAAAAGGATCAAATTGTGCAGTCATTGATGACTCTACACAGCCTTCAGAAATTCATGAATTTGTAAAATATTCACTCACTTGTAGTGAGGTATTGACCTAGAGTATGTTTGGCTTTTCTTTTTTTCAGCTCCTCCTCTTACCAGCCTTCTTGAATTTTTGTTTCTTTAATGCTGAACTTCAACAGGAAAATACTTTTTCTTCCCTGTCCCTTTTGATTCAATTACTTTTCTGATTTTATTTCTCAGTCGGTTATTCTGCCAATTCTGAAAGACAGTTTATATCAAAGAAACAGCTGAGGCTTGTGACTGTGGAAGAGATTGTTCTTTTATTCGTGAAAGCTCCCCAGTGTTCCTTCAGCTCTTTGATGTGACTGGCAGGGAATGCAGAGCAAGGAGAGTCTAGTATGTCAATCCATCTTTACTATAGGTTTGCGGATCTTTTTGCTGGGTGGAAATTAGTTAGTCTTATCAATCCTGATAGCAATGCAATATTCTACTTAGCATTAGTAATTCTGGATTTTGAACATTAATAATGGGAAGCTTGATTTTTCAAACAGTGGACCAGCTCACACCAGCATCAAGCAGACACACTGGTTGAAATCCAGTACTTTCCACAGCATAAGACACAGGACTGGATTTTTTTTTTTTCCCTGACTTGCACCTGTACGTGTTAAAAACTTAGGAAAACCAATATATGATAACACTAAAAATAAAGAGAGTTCACTTAGGTGACTAAAGGTGTGATTTCACAGAAATTAAAGCTTGGGCTGCTGCAATTTCACTACATTATGCTCCTGCAGCTGTATGTTTCCCCTCTTTTTGGTAAGATTTATGCTCTCTGGCTGCATGAGAGGCTAGATCAGAAGGCTTATCTTACTGGAGGCAGTGTTTTAGTAAGGTTTACTTATTACCCATTTACTTATTCACCCATTTACTTATTTTTCCTGAACTGATGCACCATACAGTTGCCTAATTACAAACTTAGGTGAAGATATCAGTGAAGAATCACATGGCTCAGGTAGCCCAGATGTGACTTGACTGGCTGTGGATGTTCATCTCCCCTTCCCAAGGATGTTTTTCAATGCCTGTTAACTTGGTGCCGCTCTGAAGCAAAGCCTTTGTGTGCTGTCTGACTTCCCTTGGAAGAAGTGTTTGTTTAATCCTGTCTCTGTCAGTTTCCTATCTACGTGGATGACAAGAAGGTGATGGATTCACCAAAGGGAAACCATGCTTAACCAACCTGATTGCCCTCTATGATGAAACAACTATCTGCATGCATGAGGGGAGAGAAGTGGATGCTGTCTATCTCAACTTCAGAATGGCATTCAACACTACGTCTCACAACAGCCTCAAAGCTGAACTCAGGAAGTGAGGCCTGAATGAGTGGACAGTGAGGTGGATTGAGAATTGGCTGAACAGCAGATCCCAGAGGGTCATCATCAGTAGCACAGGGTCTAGCTTGAGGCCTGTCACTAGTGGTGCCCTCAAAGGGCCCTGTATTGTTTAAGTTCTCTGTCAGTGACTTGGATGAAGGGGCAGAGGCCTCCTCAGCAAGTTCACTGATGACACAAAGCTGGGGGGAGTGGCTGATACTCCAGAGGGCTGTGCAGCCCTTCAGAAGGACTTTGAAAGGTTGGAGGGATGGGCAGAGAACTGTCCGAAATTCAACAAAGAAAAGTGCAGGGTCCTTTACCTGGGGAGAAATAACATCAAGTACTGGTACAGGTTGGGGGCTGACATACAGGGAAGCAGCTCTGTGGAGAAGGACCTGGAGGTCCTGGTGGACAACAAGATGTCCATGAGCCAGCAGTGTGTCCTGGTGGCCAAGGTGGCCACTCATATCCTGGGATGGATTAGGAAGAGCA